>CM024708.1:7527593-8039844 GCA_014182895.1 Angophora floribunda | reverse complement strand
TTTGAGATAGAAAAAATTATTGTCGAACCAAATCATTGAAAATCATCGAAATCTAGAGGGGAATTTTCATCGAACCGAATCATTGAAATTTAGAGATTTCAATTTTGTAGAATCGGGATTCAGACCAAGTTTTAGGGAACTAGTTTTAGGAACTAGATCATAGATTTGGCACCGGTTCTTTTTGCTGGGTTTGCATGATAATTAGATATCGTATTAAGATTTGAATATGCAAATTTAATTAACATTGTTGCTGATTGCTTTGTTTTGAGGTAAGTAAATTCCTTCACAATTTATTTATTGCTTTGATTATTGGGCGTTAATTTTATTGATTGCATAACCGCATGATCAACCCTTGCATGTTAATGGCTAGGTTAAAATCAATTTATATTGCTTGACAATTTTCTTTTGAAAATAAAAGAGAATATAACGAAAATTTGTTAGGTAATCTAGCCTAATGAAATCCCCACATCCATTTAATCTCTTTATTAAACTTTACTTGAGTTTGTAATCAATCTATCAAAAGATCATTAGTGGTGCCTCTAAAATAAAATTGATCTTCCATGTTAAGAACGTAAAACCTAAGTTACGAATTGGTATGAGCTCGGGATATCTCGAGCAAGGTGTGTACTTAGT
The DNA here is from genome assembly GCA_014182895.1 of Angophora floribunda. Classification (NCBI taxonomy): domain Eukaryota; kingdom Viridiplantae; phylum Streptophyta; class Magnoliopsida; order Myrtales; family Myrtaceae; genus Angophora; species Angophora floribunda. The sequence goes on along the minus strand of CM024708.1, from coordinate 8,039,211 downwards.
AGTCCATTAGCTAAATCGTAGGATGGTTCATCGTTATTCGGAGGTCATGGTATATTTGTTTGTGAGACCTAACGTCGATTGCCATCCTTACTGAGATCATCAGCCTCTTCTAAGAAATCCTCACGGGTATTGTCCGCTAGCATAAGGGCAACCAGCTAGAAGAGAGCCAATCAAGGGACATAAATGTTCCACCACCGAGTAAACCAGTCTTGGCGATGGGGCACGCGTTGCAAAGGTTCTTATGGACATTGTACACTTAGTGCAGTTGCTCAGTAATTAACCAGCCATGACAACAACGCCGCTACCAATCCCCCCACAAATCTGGGTGGATTGGAAGGGAATGGCCATCATAAGGATTAGGCAATAACTTCAAACCGATCATTTGCGAGCCCACTGAATGACAAAATATCTCTAAGAGGTGTGGAAAATCCTTTTAGAATCAGAAATGGAAAAATCTCAATGTCACATTAGGCAATCTCACCACTATTACAATCGATATCATGTTATAAGTTACAAGAGTTGCACCAATTTATAGCATGAGTCTAGGGCACATGAAGCTATATCATAAATTACATTTATGCTTAATTGCAGCAGTACTTTTCTCAGTGTTTTAATAGTACATTCATCTATCTAACTCCACAACACAATTAGAATCGTTATCGAGATTAGAAATACCGTGCTTGAGGCAAAAGCTTTTGCAGAAAGCTTTTGGCTATAGTCTCTTCGGAATACAACAAAAGCCAGAATCTTATTGTGCTTTAACCTTGTCGACCTTTACCTCGATCCCACGCAGACCTCACAATGAACTCCTTCTCTTAGCAAAAAGAAAATGAATAAACTCTGAAAATTCTGAAGTTCAAATACCCCACTTCCTCCTCGATATCAATTTTTTTTTTCTATGTTTTCATATTTTTCTATTGATAATCGAACTTTTGATTTTAGACTTGACTTAGTTCATTGAACTTTGATTTTATCTCAGATTACTTCACCACCTCAACAACTATTACAAACAATTGTAATTCGATATCACGCCGGTGTCGAAAATGGCAACAGCGTATCACAATGTTGACATTTTCATAATATGCAAATTGTCCTGTACTTGAAAATTTCTCAATTTCCAAAATTTATCTTGTGACTATTGAACTAAAAAGAAAATTCTTCTAATAATTTTCATTTTTCTCGAGGTCAATAACCCGAATAGGGCGTGAAATTGTGGGAAAGGGGAGCTTATAGGATCCCAAAAGTTACGACAAATTTTTCAGCTATATATTGGATTATAGCAAAATTATGTACACATTGCGAGCTCATGAAGTTTGTAATGCCTATCAATTGACAAAGACAATTGAAGAAACCTAAACAAAGGAGTGTAAATATGCATCATGAAAGTTGAATGGAGGATGTAATTTTATTCGCGACGATTTGAACCATGAGAAACAACAGTTTGGCTCGGCTTAAAGTTTAGTATTTTCATTTAAGTATAATGACAAAAGCAGTGCAAGACGTCTCCAGGCCCAACTTTCCAAGCCCCTGTAAATTCAGTGCACATCTGAACCTTGCGAAGTATGCAATGTCGATCAATCTATTGAAGGGGGAAAAAAGAAGAAATATAAAGAAAGGAGGGTAGTAATGAGAGGCGACGAGTGAACTTGCACCAACTAAACTTGCACCAACTACCCATCATTCATTGAGAACAGTTGTACTGAAGATGAAATATTATTAATCGCAATCCAAAACATGATAGCTAACGCTATGACATCGCTCAAAGTTGTGGAAATATGCAATAACAACGATTCAATCCGGCTGGATTTACTTCGCAATACCCTGTAATCTCAGTCCCCCACTCTTCCTTGCAAGCCTTGTTGCAGTCCGGGTACTTTGAACATGGCCCGAAGTCATACTTGATAGGATCTGCATTGATCTCTCTCGCAGCCAATGTTTCTGAGATGCACCAGAATTCAAAAATTTGCAGAAATCAACGTAAGTCGTGACATAAATTATATGGACATATTGTTTCCTTAATTTGATCGAACAGATGACTGTGTCCTTCATAAATTATATGGACATATTATTTCCTTAATTTGATTGAACAGATGACTGTGTCCTTCGAGCTTTCTGGTCTCAAGCGTGACCTAAACCAAAAGAGAAATGAACTCGATAGAGATGAAAAAGAAGCTAACAATACCTATGAAGCAAAGAGAGATAAGGCAAAAAAAGCCGATGAACAAACAAACTCTTGCTGAAGCCATTTCGATGACCTTCTTACTACTATTTAGGTTTTGATGGTATGGTTTGTTGTTGGGAAGAAAGTAGTCGGCGGAAGAAACGACTTACCTCTTTCGATGCGCAATAAAATGATTACTCCAAAAATGTATATTGAATCCCGAACGAATGATGGACGATACGACTTCACGTTGGTCCGAATACAATCACAAGGAAAGTATTCACATTCCACAGTGTTAATGCCAACAAGTTTCTCAAAGTAGATGATGGAACATTTGAATGATTTTCTTCTAATTGAGAGGTTTCCTTTTTCTCTCTCAATTGTTTTGTTTATTCCATCTCCAATTATTTTTCTGAAGTTGTCCTTTTATACCTCTCTTAGAAAAAATAACCGCTCATACCCCTTTAAAAGGTACCTCTCCAATATGTGTCTCTTGAACATACCCCATCATGGACGTACCAAAATGTAACATCTCCCACTCGGACATGATGGATTTAGTAATGCTCTATCAAGGACATAAGGCATTCAACATTCATCTACTTTAGAAACGATTCATACTGGCAAGAAAACCGAGCGACCAATGAGTACACCTACACTTGGGAGCTCTAATTATGCACCTGTTAGGGATAACATAATGGCTACAATCCCAAAAAGAAAATAAACAATCGATGTCTCACAGTGCCCCAGACATATTTTGATACATCAATCCAAGTATACCTATCCCTTAAAGGCTATATTTGAATATTCTCAAAACACCATGTATTTACAATTATATCTAAAACCACAAAAAAGTGATATAATTGGTCGACCAGTAAATACACGTGATAGATGTAAAACAACAATAGTCTTCGTTTGCACTCATGTCTCTCTCTATTCCAGAGCAACTGCTTTCCTAGACACGTCCCATAAAGCCATATCTTCTCATGACCGCCGGTAACATGCTAAAGTAGCAACATTGATCCGTCACTTTGAGAACACAGTCAGAAGTAACATAGGGCACTATATGAGGTAAGTTATAAATTACCTCAAGGACTCACACGATGAGTAAATAGGGATTTATTTTACTCATCTCCTTTATCGGTCGTAATAAAGCACATGTAGTATGAATTACATGCTATAGCGGATTTCTCTTTCTATAAGAGCGTATGTCATTTGTTAAACATTTCCACTATACGGATCTTAGCCTAAACATAGTCACATGCTTTTCACATACTTATGTTTAGCTCGAGTGCTATATTAGCTCGCTTTCCACAGCGCCTAATTAAGTACTCGCATCCGGCTTCCTTTAGGCACACATGATTGTGGGACTATCATGTTTGGTCTTATTATTAATAAAATACAGACCTCATCTTGATTCCAATCAAGGCGACATAAAATGATATTATGTATTAAACTTGCTCTTCTAGCATTTATAATACATAACGTCTCATCTCAACATACTAATTGTAGCATTTGAGGCGATTGCTCGTGTGAGTGAGCCAATCAACGCCTATTGACATACCTTTCAATGATATATGTGTGTATGTGCTAGTCTCATAATGAATTTTTACTTGATAATGAAACATCAATTCATTGAAAGAAAATAAACAAGTACAATACATAAATCCATATAGTCAAAATTCAACGATTCTCAACAATATTACATATCACATTCTACGTAACCCTAGAGACAACCTATGGGTTAAGAACACATCTCTAGGAACAGCCTTTGTGAATGGATCAGCAACCATCTTGTTGTTGGTTGAAACATATTGTAGAACCACTTCCTTCTGCGCTATTATATCTCTAATAAAATTATTCTTTATGTCAATGTGCTTTGTTCTACCATGATATTTGGGATCTTTCACATAGGCAATGGCTGCTTGACTATCACAATGAATTGTCACTGGTCTTGTAGCTTCAGTGACAATGGCTAAATTTTCCAAGAAACGTTTTAGCCATACTGCTTCTTGTACTGCAGCAGAACATGCAATAAATTCTACTTCCATTGTAGATAAGGCTGTGCACGTTTGTTTCTTGCTATTCCAAGAAATTGCACATTCATTAAGCAAGAACACATAGCCAGACGTTGACTTACGCTCATCTAGGTCTCCTCCCCAATCAGCATCAGAGTAGCCTAATAAGCGTAAATCATTCCCTTGATAACAAAGTCAATAGTCCATGGTCCCTTTCAAGTATCTCAAGATCCTTTTAATTGCTTTCCAATATGCTTGTCCAGGATTTGATTGATATCGGCTCACTAACCCCACAACATGACATATGTCGGGTCGAGTACACATCATAGCATACATCAAACTTCCGACTGCACTTGCATAAGGAACAATTTCCATTCCTTTCTTTTCCTCTGGAGTCTTAGGACACATTTTAGTACTTAGACCTTCGCCTTGCATGACAGGGGTATCAATGGGATTACAATGCTGCATATTGAAGCGTTCAAGAACCTTCATTATATAAGATTCTTGTGACATAGCAAGGAGTTTCTTTGATCGATCTCTTTCAATCTTAACTCCCAATATATAAGCAGCTTCTCCCATGTCCTCATTTCAAAATTGGAGGACAACCATTTTTTATGGTTATAACCAAACCCTTGTCATTCCCAGCCAACAAAATATCGTCCACATAAAGTGATAAAATTACAAATTTATCATCGGACATTTTCACATACACACAGTGATCTTCTTCGATCATCATGAAACCAAAAGAAGTAATGTCTCGATGAAAACGAAAATACCACTGTCTAGATGATTGCTTAAGGCCATATATTGAGCGATTAAGTTTGCAAACTTTTCGCTCTTGACCTTTAGCCTCGAAACCCGTCGGTTGTTTCATATAGATTTCCTCATCTAGTTCTCCATTGAGAAATGCTGTCTTTACATCCATTTGATGTAATTCTAGGTCCAAATGTGCGACAATAGCTAGTATAAGGCGTATAAAGGCAAACCTTACAACTGGTGAAAATGTTTCCTCATAATCTATACCCTCTTGTTGAGTATAACCTTTCGCCACAAGGCAAGCCTTGTACTTTTCAATGGATCCATCTGCCTTTTGCTTAATTTTGAAAACTCATTTATTTCCAATAGCTTTGCGATTGGATGGCAAATCAACCAAGTCCCAAACATGGTTTGCCCTCATAGACTCTATTTCGTCTTCCAAAGCTTTTCTCCATTCTTCCTTATCAATGGATGAGAGAGCCTCCTGGACTGTCTTAGGCTCAGCATCGTCTTGTGGAGCAATCATAAATGCTTCCCCTTCAATCTCAAAACAACGACGGGAATACTTTTACGATTACTTTTGCGCAATTGAACTTCTTGTGAATTCAATTCGCTAAGCGATGCAACACTCCCACTAGGCCTTGTATGTGGAGGTAAATTTTCATTTCCCTCGACAATATTAGTGGGTGTGTTATCAGGATCTTCCAATTCATATAATTGGAAATCCTTATTAATCTCACCTCTACTAGGAAAATCTTTCTCCAAGAACGTGACATCACGTGACTCCATTTCAGTCACACTTCCATCAGCTTGTTCACCTATGAACACATAACCTTTGAGTGTTCAGAGTATCTAATGAAGATACATTTCTTCCCTCTTGGGCCTAATTTGCCATATTTATGGAAAGAATCATGAACATATGCTGCACACCCCAAGGTCGTAAATTACTTAAGTCTGGTTTTCTACTAGTCCACAATTCATAAGGGGTGGAAGTGACTGACTTAGAGGGCACTCGGTTAAGTATATAGGCAGCAGTCAATAATGCATCTCCCCAATATGAGATAGGTAAATTTGCTTGCGCCATCATAGACCTAACCATTTCTAATAGGGTTCTATTCCTTCTCTCAGCAACCCCATTTTGTTGCGGAGTACCAGAATAGTCAACTGTCTTACAATTTCCTTTTCATCACAAAGAGCCTTAAATTGCTCGATATAGATACTCACGTCCACGATCGGTTCTCAATGCCTTGATTGTTTTGTTCAACTGATTCTCAACCAAAGCTATATATCGTCTAAAGCAATCCAATGCTTCGGACTTATGGGAGATCAGAAAAATATAACCAAATCGTGTGAAGTCATCTATAAAAGTGATGAAATATGAGGCACCATGCCTCGCCCTCACATTCAACGGACCACATATGTCAGAATGTATGAGTTGCAATGAAAGATTGGCTCTAGTTCTTTACCAAATGGTTTTCTAGTTGTTTTTCCAGCTAGACAATGTTCACATACAGGTATATCAACATTAGCGAGTGACCCTAAAAGGCATTCTTTTGCTAATCGTTTCATTCTTTGTAACCCAATGTGACCTAGTCTAGCATGCCAAGTATTTGCATCAATTTCCACATTAGTAGAAGATGCAATTAAAGAAAAACAACCATCAACATTAACATTGTACACATCATAGTCAACGTCTAATACCATAAAACCATCTAACACATAATCATAACCATAATAAACTGTTCCAAATAAAATGTCAACACAAGTACTATGGAAATTCAATACATAACCTAAGCTTAGAAGAACCATTACTAAGACTAAGATTTGTCGAATATCTGGAGCATAGAGGACATCATGCAGGAATAGGTTTCGACTACCACGTAAAGTCAATTTACATGTGCCGATACCCTTCACTTCAACTCTTGAGTTGTTTCCAACATATATCCATCTTCTTTTAGGTTGTATTCGATAATACTCTACAAATGCTCCTCGATCTCTAGTTATGTGGTATGTTGCTCCCAAGTCTACAATCCACATAGGATGAGATTCAGCAAGCATTACAGTGCTAGAAACAAAAGCATTACTTAAAATAATGAAGCAATGTGGTACCTCTTTTGGTTCAGTGCATTCACGAGCAAAGTGACCCAGTTTACCACAGCTATAGCACTTCATCTTAGCCTTGTCCCTCTTCCCACCACACTTCTTGCGTTGGAGGGCTTTAGCTCTCTTGGATGCCTCATTTGCCTCATTCCCTTTGTTGTTGAATTTTTGGTTCCTCTTGCGCTTGAAGCCCGAAACTTTGCGCGAACTCGATTCAGCAACATAAGCATGGGTAGAGGATTTTGCAGCCTCTAGGCGCTCATCCTCTAATTCCAAATGACGCGCTATATCGTCAAAAGTAACGATATTCTCATTATGCGTCATATTGATTTTCATATGCTCCCAACTATCAGGAAGAGACCTTATAACAGCTTGAACTTGTTGCTCATCGGTAAAGGGTGTGACCTGCCGACTTTAACTCACGAATCATGTTTGACATCTCGCGAAGATGTTGCCTCATCGTCAAATTTGGGCGCTTCCGGTATGTGTCAAACTTGATAGTGAGTCTCCTCAATTTAGTGGCAGAAGTACCCCCAAACTTATCTTTCAAGACAATCCAAATCTCTTGAGCTTTGTCATAACCTTCAAACTCACACATGAGATCATCTTGCATGCAGCTCAGCAACGTGATGCGAGCAATGCTATTCTTTCTTTTCCAAGCTTGGTAAGCTTCTTGATCTCTCTTGTGTTGAGCTGAAGCTCCATGCTCAGGTTCATCCATGGTGTGGTTGAGGGTTTCCAAAACCTCTTGCTCCTCAAGGATGTACTGAACCTTTCGATGCCAAATATCATAATTGTCACCGTTCAGCTTCTCACCCTTATTGAGGTCAGCCACAATGGTCTTGGATGCTGAAGCCATAATCAATTGCTACTACACATAAACATAATAAACGCAGAATCAACACTAGCACAATTTACACATAAACACACATATATTTAATTTGCAGCAAAAACAAACTGAATTTATGATAATTCAACAAAAAACACCGAAACGAAAGTTCACTATGTTCCCAATCAGCTTCAGGGTACAATTGTTCTATTATCATTAACTCATTTTAATTTGTGCAAATTTTAAGTTCTAGGTGAGAACTCTTTTGAATTCTACCAACCTACGAACTCCCACTAGAAAAAAATAATTACATTTTTCATGTAATTGCCACATTTTTCTATCAAATATCAAAATGCATAGCATGATGTGGACCAACATACAAAAATAATCATGCAATAATTCTAATCACTAACAAAATTCAAGACATGTTGAATATTTCAATGATCTCTTGTCATTGTTCAAGATAGCTTAGAACTAGGAAATTGCAAGTACATCAAACCATATTCATGCCATCATCAAACTAAGCTCTACATCACTCAAATGTGGTCATTTTCATGTATGATAGCTTTTGTATTTTACAAACTTATAAGAAAATACATATTAAAAGGAATAAACAATGCATATACCCCAAAAATACACGTATTTAGGGTTCTGTACGCATTTTTATACCTTTAAAATCATTCAATACGAAAAATAACTATATCACAATGTAGAAAACTTCATTACGAACACAAAGACACCAACCACGCTCCAAATGGAGCCCGCACGCGCCCCCACGCGCCTCCTGAAAGCGCGGCGCATGTAGCGCACGCGCCAGTCCAGTGCGGGCTGCTGGACCGGTTCGACCGGTCAACCTGTTCAGCGGTCCGACCGGTCAACCTCGTTTGCCGGTCCGAAAACCGGTCCGACCGTTGACCAGTCAAACGGATCGGGTCACGGGTTCAGCCGGGTCGGCTATCAGGTTGGGCGATGACGTCAGCAGGCCATTACCGACGATTTAGCTGACGTCATCCATGACGTCAACGTCGGTTGCGCGGACGCGCGTGTGACTCACGCGCCGGGCAGTCCCAACGCGTGGGGCGCGTGGAGATCATGCGCCGCGGCTTTTGGCCGCGCGTGTGAGCGCATCCGGCGTCTCCCAACGACGTGCCACCCATCGTTCTGCTCGTCTCGACGAGATATTTCCATTTTGATAATCAAAAATTATTTTTTTTTAAAAAATAAATCGTTGAAACTGAGCGAAACAGAACGGTGGTCTTCGTCCTTCCGACCCGTTTTTTGTGTCCGAATCATTCTTGATGGTTCGTGTTGCAATTTCTAAGAAATGAACATCCAGACAATGTGAAGTTCATTCGTTCAATCCTCATATCCATCAACAAGTGAAAAAATCACAGGAAAAACAAAACAGAGATCATAACCTAGGCTCTGATACCAATGTTGGGAAGAAAGTAGTCGGCGGAAGAAACGACTTACCTCTTTCGATGCGCAATAAAATGATTACTCCAAAAACGTATATTGAATCCCGAACGTATGATGGATGATACGACTTCACGTTGGTCCGAATACAATCACAAGGAAAGTATTCCCATTCCACAGTGTTAATGCCAACAAGTTTCTCAAAGTAGATTATGGAACATTTGAGTGATTTTCTTCTAATTAAGAGGTTTCCTTTTTTCTCTCTCAATTTTTTGTTTATTCCATCTTCAGTTATTTTTCTGAAGTTGTCCTTTTATACCTCTCTTAGAAAAATAACCGCTCATACCCCTTTAAAAGTACCTCTCCAATATGTGTCTCTTGAACATACCCAATCATGGACGTACCAAAATGTAATAGTTTTTAAAATCAATACGCGAGGAATGCATTCCTTTCCTAGCCTATTCAGTGTGATCACAGAATAGAATATAATAGGAAGGCATATATCTCTTCTAGGAAAGACTTCTCAACCTGATTTCCGGGATGGACAGAATGGAGGAAAGTTAGAGAAACCTCCAGTGGCTACCGTATAACCTCGTTTTCCTTTGTCAAGAATACAGCCTTTGATATTTGTGGTAGACAGCGATCTACTTATTGAGATGCCATGGTTTCAACGAACCAGATGGAGAGTCACCCACATGAGGGCCATAAGACGCATTATAACCCGAGGAATGATCTCGTTGTTTGAAGACAACACACAGATTGAGGAATTATATAATGAGTAGATACAGGCTGTGCTCCAACAAAACGTTACTGCCCTCAAACCATATATTTTTATTATGCGAAAATGCTAAGATAATCTTGCCGTTAGTTTTGAATAGGAACGGCCAAACCCTGTATATTGTGACATTGATGATTTCTCTTAAGTAAGTGATAATATTTTTCTACTTGTAATTATTCATATTTTGCTGGCCAATTTATTTTGTATTTCTTCATATTCAAGAAAATAATTCCATGGGACCTCTTGTGACTCTGTCTCTCAAGTTGAGGTTGTAATAAGGAAACATGAAAGAAAAAAAGAGAAAAAAAAAAAACATGCAGTAAAAATTTTCAGAGGTATTCCCTAGAGAAAAGGGTAGAAAAATATCTCTCTGCAATCGGGGCTATAAGAAGCCGGGTCCCTGAGGCATTGTATAAGACGAATCCAGGCAGTCCATCATTACTGCATATCAAATGGACAGGTGCTCATAGACCTTACAATAAGCAATCCCCTTTGGTTTAAGGCAAATTGTTAAAGGTGAAGGTGACGACACATTTACAATTAATGAACTTAACCAAGACCCTAGTTGCCTTACTAATTTCATTTTTCTTTTTCTTTTTTATTGTGATCAACACCATGCTATCCACATTTAATTTGTTACAAAGGAATTCATTGAACAACCATATCCTCACGACCTAGTCTAAGAGATTTAGCATCCATTGATAAGATCTCGTGAGAGTAAGCCTTTTACGAAAGAAGGAAAGATTGTTTTCGCAATGCATCTACATTCTAAACATATACTATTAGAAGCTCCGAGAAGCGATTTTTCAAGTTTGGTTTGTTCTCGCGTTCCTTGTGTTTGTCATGCCTAAGTTGCCAAGCAGCTTTGCTTTTGCTCGAATATATTAGTAGAGTGTGTATGGGTGGACTGGCAATTTGGTTTTGTGCGTGTGTTGCGGCATTTTGAGTGTGTTTCAATGTGATTACAAAGGGGAGAATTACTAAAACAATCCTAAACCTACTACAATTATGCTGGTTCGGTCATAAACATTTATTTTTTGACAATTTAGTCATCAACTTTTTGCAATTATGCAAATACAATCCATCTAACCAATTTTAGCCCGCAAGCGACGTTGATAATTTTTAATAATGTATTATTTTGAAATTTTTATTAATTTTTTTTTTCTTTTTCCTTTTCTCTTCTTCCTTCGTTTCCTTTTTTTTCCTGCACAATAGCTAGTGAGACTCGCCTAGCTACCGGGCAAGGGTCAGGACCCTTAATAGCAATCATCGGCCCTTGCCAGTGGCCCCTAGGCCTCATTGGCGGCCAACAAGGGCTTCATGGCTCTAGCCTAGTAGCCGATGAGAGCCATTGTGAGGGGAAAAAAAAGGAAAAAAAGGAAGAAGAGAAAAAGAAAGGGGGAAAAAGGATAATTAAAAGAAAATTAAAAATCACAAAAATTCACAAAAATTAAAATATTATTAAAAATGGTCTATGTCAAGATTGGCCGGACAACTAGCACGGCCAGTAACCATATCAATGTCAGCTAGGCAAAATTATCCGTATAAACTGAATTGACACAATTATAACAGGTTTAGAACCGTTTTGGTAATTTTCCCAACTACAAAGTTTTTATCATTGAAGATGGTTGAAGACTATTCAATTCATGTTAGTTCCAAGTAAAAGTCGTGTCGTATTGCTTTCAGGTTTCTCTCAATAAATTAATTGTGTTTGAGTCATATTCTCATGTCGTGTCAAAACTTGCCAAGAGTTTTGATGTGGAATAGAGGAGAAATTGTTATATGAGTGACGTATATTAATTAAGCTAAATCCGAACCATCGAAAATGATGATCCAAGTGGATCCTACCAATGTTTTGAAAGCCATACATTAAAGTTAGAGTTATAAAATAGCTGGTATATACAGTAAGATGCACATAAATGTAAGTGTGTGCCTCAACAAGCTAATGTGAGCTTTTAAAGTGCATTGAGAAGATACGAGTTTGAGTCTCATGGCCTTTAACAACATTCCATCCGTGCAACAGCTCGAAACTCGACTCCACTCAATCTCTTCGGATCCAATTTTCAACAAAATGGAATGGTAGACACGTATGGACCCGAGCAGTCCTTAAAAGGCTCAAGTGGGAAAACTTAAGGGTGGGCCACTTACCCCACTTCCCGAAGAGAGTCTTCATATTCCCTGACCTTAGGGAAGAAAAACATCCATGGTCAACTTGGGTGTTGATGGTTTCGGCTGGCTTAACCGGTTTCACCACACTCGGGATAGGATCTAAATCGAATCAAAGGACAAGTCCATGCTCTATTGAGCTAGCCAGTCTGATTTGGTTTTTATCCCATAATGGCGAGAGGCAGCTAAAGTGCTACACTTTAATAGATTAAGAAGAAACATGATATATTTTCTTTCATCACATATGGCATGACCAAATCCATGTCCCATCAACAGTTTAACAAAACTTACTTGATTATTATTATTTGGCATCTGATTAGCTTTAGTTTCGACTTGTACAGTAGAAAGACAAAGCTAGTTTTAATTGATCATGTATTCATAGGGCAATTTGTCCTTATTAAATAATTGACCTATTCCAATTACTTGTGGTTCTTTCATTTGCAACATAAGAAAGGCCTTGTCAACAGTTTCTCGAGCATACACATGAGGATAGACTTCAAATCTTCAAAACACTCTTGTACAAACTAGTTAGTGTAAGAAAAATATATAATTTTCTTAATTAATTTCCTAATGAATTCTCTTGAAATAATTGTTAACGCACTCCATATCCCAATAACCTTTTGGAAAATGCTTCCCGAGATGGTAGCAGCCTTGGAGCCGCTATCAATATGAACCACGAAGCCCATATTGGTTCAATGCATTGGCATTAAACATGAGGCAATACACAAAGTTTCCAATCATATTGGATATAGTTCTCTATCCATAAATTATTGGGAAAGTTCCTGATTTTGAAGTACTCTAATATTTTCAAATAAGGAACTAAAGTGAACCTTATTTTGGATAAAGGCATAATGTTCCCTTATTTTCTCAAATAAAGGCTCGAATTGGACATTATTTCAAATAAGGACTTGAAGTTACCATGTCGCTCAAATAATTGTCTAACCTCATCACTAGTCAATGGTTTCTCGTCATTTAAGTTTTCTATATTCTTTCATTTTTTTTGTTTTTTTTTTTTCTTTCTTTCTATAAAAACCTAAACTCAAAAAAAAAAAAAAAAAAAAAGGCCAAAACTTAAAAGAAAACAGAAAAAATAAAAATAAAAACATGCAGGAGGGCTGGGTATGGTCGCCACCACATTGCCCTTGTTGAGGCATCGGCGACCTTGCCGGTGGGGGCATTGGCCACAAGCAAGGGGGTGTTCTTCCATCCCTCTTGCCCGTAATCCTTAATGTTCTATGTAGTTAGTTAATGAATGATTAGTTAAAATTTAAGTGTCAACAAAGACAATGCTAGGCTGCTATCTATGCTTTTCATTGTAATTATACTTGATTGTGCAATTTTAATGAATTGATTGTTATTATCATTTTTTTTTATAGTGGTTAGGATTGATTTTAAAATCTTCTATAGGGCGCCTAACACTTTAAATAGCAAATAATCAAGTTTAGATACTAAAAGTGCTCCAATTAAATAGCTAGTGTAATTAAGTCCTCCATCCCAAAATCTCTCATTGTGCATATACCAAGACGACACTCCCGCATTTTGATTAGGGTTTCTAGCAGACTTAGGAAGAATCCACCCTTTATAAGCAAGTATCTCTAAACCTAGGGTAGGTTGCAACAGCATGTAGATCATGACCATGTGACTTGATTACAATTTGTTGACATCCGAATTTTTGTTTATTTTGCATATATAAATATATATATATATATATATTAATTTATAGAAATGATAAAAATTTCGAAAAAAATTCGCCAAAAGAAAAAATTTCGGCGGGCTCGCTTGGCCCAGCCCATTTTCTTTATTGCCCAGCCTTCCTTCCTTTCCTTTTGGGCCCAGCCCATTTTCCCTCTGTTTTTCTTTTCTCTGGGCCCATCACCTCTTTTCGGGCATTTCTCTTCTCTCACTCGTTGAGGGCACGAACAGAGGGCACACAACGCACGGGCACACAAGAGAATCAGACGGGAGTGCTCGAGGAAAGGGGCAGAAAAAAGAAACCCCAAAAAAGAAAAAAAAAAAGGAACAGAGGAGGCGGCAGGTAGCAACGAGGCCGTCCGGGCGCCACACCCTCCTCCTACAGCGGCACCGATTTTCAATAAAAACAACGAAAGGCAATGGCGACCAGAGAGGAGCAACGAAGAAGACCGAAGCAGTGACAGAAAACGCAGACGGAGTGGGTTTTCTGGGTTTCGGAGGGCGGATTTCGGACGAGGTGGTTGTTGAGCTCGAAGGACTGAGTAGAGAGCGGTTCTGGTTGGAGGGAGTTCGAGTGGCTGGAAAAGAAAAAAACAGATCTGAGTGAGAAGAGAGAGGAGGCTGCTCGGCTGAGTCCCGCCACCTGCTGGCGTCGTTTTCGCTGCGGCTGGCATCATTTCCATGAGGCAGAACAGAACAAAAATGCAGAAACGGAGAGGAAGAAGAATGGAGGTTTGGCTGTTCTGGTTTTTGAGCGATAGAAGGGAGCTGGCTTTTCGGTTTAGAGAGAGGAAGAAAAGGAGACAACACGCGACCTGAAGGCGCGGAGACGAAAATCGCCGAGGAGGCTGCAAAGAGGAAGAATCAGACTGGGGGTCGAAAAATAACGCAGCAGAAGAAAAAGAAAGAAAAACCCAGGAGAAGAACCGAGAGGAACCGAGGGATAGAAGGCGACAGTCTTCGGACGGAGAGAACCGGAGTAGAGAAGCGCGAGAACTGGGGCAGAAGCAAAAAAGAAAAGAAAAGAAAACCAGTGAAACCAGCGACAAAAAAAGAGAGAAGAGAGCGAAAGGGAGCTGCTGTCACTGCCGGAAGCCACCTTCCCGCCGCTGCCCGCCGTGACGCTCCGTCTGTGCCAGGTACGCTTCTCCCGGAGGTGTCCTTATTTTGTTTTCGCAGGTGGCGGGTCGGAGCTCACGCTGACCAGTTCGCGCGAGCCCTGACCCCCGATGCTCCCCCATTTATGTTTTTCCGCGCGTTGGGATGCTTAGGCTCCGTCTCAGGCCGGCTTTAGCCAAAAATGCACTCTTTCGTCCATGCGCATAGGGTGTTCGCTGAAATGCCCAAGTGAGACCCAGAAACTCCCATGGTTGAATCCGTCCCCGACAACCTGTTTTCGTAGATTTTTTTTTTTATATTGCTTGCTCTCGTGTTTCTCTTAGCATTATGGCTATTTTCATGAGGTTTCTGTATATTTTTCAGTCGAAAGGAGACGTTTTTGGTTTTCCGGCGAGGGCAAGCGTCATGGGTCGCCGGTAGTCACCGCTGGCGGCGGCCGGCGGCGCTCGGCGTCGGTCGGACGGAACTACCGACGCCCGACGACGACACGGTGACTTCTTTACGATGGGTAGGCCTCGCGGCGGCGCGGCGCGACGGAGTTGCAGGAGTTCCGGTGAAGGAGACGTCGGGCGTCGGGCATGCAGACCAGGGAAGAAGAAGACCAGCGGAGAATAGAGAAACAAACGCACGTAGCAAAAGACAAAAAGGTGAAAAAAAATTAAAAAATAGGAAAAACAAAGAAAATCGAAATAAAAAAAAAAAAAAAAAGAAAAACAAAAAAGGAACCAGTTCTACATTTGCTTAATTTTGGCCCTTCTTTTGTGGTAATTTGCCATCAAATCTACATTTGCTTAATTTAACCTTTCTTGGTTGTATTTCTGTGTGTAGGGGTGTGCAACCAAACCGAGTTTCCCTAGAAACCAAACCAGACCATCCAAAAAACAGGATCGGGAACCAGTTCCTAATTAAACTGGTCTGGGAATTGATTCCAATTTTTGGGAACCGGTTGAAACCCGTTCGGGAACTGGGTCCAAGCAAAAACCCATCCGAAACTAGACCGATTTTGAAACCAATTTTTCCCTTGTTTAAAAAATAAAATCGTCTCTGAGTAGTCTTTTTGTCTTCAAAGAATTATTTCAAAAAGAAAGCTCTCTTTGAATCAAATTGAGGAAACATTGTCTTCGAAGAATTGTTAAAAAGAATTATTATCATTCATTGTTTTTTTCTCTTTTAATGGTCCCACCTTAAACTGTAGTAATAGTCACGGAGCAAGTGCTACCTTTTGTTGTGGCATTAATTATTCTCAGACTAGCTCAGGAAAGATGTCATCTTAACAACAGCTTTGTCGCGTACACATGAGCATGCGTATTAGATCATATCAGTAGGATTTGTGGGAATGTGACTAATATTAGATCGATATTTTTTGTTAATGTTTATGCAATGCTATGATTTTTGCTTTGTCTTATAATGTTAGGAGAATTACAATGTTTTTTTTGGCGAATTAATGTAAAATTCGAAACCGTATAAGATATGGGACGGTTACAAAATAGGTTTCAATGAAAATAGGGTAGACCTTGTTCCCGAACCGAAAAAATAGGGTCGGGTCCAAAACAGGGTCCAATGAAAATAGGATAGGGTATGGGGTCCAAAATAGGGGAACCGGTTCTAACAAGATCACGTATAGGGTCTAGGTTTGGACCCTACCCACCTTGGAGCCAATCACCCCTATCTGCATGTGAACGACCAAATTTGGCCGAGTGAATGAATATCCTTTCATATTGCTGCAAATTCCATCAATTCCTTTCTCAAATTCACTCCGCATCTCCACAATTTCACGACCAGCTCATCCATGAGCATTAAATTGACAAATCCTCAAAAAGTTTAAGACTTATCACCTCCACAATTTTTGTAGTGTATGACTAATGAATCATTAAAATTCGTTACTTTTAAGTTAATAAGATAGTTAGAGGTTGATTTATAAAATCTCTCTTCCCAATTTGTAGAATTTCATAAATTTAACATAGATCAAATACTCATTTTTTACTTCTTTCTCTTTCTCCGCGTGTTTATATATTCTTCTCACTGTATTTCTCATGCCAAACATGCGTAACACCTTCCTATTCGTCTATAGAAGAAAAGGTTAACAACTATGTAGACTAGAAGACATCAATATGCCTTATATTTAGAAGGCGAATAGTCATTCCAGTGTGAAGTAGGAAAGGACTTGTTCATGAGCCTATACAAAAGTGGACTTGTCTTGGTTCATTGAACATCCACAGTTGCAAATAATTATAATTGCAATGTCACGCCGATATCGAAATGGAAACAACATTTCACAATCTTTGCATTTTCAAAGTTCACAAATCTTTAAAATTTCTCAACTATGAAATTGATCTAGGAAGGATTGACCTAAAAATTTTGCCTCTAATGAATTTTTTTTTTTTTTTTTGAGGTCAATCATGAGAATAGTCAAAAATTGTGGGAAGGAGGATGCCAAGTTAACTTTTACAACCATTGATCATATATTAGCAATATCATGTACATATGTTAGGCTTGCAAAATTTGTAATGTCCACCTATTAAAGAAAGAAAAAGTAGAGAGAAATATAAACAGAGGGGGTAACATGTGAGGCGATGATTGAACTTGCACCAAATACCCATCGTTCTTTGAGACTAGTTGTACGGAAGATGGAATTTTATTCTTAAGAATCAAGACAATGATAAAAAACAGTTTGACATGGCTCAATATTATGGGAATTTCATCTAAGTATGTGTACAATAACAATGCAAACCTTCGTTTCCTTTGGGCCGGCAAGCCGCCGTCACGTGTTCACCAAATCTGCTGCATTCCTTGTTGCAATCCGCGATCGATGAACACGGCCCTATGTCCAATGTCCATTTCTCTCCCTCCGCAATTGATGATTCTGAGATGTACCATAATTCAAGAAATTTCAGCAATCAGCGTAAGACATAATATAAATTATAGACATGGTGTTTCGTTAATTTGATCCAACAGATATATGCGTCCTTTCAAGCTTTCGAGTCAGAATCAAGCATCGTCTAAATTGAAACAGAATGAACTCGATAGGGACGAAACTGAAGCTAACAATACCTGCAGGAGAGATGAGGCAAAGAAACTCTTCCTGAAGCCATTTCGATGACCTTCTTACTTCTCTTTAGGTTTTGATGGTATGGTTTGTTGTGGAAAATTACCCAGAATCCCTACCTATATATAAGCAGTTCGAGCATCACTACAACCGTTACTTATATGGAAATTGATGTACGAATGAGTCGATTTTTATGGATATCGATAAGCATTTATGAATCTCTAGATTCCAACTTTTACGGCAAAATTTATCCACGTTATAAGCCTGACATAGAATTCTTGGAGACCATATAATTATTTCAAAAAACTTGCGTGCGTTTGGCTAAGTCGTTTGGAAAGTTTTTAAAATCATTACGTGAGGAATGCATTCCTTTCCTAGCCTATTCAGTGTGATCATGGAATAGAATATAATAGAAGGCACATATCTCTCGGTGGAAAGACTTCTCAACCTGATTTCCAGGATGACATTGGTATAATAAGTTTATAATTTTATTTTTAATTATCTCCATATCTTTGAAGTGAACACGAGTTAATGTACTAGTTTCTATGTTAAGAGAAGCCGTGCTCTTGTGTCGTTTCACATAAGAACCAGCACATCAAATAAATGGCAGTCAATACAAGACTTGAAGCGAGCGAAGCACATATCCACCTTATGAAAGTCTTGATTATCTCGTTCTTCCTTAATCAAAACGGACAAAATGGTGTTAATTGTCAATGCCATCAATGCCTATCCGTTACCATGGGAGCTTCACACCCCAGTGGAATCAGGGGTTATTTTATAGTTCTTAATAAAAAGAAGAAAATATCGGAAACACCTTGCATTATTTTCGCGCATCACACTTACACATGAGAAAATGAAATAATTCTCCATGAAACGAATGGAGTCTTCATTTAAACACAAGCACACTTGCATACGTTGATTATATTGCAGTACCCTCCCTCTGGAAAACCATGTTTGATGCGGTACCCATAGCAATCTGGGATATCTTGACACGACCCCGGAGCATACCCCGCACACGACGTTACGTCCGCATTCCCCATCATCTCTTTCTTGAGCTCTCTCGAAAATGAATTTTCTAATATACAAGAATTTAAGAAATTTCAGCAATCAACAAAATATGATATATTGATAGCTCTACCAATAGCTCCACCGACTAATAAAACGATTCAATTTAGAATATTCAAGTTGTGGAAATTGTTTCAACATCTGTATGTCATAGCACAATGATGGGGACATGAATTTGCAAAGTCCTGCTAATGTGGCCATAATTTCCCCGATCGCAAAGCACTTCCATACAATCTACCCAAAAAGCGAGGCTATAAAATAACTTTTGCATTTGAATTTTGAAACTCTTTGCTTCCTATTCATCTTTGTGTCCTTTCAATTTTCTGATACCAAAGTCTAACTCGATTTGATGGAATTTCTCGATGAAGGCTTATGAAACTAAATGGGATAAGGACTACATAAGTGCCATATATTTTGTAAGGCATTTTTTTGGGTCCAAACTTCATCTATTCATGTAAAAGCTTGTAAAAACCAAACCCACTAACGAAGTATCAAAACAGAGTAAATCCCAAAGGCCCTACGGAGGGCTTGTCAACTAGTTCTAGAAGAGGGCCTTTTTCTTATAGGACTTCGCTATCCAATCAGCTACACTATTAGAGGCCCTATCATAGTGGATTATCTCTAAATTCGTGAAAAGAAGCAGTAGCCCACTGGCCTCGCTGATAAGTGCATAGTCTTTCCATAGCAAGTGATCTATAGACTTCAAGTTGTTCACTAAGTTAAGATAGTCGACTCCAAAATGAGTAATCATATAGCGCTCACTTGAATGTTGTAATTTTATAATATTTAAATGATCATTTAAGTATCATAATTTGTCAAAAAGTAAACATTTATCATGAATATGTTGCATGAATGTCATAATACTCAAGTCATTGATTGAAAAGCCATCGCTCTCAAATGAGCACCATACAAAAGTTTAAAAGTGATGGCATTTGTATTTTTTTTTCTTTTTGATACTAAAGCATACTTGTAATGCTAAGAGACATCAAGCAAAGAATGACTATGGATAAACAAACTCTTCCCAAAGCCATGATTGTGACCTTCTCTTCTCACTTTTCTTTAAGGTATGACAAGATGGTGCAATTGGTTGTTTGAAATTAGACAAACCCCTACCTGAGATTGTCCCTTGGCCCGTAGGTCCTGACACATGATTTTCGTTTTAATTAGACAAACTCTAATACGCAATGTTATTAACAAAATTCAAATCAAATTATATTTAATTTTTTAACCAGTGATCATATCCAAATGGTTAAGGATATGATGGAAGGTTATCTATTCAAATTTGAAAATGGGATCGTAATTAAATGATTATGGATATGATGGAAACCAGATGTCGTATCTCGTAATGAGAGATCAAACCTTAATATTTTTAGATTTAGTGTATATGCATTATTTAATTAAATATTTGACGAAAGATAACAATCATTCAAAATAGGTAATAAAATATTTCAAATTAATTAATCATGATAGAGCCAGTTAATTTGAAGATTATTTTCAAATTCGAACTCAGATCGGAATTGCAATCACGGGGATCAAAAGGGGACGGTGCGGTGGTGTCGGCCTCGATTGATGGCGAGGCGAGGATGGGTGGCCTCGACGTGATGGGGTGGTGCTCGTGTGGCTCTCGGTGAATCCAAGTCAACAACTGGATCTCCCTGAAGACAAAACGAAATCCACCGATGAATTGCTTTCATCGAGTTGGGCACCACGCTAATGGTTGTCATGGGCAAATGGATAGGGTGCTCACAGAACGACCGGATTGGATTGTCACGCGGCGGCGACGTGGCCGTGTCGGTGCGAGGTATGGCAGAGCAAAGGCCGGAGACTTCGGGTCATGGTGGCGCGTCGAGCACGGGACTGGAGTTTGAACAAGGACACAAACGGTGGCTGAGAGGAGTTGCTTCTCTGGACGTTCTCGCAATCTTTTGATCGTGTCTTATGTATGTATGCTTCGGATGCCTCCTCGTATTACGATCTTCTTTTGTGAATCGTCTTCTCCGCGAGCGATAAATCCAGAAACCTGCAAAAGAGACACTAAAATTGAAAGTTGGTGGCGACGGGCAGGGTGTTGGAGTCAAAATTCACCTAAAATTAATCATCTCTATCCCAATCCTTTAGAACGTAGGGATTCCAACCCTTCACTTCTCTCTTCCCACGTGGGAAAGTGGGCCACTGGGGCAAATCTCTGTAATTTATGTTTACCCAAGGTTAGAATTAGAGGTGATCTGCCAAGCGATTCGACTCCCACTCCAAAACATAAATCGGATTGGAGGGATCGACTCCCCATTTTCGAAACCGAGGACCGAACCGAAGGAGGCTGGAACTGGACAAGACCAAACCAATTAGTCGGGTTCCCGGACAATCCAATGAAACCGATCGCATGTGCTTAAAATAAGGAGTGATCAGTTCCCAATCCGGTCCGATTCCAAGGTAGAATAGAGAATGGACCGAGAGGACCGGTTCCCAAATTCTAGGACCGTGGACTGGATTGACCTAGAACTGGAAATCGAACCGACCAACTGGTCCAGTCCGATGGAACAGATAACTTTGCTTTCTTGGCCAAAAATTAGTTGATATTGCAACACATTCTTATTCTTTCATACACTAACTTATTTGTATGAAAGAGCGAGAGTTTTTTTAAGACTTTTAAGAATTTTCTTGTCTTTTTTTTTTTTTTTTTTTGAATTCTTAAGAAATTTAAAAATATATATATATGAAAAAGTAGCGATTCGATCCGACCAGTCCAGTCAGTCTAATTCCCAACTTGGAACTGGAAATCGGACCGACAACCGGTTCCAAGAATGGAAATCAAGAACTAGATTGCTAGCTATGGGAATTGCCCAAAATTGATCGGTTCGGTCCGGTCTGAGCAGTTCTCGTTACATATCCCTACTTAAAACATATGTATGTACATGCAAAGCCCCTTTTAACTCCTCAAACACTTGTGCGCCTCAACCGTACTTCACAAATTTCGTGCTCCGTCCTAGCCACAAGACTGAGCCAGGCTTCCTTTTATGCACAAACTCTCTTACACGCTGCTATTCACTCATTGTAATGGCTTGCCTCTTGCAGGCGGGGAAGAAAGAAGAGAGGGGGAAAGCAAGCGGGGGAATGCTGAGAGAGGCCAACAAGCAGGTTGAGTATTGAAATAGTGAGGAATGCGAAATGCATCAGTGTATTTTTGGCTGTGTTCGAGTCTATCGTTGTGAGAACAACGGAACTTAGAAAGGCATGGACTAAGAGACTCGTTTCTTGTTTTTGTCATTTCAAAAATAAAATTGATTAAATAAATATAGAAAATCGTTTTGGTTGGTTCTATTTGTAGAGTAGGAAGCCGAATATGTAGGGTCGGAAACCAAATCATAGATATTTTGAGATAGAAAAATTATTGTCGAACCAAATCATTGAAAATCATCGAAATCTAGAGGGGAAATTTTCATCGAACCGAATCATTGAAATTTAGAGATTTCAATTTTGTAGAATCGGGATTCGGACCAAGTTTTAGGGAACTAGTTTTAGGGAACTAGATCATAGATTTGGCACCGGTTCTTTTTGCTGGGTTTGCATGATAATTAGATATCGTATTAAGATTTGAATATGCAAATTTAATTAACATTGTTGCCGATTGCTTTGTTTCGAGGTAAGTAAATTCCTTCACAATTTATTTATTGCTTTGATTATTGGGCGTTAATTTTATTGATTGCATAACCGCATGATCAACCCTTGCATGTTAATGGCTAGGTTAAAATCAATTTATATTGCTTGACAATTTTCTTTTGAAAATAAAAGAGAATATAACGAAAATTTGTTAGGGTAATCTAGCCTAATGAAATCCCCACATCCATTTAATCTCTTTATTAAACTTTACTTGAGTTTGTAATCAATCTATCAAAAGATCATTAGTGGTGACTCTAAAATAAAATTGATCTTCCATGTTAAGAACGTAAACCTAAGTTACGAATTGGTATGAGCTCGGGATATCTCGAGCAAGGTGTGTACTTAGTAGTCCATTAGCTAAATCGTAGGATGGTTCATCGTTACTGGAGGTCATGGTATATTTGTTTGTGAGAACCTAACGTCGATTGCCATCCTTACTGAGATCATCAGCCTCTTCTAAGAAATCCTCACGGGTATTGTCCGCTAGCATAAGGGCAACCAGCTAGAAGAGAGCCGAATCAAGGGACAGAAATGTTCCACCACTGAGTAAACCAGTCTTGGCAATGGGGGACGCGTTGCAAAGGTTCTTGCGGACATTGTACACTTAGTGCAGTTGCTCAGTAAGTAACCAGCCATGACAACAACGTCGCTACCAATCCCCCACAAATCTGGGTGGATTGGAAGGGAATGGCCACAATCATAAGGATTAGGCAATAACTTCAAACCGATCATTTGTGAGCCCACTGAATGACAAAATATCTCTAAGAGGTGTGGAAAATCCTTTTAGAATCAGAAATGGAAAAATCTCAATGTCACATTAGGCAATCTCACCACTATTAGAATCGATATCATGTTATAAGTTACAAGAGAGATTTGCACCAATTTATAGCATGAGTCTAGGGCACATGAAGCTATATCATAAATTACATTTATGCTTAATTGCAGCAGTACTTTTCTCAGTGTTTTAATAGTACATTCATCTATCTAACTCCACAACACAATTAGAATCGTTATCAGAGATTAGAAATACTGTGCTTGAGGCAAAAGCTTTGCAGAAAACTTTTGGCTATAGTCTCTTCAGAATACAACAAAAGCCAGAATCTTATTGTGCTTTAACCTTGTCGACCTTTACCTCGATCCCACGCAGACCTCGCAATGAACTCCCTTCTCTTAGCAAAAAGAAAATGAATAAACTCTGAAAATTCTGAAGTTCAAATACCCCACTTCCTCCTCGATATCAATTTTTTTCTATGTTTTCATATTTTTCTATTGATAATCGAACTTTTGATTTTAGACTTGACTTAGTTCATTGAACTTTTGATTTTATCTCAGATTACTTCACCACCTCAACAACTATTACAAACAATTGTAATTCGATATCACGCCGGTGTCGAAATGGCAACAGCGTATCACAATGTTGACATTTTCATAATATGCAAATTGTCCTGTACTTGAAAATTTCTCAATTTCCAAAATTTATCTTGTGACTATTGAACTAAAAAAAAAAATTCTTCTAATAATTTTCATTTTTCTCGAGGTCAATAACCCGAATAGGCGTGAAATTGTGGGAAAGGGGAGCTTATAGGATCCCAAAAGTTAGGACAAATTTTGCAGCTATATATTGGATTATAGCAAAATTATGTACACATTGCGAGCTCACGAAGTTTGTAATGCCTATCAATTGACAAAGACAATTGAAGAAACCTAAACAAAGGAGTGTAAATATGCATCATGAAAGTTGAATGGAGGATGTAATTTTATTCGCGACGATTTGAACCATGAGAAACAACAGTTTGGCTCGGCTTAAAGTTTAGTATTTTCATTTAAGTATAATGACAAAAGCAGTGCAAGACGTCTCCAGGCCCAACTTTCCAAGCCCCTGCAAATTCAGTGCACATCTGAACCTTGCGAAGTATGCAATGTCGATCAATCTATTGAAGGGGAAAAAAAGAAGAAATAAAAGAAAGGAGGGTAGTAATGAGAGGCGACGAGTGAACTTGCACCAACTAAACTTGCACCAACTACCCATCATTCATTGAGAACAGTTGTACTGAAGATGAAATATTATTAATCGCAATCCAAAACATGATAGCTAACGCTATGACATCGCTCAAAGTTGTGGAAATATGCAATAACAACGATTCAATCCGGCTGGATTTACTTCGCAATACCCTGTAATCTCAGTCCCCCACTCTTCCTTGCAAGCCTTGTTGCAGTCCGGGTACTTTGAACATGGCCCGAAGTCATACTTGATAGGATCTGCATTGATCTCTCTCGCAGCCAATGTTTCTGAGATGCACCAGAATTCAAAAATTTGCAGAAATCAACGTAAGACGTAACATAAATTATATGGACATATTGTTTCCTTAATTTGATCGAACAGATGACTGTGTCCTTCATAAATTATATGGACATATTATTTCCTTAATTTGATTGAACAGATGACTGTGTCCTTCGAGCTTTCTGGTCTCAAGCGTGACCTAAACCAAAAGAGAAATGAACTCGATAGAGATGAAAAAGAAGCTAACAATACCTATGAAGCAAAGAGAGATAAGGCAAAAAAAGCCGATGAACAAACAAACTCTTGCTGAAGCCATTTCGATGACCTTCTTACTTCTCTTTAGGTTTTGATGGTATGGTTTGTTGTGAAAAATTATCTAGAATCCCTACCTATATATAAGCAGTTCGAGCACCACTACAACCGCTACTTATATGGAAATTGATGTACAAATCACTAGAGTCGATTTTTATGGATATCAATCAGCATTTACGAATCTCTAGATTCCAACTTTTACGGCAAAATTTATTCACGTTCTAAGCCTGACAGAGAATTCTTGGAGGCCATATAATTATTTCAGAAAACTTGCGTGCGTTCGGCTAAGTCGTTTGGAAAGTTTTTAAAATCAATACGCGAGGAATGCATTCCTTTCCTAGCCTATTCAGTGTGATCACAGAATAGAATATAATAGGAAGGCATATATCTCTTCTAGGAAAGACTTCTCAACCTGATTTCCGGGATGGACAGAATGGAGGAAAGTTAGAGAAACCTCCAGTGGCTACCGTATAACCTCGTTTTCCTTTGTCAAGAATACAGCCTTTGATATTTGTGGCAGACAGCGATCTACTTATTGAGATGCCATGGTTTCAACGAACCAGATGGAGAGTCACCCACATGAGGGCCATAAGACGCATTATAACCCGAGGAATGATCTCGTTGTTTGAAGACAACACACAGATTGAGGAATTATATAATGAGTAGATACAGGCTATGCTCCAACAAAACGTTACTGCCCTCAAACCATATATTTTTATTATGCGAAAATGCTAAGATAATCTTGCCGTTAGTTTTGAATAGGAACGGCCAAACCCTGTATATTGTGACATTGATGATTTCTCTTAAGTAAGTGATAATATTTTTCTACTTGTAATTATTCATATTTTGCTGGCCAATTTATTTTGTATTTCTTCATATTCAAGAAAATAATTCCATGGGACCTCTTGTGACTCTGTCTCTCAAGTTGAGGTTGTAATAAGGAAACATGAAAGAAAAAAAGAGAAAAAAAAAACATGCAGTAAAAATTTTCAGAGGTATTCCCTAGAGAAAAGGGTAGAAAAATATCTCTCTGCAATCGGGGCTATAAGAAGCCGGGTCCCTGAGGCATTGTATAAGACGAATCCAGGCAGTCCATCATCACTGCATATCAAACGGACAGGTGCTCATAGACCTTACAATAAGCAATCCCCTTTGGTTTAAGGCAAATTGTTAAAGGTGAAGGTGACGACACATTTACAATTAATGAACTTAACCAAGACCCTAGTTGCCTTACTAATTTCATTTTTCTTTTTCTTTTTTATTGTGATCAACACCATGCTATCCACATTTAATTTGTTACAAAGGAATTCATTGAACAACCATATCCTCACGACCTAGTCTAAGAGATTTAGCATCCATTGATAAGATCTCGTGAGAGTAAGCCTTTTACGAAAGAAGGAAAGATTGTTTTGGCAATGCATCTACATTCTAAACATATACTATTAGAAGCTCCGAGAAGCGATTTTTCAAGTTTGGTTTGTTCTCGCGTTCCTTGTGTTTGTCATGCCTAAGTTGCCAAGCAGCTTTGCTTTTGCTCGAATATATTAGTAGAGTGTGTATGGGTGGACTGGCAATTTGGTTTTGTGCGTGTGTTGCAGCATTTTGAATGTGTTTCAATGTGATTACAAAGGGGAGAATTACTAAAACAATCCTAAACCTACTACAATTATGCTGGTTCGGTCATAAACATTTATTTTTTGACAATTTAGTCATCAACTTTTTGCAATTATGCAAATACAATCCATCTAACCAATTTTAGCCTGCAAGCGCTGACGTTGATAATTTTTAATAATGTATTATTTTGAAATTTTTATTAATTTGTTTTTTTTTCTTTTTCCTTTTCTCTTCTTCCTTCGTTTCCCTTTTTTTCCTGCACAATAGCTAGTGAGACTCGCCTAGCTACTGGGCAAGGGTCAGGACCCTTAATAGCAATCATCGGCCCTTGCCAACGGCCCCTAGGCCTCATTGGCGGCCAACAAGGGCTTCATGGCTCTAGCCTAGTAGCCGATGAGAGCCATTGTGAGGGGAAAAAAAAAGGAAAAGAAGGAAGAAGAGAAAAAGAAAGGGGGAAAAAGGAAAATTAAAAGAAAATTAAAAATCACAAAAAATCACAAAAATTAAAATATTATTAAAAATGGTCTATGTCGCATTGGCCGACAACTAGCACCGGCCAGTATCCATATCAATGTCAGCTAGGCAAAATTATCCGTATAAACTGAATTGACACAATTATAACAGGTTTAGAACCGTTTTGGTAATTTTCCCAACTACAAAGTTTTTATCATTGAAGATGGTTGAAGACTATTCAATTCATGTTAGTTCCAAGTAAGTAAAAGTCGTGTCGTATTGCTTTCGGGTTTCTCTCAATAAATTAATTGTGTTTGAGTCATATTCTCGTGTCGTGTCAAAACTTGCCAAGAGTTTCGACGTGGAATAGAGGAGAAATTGTTATATGAGTGACGTATATTAATTAAGCTAAATCCGAACCATCGAAAATGATGATCCAAGTGGATCCTAGCAATGTTTTGAAAGCCATACATTAAAGTTAGAGTTATAAAATAGCTGGTATATACAGTAAGATGCACATAAATGTAAGTGTGTGCCTCAACAAGCTAATGTGAGCTTTTAAAGTGCATTGAGAAGATACGAGTTTGAGTCTCATGGCCTTTAACAACCTTCCATCCGTGCAACAGCTCGAAACTCGACTCCACTCAATCTCTTCGGATCCAATTTTCAACAAAATGGAATGGTAGACACGTATGGACCTGAGCAGGCCCTTAAAAGGCTCAAGTGGGAAAACTTAAGGGTGGGCCACTTACCCCACTTCCTGGAGAGTCTTCATATTCCCTGACCTTAGGGAAGAAAAACATCCATGGTCAACTTGGGTGTTAATGGTTTCGGCTGGCTTAACCAGTTTTCACCACACCCGGCATAGGATCTAAATCGAATCAAAGGACAAGTCCATGCTCTATTGAGCTAGCCAGTATGATTTGGTTTTTATCCCATAATGGCGAGAGGCAGCTAAAGTGCTACGCTTTAATAGATTAAGAAGAAACATGATATATTTTCTTTCATCACATATGGCATGACCAAATCCATGTCCCATCAGCGCTTTAACAAAACTTACTTGATTATTATTATTTGGCATCTGATTAGCTTTAGTTTCGACTTGTACAGTAGAAAGACAAAGCTAGTTTTAATTGATCATGTATTCATAGGGCAATTTGTCCTTATTAAATAATTGACCTATTCCAATTACTTGTGGTTCTTTCATTTGCAACATAAGAAAGGCCTTGTCAACAGTTTCTCGAGCATACACATGAGGATAGACTTCAAATTTTCAAAACACTCTTGTACAAACTGGTTAGTGTAAGAAAAAATATACAATTTTCTTAATTAATTTCCTGACGAATTCTCTTGAAATAATTATTAACGCATTTCATATCCCAATAACCTTTTGGAAAATGCTTCCCAAGATGGTAGCAGCCTTGGAGCTGCTATCAATATGAACCACGAAGCCCATATTGGTTCAATGCATTGGCATTAAACATGAGGCAATACACAAAGTTTCCATTCATATTGGATATAGTTCTCGATCCATAAATTATTGGGAAAGTTCCTGATTTTGAAGTACTCTAATATTTTCAAATAAGGAACTAAAGTGAACCTTATTTTGGATAAAGGCATAAAGTTCCCTTATTTTCTCAAATAAAGGCTTGAATTGGACATTATTTCAAATAAGGACTTGAAGTTACCATGTCAGTCTCAAATAATTGTCTAACCTCATCACTAGTCAATGGTATTCTCGTCATTTAAGTTTTCTATATTCTTTCATTTTTTTTGTTTTTTTTGTTTTCTTTCTTTCTATAAAAAACCTAAACTCAAAAAAAAAGAAGGCCAAAACTTAAAAGAAAACAGAAAAAATAAAAATAAAAAACATGCAGGAGGGCTGGGTATGGTCGCCACCA
The DNA here is from genome assembly GCA_014182895.1 of Angophora floribunda. Lineage (NCBI taxonomy): Eukaryota > Viridiplantae > Streptophyta > Magnoliopsida > Myrtales > Myrtaceae > Angophora > Angophora floribunda. The sequence goes on along the minus strand of CM024708.1, from coordinate 8,009,850 downwards.
CATTGCCCTTGTTGAGGCATCGGCGACCTTGCCAAGTGGGGGCATTGGCCACAAGCAAGGGGTGTTCTTCCATCCCTCTTGCCTGTAATCCTTAATGTTCTATGTAGTTAGTTAATGAATGATTAGTTAAAATTTAAGTGTCAACAAAGACAATGCTAGGCTGCTATCTATGCTTTTCATTGTAATTATACTTGATTGTGCAATTTTAATGAATTGATTGTTATTATCATTTTTTTATAGTGGTTAGGATTGATTTTAAAATCTTCTTTAGGCTGCCCTAACACTTTAATTAGCAAATAATCAAGTTTAGATACTAAAAGTGCTCCAATTAAATAGCTAGTGTAATTAAGTCCTCCATCCCAAAATCTCTCATTGTGCATATACCAAGACAACACTCCCGCATTTTGATTAGGGTTTCTAGCAGACTTAGGAAGAGTCCACCCTTTATAAGCAAGTATCTCTAAACCTAGGGTAGGTTGCAACAGCACGTAGATCATGACCATGTGACTTGATTACAATTTGTTGACATCCCAATTTTTGTTTATTTTGCATATATAAATATATATATATTAATTTATAGAAATGATAAAAATTTCGAAAAAAATTCGCCAAAAGAAAAAATTTCGGCGGGCTCGCTTGGCCCAGCCCATTTTCTTTATTGCCGAGCCTTCTTCCTTTCCTTTTGGGCCCAGCCCATTTTCCCTCTGTTTTTCCTTTCTCTGGGCCCATCACCTCTTTTCGGGCATTCTCTCTTCTCTCACTCGTTGAGGGCACGAACAGAGGGCACACAACGCACGGGCACACAAGAGAATCAGACGGGAGAGCTCGAGGAAAGGGGCAGAAAAAAGAAACCCCAAAAAAAGAAAAAAGGAACAGAGGAGGCGGCAGGTAGCAACGAGGCCGTCCGGGCGCCACACCCTCCTCCTACAGCGGCACCGATTTTCAATAAAAACAACGAAAGGCAATGGCGACCAGAGAGGAGCAACGAAGAAGACCGAAGCAGTGACAGAAAACGCAGAGAGACGGAGTGGGTTTTCTGGGTTTCGGAGGGCGGATTTCGGACGAGGGGGTTGTTGAGCTCGAAGGACTGAGTAGAGAGCGGTTCTGGTTGGAGGGAGTTCGAGTGGCTGGAAAAGAAAAAAAAAGATCTGAGTGAGAAGAGAGAGGAGGCTGCTCGGCTGAGTCCCGCCACCTGCTGGCGTCGTTTTCGCTGCGGCTGGCATCATTTCCATGAGGCAGAACAGAACAAAAATGCAGAAACGGAGAGGAAGAAGAATGGAGGTTTGGCTGTTCTGGTTTTTGAGCGATAGAAGGGAGCTGGCTTTTCGGTTTAGAGAGAGGAAGAAAAGGAGACAACACGCGACCTGAAGGCGCGGAGACGAAAATCGCCGAGGAGGCTGCAAAGAGGAAGAATCAGACTGGGGGTCGAAAAAAAACGCAGCAGAAGAAAAGGAAAGAAAAACCCAGGAGAAGAACCGAGAGGAACCGAGGGATAGAAGGCGACAGTCTTCGGACGGAGAGAACCGGAGTAGAGAAGCGCGAGAACTGGGGCAGAAGCAAAAAAAAAGAAAAAGAAAACCAGTGAAACCAGCGACAAAAAAAGAGAGAAGAGAGCGAAAGGGAGCTGCTGTCACTGCCGGAAGCCACCTTCCCGCCGCTGCCCGCCGTGACGCTCCGTCTGTGCCAGGTACGCTTCTCCCGGAGGTGTCCTTATTTTGTTTTCGCAGGTGGCGGGTCGGAGCTCACGCTGACCAGTTCGCGCGAGCCCCGACCCCGATGCTTCCCCATTTATGTTTTTCCGCACGTTGGGATGCTTGGTTAGAGGTTTAGGCTCCGTCTCAGGCCGGTTTAGTCGAAAAATGCACTGTTTCGTCCATGCGCATAAGGTGTTCGCTGAAATGCCCAAGTGAGACCCAGAAACTCCCATGGTTGAATCCGTCCCCGACAACCTGTTTTCGTAGATTTTTTTTATTTATATTGCTTGCTCTCGTGTTTCTCTTAGCATTATGGCTATTTTCATGAGGTTTCTGTATATTTTTTTGAGTCGAAAGGAGACGTTTTTGGTTTTCCGGCGAGGGCAAGCGTCATGGGTCGCCGGTAGTCACCGCTGGCGGCGGCCGGCGGCGCTCGGCGTCGGTCGGCGGAACTACCGACGCCCGACGACGACACGGCGACTTCTTTAGGATGGGTAGGCCTCGCGGCGGCGCGGCGCGACGGAGTTGCAGGAGTTCCGGTGAAGGAGACGTCGGGCGTCGGGCATGCAGACCAGGGAAGAAGAAGACCAGCGGAGAAGAGAGAAACAAACGCATGTAGCAAAAGACAAAAAGGTGAAAAAAAAAAATTAAAAAATAGGAAAAACAAAGAAAATCGAAATAAAAAAAAGAAAAACAAAGAAAAACAAAAAAGGGGGCCGAAAGTTTAAACAAAGGGGCTGGGCTGAGCATTTTCCGAACGGACCTAGGCTGAGAATTGGGCTGGGTTTTTATAAATAGGAAATGGGCTGTTTTAATTTTTGTTATTAATGGGCCATTTTAAAAATTCATCCGGGCCGATAGGGTCCGGGTCGGTTTAGTAGGGCCGGGTCTCCGGACCCGGTCCGAATCACCTTTTTTTTAATAATTAAAAAAATCTAAAAAATTCACAAAATTCAGAAATTCAAAAAAAAAAATCTTAAAATGTTTTCGAAAATCATTAAAAATTAGAAAAATGTTTTTTTATTTCAGAAAGGTTTTGAAAGTTTATTTTTATTTTATTTTATTTTATTTTTCTTTTTTTGAGAATATTCAAAAATTCAAAAAAATTAGAAAAAAATTAGAAAATTCCAAAAAAAAATTAATAAATGCTTTTTCTTAAATTTAAGAAAATTCGAAAAATATTAAAAATTTTAAAAAGTATAAAAATATAAAAAATTCAGAAAAATTTAGAAAAATCAGAACAAATTGCAAAAAAATTAGAAAACCCTTAAAAAAAAAAAAGAGACCAAAATTGAATAAGCCTTTAGGGCTCTACAATAGGTTTTCCTAATTTACGATATTAGGTTATTCCTGCTATCATAAATTCAGAAAAATTTAGAAAAATCAGAACAAATTGCACCTTGTTTTGCAATGATATTTTGGATATTATTTCCTTACCTTAGAGCTATTAGGACATACCTTAGTTTTCTCGAATACATTGCCGTGATCTTACTAATGCACGATCAAATTAAATATCGAAAGAGCGTTAGTCGCGTGACTAACGTAATTAAGTCCCCGACCCTAGACCCTCTAGTTGCGTAAAAAGTGAGACACGCTCATATGTCTCGCTTAGTTCATAGTCGACTTTAATAGACTAGTGGCGACTCCCTATTTGAAAACTTTTGTGAATATCCTAACGTCACGCAGGGTATGGGCTTGGGAGAACCCGAGTTAATTAAGGGCCATCGGCCCGAAATTAACAATACACATAAACCTATTATTTTAGAAAATTTAGGTCACGACACAATTCGGAGAGGTTGTGCGATAAAGTCTCCAATCATACTATGTACATTCTTTGTTGCTTGCCATGACGAAGGATCCAGAAAAATTCGTTGCGGCAAGCAAGGGCTCGCGGGGGCAGGTGGGGTTGGCAGCCCTCAGCCAATTGCTGGGTGTCCACCCTTTGAACCAAAAAAGGAAAGAAAAAAGAGAAAACAAATGAAAGAAAGAGAAGAAAAGTAAATTTTAATAAACATATTCAAAAGAGTTTTAAAGAAAATTTTAAAAAATATCCACATCAGTACCGGCCACACCACGTCTCATTGGACCGCCACATCATCGCTTTTTGGTTAAAATCAGCCGAAATGAATGTATTGATAATTTGTTGAAAGATTTAGAGTTATTTTTTGGACTAAATTGAGAGAATGATATTAGAAGTGCCAAAAGTTGTATACATTACTCATTTTAGTATCAAAAGTTTTTTTCGAATCACTTAAGTACTACTTTTATAAAATAAAATATAAAAAGATAACTTAAAAATGTCAACTCCGATTTGGGTCATTGAAAATAAGACAGGGCAATTTTTTAATCAATTTTTCTAACCCACGTGGCTCATTGTCATGCTATGAAGCATAGATAGTCCCAAACGACATTGTTTACATATTTGCCCCAAATATAAACCCTAATCTCGGCAGTCCTTTCACATTGGCAGTGGGAACGGCAGTTGCGATGGCGTCCTCGGTCGTTGCAGTGGTTTTCCTGGGGTGATCGTCGCCACGTCTTGAGCCGCTTTTGCCTTTGCTGTGGGTGCCATCGCCTGAGTCATTGCTCTCGGAGACAGTGGATGGTCATGGAGTTCGGAGGAAAAAATGGGTCTTCCGTCTTTAGATCCTCCATTAAAGCTCAAAGAGAGATGAGCTAGCGGCAGAGTCGACACAAAGAGCTGGTGGAGGAGGATCGGACGAGACGTACCTTGTGAGATCATGCCGGGAAGGAGCTTTTCTTGAGCAACTTGCAAAGCATTTATGTGTGGGGATTCTAATCGTGAACTGCCCAGCAAAACCATGACAGTCCTTTCACATCTCTTCCTCTTTCTGTTTGTGTTTCTCGTATCGGCCTCCACTCCAGCCAAAAGTCCCCCTCCAGATGTGAAAAGTCCTCGCCTTTCATTGGGCAAGAATTTCCTTCGTTCATGCACTCAAATACCAGAATTTTGGCCCTTCTTTTGTGGTCATTTGCCATCAAATCTACATTTGCTTAATTTAACTTTTCTTGGTTGTATTTTTGTGTGTAGGGGTGTGCAACCAAACCGAGTTTCCCTAGAAACCAAACCAGACCATCCAAAAAACAGGATCAGGAACCAGTTCCTAATTAAACTGGTCTGGGAATTGATTCCAATTTTTGGGAACCGGTTGAAACCCGTTCGGGAACTGGGTCCAAGCAAAAACCCACCCGAAACTAGACCGATTTTGAAACCAATTTTTCCCTTGTTTAAAAAGTAAAATCGTCTCTGAGTAGTCTTTTTGTCTTCAAAGAATTATTTCGAAAAAAGAAAGCCTCTCTTTGAATCAAATTGAGGAAACATTGTCTTCGAAGAATTGTTAAAAAGAATTATTATCATTCATTGTTTTTTCTCTTTTAATGGTCCCACCTTTAACTGTAGTAATAGTCACGGAGCAAGTGCTACCTTCTGTTGTGGCATTAATTATTCTCAGACTAGCTCAGGAAAGATGTCATCTTAACAACAGCTTTGTCGCGTACACATGAGCATGCGTATTAGATCATATCAGTAGGATTTGTGGGAATGTGACTAATATTAGACCGATATTTATTGTTAATGTTTATGCAATGCTATGATTTTTGCTTTGTCTTATAATGTTAGGAGAATTACAATGTTGTTTTTTGGCGAATTAATGTAAAATTTGAAACCGTATAAGATATGGGACGGTTACAAAATAGGTTTCAATGAAAACAGGGTAGACCTTGTTCCCGAACCGAAAAAATAGGGTCGGGTCCAAAATAGGGTCCAATGAAAATAGGATAGGGTATGTGGTCCAAAATAGGGGAACCGGTTCTAACAAGATCACGTATAGGGTCTAGGTTTGGACCCTACCCACCTTGGAGCCAATCACCCCTATCTGCATGTGAACGACCAAATTTGGCCGAGTGAATGAATATCCTTTCATGCTGCAAATTCCATCAATTCCTTTCTCAAATGCACTCCGCATCTCCACAATTTCACGACCAGCTCATCCATGAGCATTAAATTGACAAATCCTCAAAAAGTTTAAGACTTATCACCTCCACAATTTTTGTAGTGTATGACTAATGAATCATTAAAATTCATTTACTTTTAAGTTAATAAGATAGTTAGAGGTTGATTTATAAAATCTCTCTTCCCAATTTGTAGAATTTCATAAATTTAACATAGATCAAATACTCATTTTTTACTTCTTTCTCTTTCTCCGCGTGTTTATATATTCTTCTCACTGTATTTCTCATGCCAAACATGCGTAACACCTTCCTATTCGTCTATAGAAGAAAAGGTTAACAACTGTGTAGGACTAGAAGACATCAATATGCCTTATATTTAGAAGGCGAATAGTCATTCCAGTGTGAAGCAGGAAAGGACTTGTTCGTGAGCCTATACAAAAGTGGACTTGTCCTGGTTCATTGAACATCCACAGTTTGCAAATAATTATAATTGCAATGTCACGCCAGTATCGAAATGGAAACAACATTTCACAATCTTTGCATTTTCAAAGTTCACAAATCTTTAAAATTTCTCAACTATGAAATTGATCTAGGAAGGATTGACCTAAAAATTTTGCCTCTAATGAATTTTTTTTTTTTTTTGAGGTCAATCATGAGAATAGTCAAAAATTGTGGGAAGGAGGATGCCAAGTTAACTTTTACAACCATTGATCATATATTAGCAATATCATGTACATATGTTAGGCTTGCAAAATTTGTAATGTCCACCTATTAAAGAAAGAAAAAAAGTAGAGAGAAATATAAACAGAGGGGGGTAACACGTGAGGCGATGATTGAACTTGCACCAAATACCCATCGTTCTTTGAGACTAGTTGTACGGAAGATGGAATTTTATTCTTAAGAATCAAGACAATGATAAAAAACAGTTTGACATGGCTCAATATTATGGGAATTTCATCTAAGTATGTGTACAATAACAATGCAAGCCTTCGTTTCCTTTGGGCCGGCAAGCCGCCGTCACGTGTTCACCAAATCTGCTGCATTCCTTGTTGCAATCCGCGATCGATGAACACGGCCCTATGTCCAATGTCCATTTCTCTCCCTCCGCAATTGATGATTCTGAGATGTACCATAATTCAAGAAATTTCAGCAATCAGCGTAAGACATAATATAAATTATAGACATGGTGTTTCGTTAATTTGATCCAACAGATATATGCGTCCTTTCAAGCTTTCGAGTCAGAATCAAGCATCGTCTAAATTGAAACAGAATGAACTCGATAGGGACGAAACTGAAGCTAACAATACCTGCAGGAGAGATGAGGCAAAGAAGGCCGATGAACAAACAAAGGCCGATGAACAAACAAACTCTTCCTGAAGCCATTTCGATGACCTTCTTACTTCTCTTTAGGTTTTGATGGTATGGTTTGTTGTGGAAAATTACCCAGAATCCCTACCTATATATAAGCAGTTCGAGCATCACTACAACCGTTACTTATATGGAAATTGATGTACGAATGAGTCGATTTTTATGGATATCGATAAGCATTTATGAATCTCTAGATTCCAACTTTTACAGCAAAATTTATCCACGTTGTAAACCTGACATAGAATTCTTGGAGACCATATAATTATTTCAAAAAACTTGCGTGCGTTTGGCTAAGTCGTTTGGAAAGTTTTTAAAATCATTACGTGAGGAATGCATTCCTTTCCTAGCCTATTCAGTGTGATCATGGAATAGAATAGAATAGAAAGGCACATATCTCTCGGTGGAAAGACTTCTCAACCTGATTTCCAGGATGACATTGGTATAATAAGTTTATAATTTTATTTTTAATTATCTCCATATCTTTGAAGTGAACACGAGTTAATGTACTAGTTTCTATGTTAAGAGAAGCCGTGCTCTTGTGTCGTTTCACATAAGAACCAGCACATCAAATAAATGGCAGTCAATACAAGACTTGAAGCGAGCGAAGCACATATCCACCTTATGAAAGTCTTGATTATCTCGTTCTTCCTTAATCAAAACGGACAAAATGGTGTTAATTGTCAATGCCATCAATGCCTATCCGTTACCATGGGAGCTTCACACCCCAGTGGAATGAGGGGTTATTTTATAGTTCTTAATAAAAAGAAGAAAATATCGGAAACACCTTGCATTATTTTCGCGCATCACACTTACACATGAGAAAATGAAATAATTCTCCACAAAACGAATGGAGTCTTCATTTAAACACAAGCACACTTGCATACGTTGATTATATTGCAGTACCCTCCCTCTGGAAAACCATGTTTGATGCGGTACCCATAGCAATCTGGGATATCTTGACACGACCCGGGAGCATACCCCACACACGACGTTACGTCCGCATTCCCCATCATCTCTCTCTTGAGCTCTCTCGAAAATGAATTTTCTAATATACAAGAATTTAAGAAATTTCAGCAATCAACAAAATATGATATATTGATAGCTCTACCAATAGCTCCACCGACTAATAAAACGATTCAATTTAGAATATTCAAGTTGTGGAAATTGTTTCAACATCTGTATGTCATAGCACAATGATGGGGACATGAATTTGCAAAGTCCTGCTAATGTGGCCATAATTTCCCCGATCGCAAAGCACTTCCATACAATCTACCCAAAAAGCGAGGCTATAAAATAACTTTTGCATTTGAATTTTGAAACTCTTTGCTTCCTATTCATCTTTGTGTCCTTTCAATTTTCTGATACCAAAGTCTAACTCGATTTGATGGAATTTCTCGATGAAGGCTTATGAAACTAAATGGGATAAGGACTACATAAGTGCCATATATTTTTAAGGCATTTTTTTGGGTCCAAACTTCATCTATTCATGTAAAAGCTTGTAAAAACCAAACCCACTAACGAAGTATCAAAACAGAGTAAATCCCAAAGGCCCTACGGAGGGCTTGTCAACTAGTTCTAGAAGAGGGCCTTTTTCTTATAGGACTTCGCTATCCAATCAGCTACACTATTAGAGGCCCTATCATAGTGGATTATCTCTAAATTCGTGAAAAGAAGCAGTAGCCCACTGGCCTCGCTGATAAGTGCATAGTCTTTCCATAGCAAGTGATCTATAGACTTCAAGTTGTTCACTAAGTTAAGATAGTCTGACTCCAAAATGAGTAATTATATAGCGCTCACTTGAATGTTGTAATTTTATAATATTTAAATGATCATTTAAGTATCATAATTTGTCAAAAAGTAAACATTTATCATGAATATGTTGCATGAATGTCATAATACTCAAGTCATTGATTGAAAAGCCATCGCTCTCAAATGAGCACCATACAAAAGTTTAAAAGTGATGGCATTTGTATTTTTTTTTTTTTTGATACTAAAGCATACTTGTAATGCTAAGAGATATCAAGCAAAGAATGACTATGGATAAACAAACTTTTCCCAAAGCCATGCTTGTGACCTTCTCTTCTCACTTTTCTTTAAGGTATGACAAGATGGTGCAATTGGTTGTTTGAAATTAGACAAACCCCTACCTGAGATTGTCCCTTGGCCCGTAGGTCCTGACACATGATTTTCGTTTTAATTACACTAACTCTAATACGCAATGTTATTAACAAAATTCAAATCAAATTATATTTAATTTTTTAACCAGTGATCATATCCAAATGGTTAAGGATATGATGGAAGGTTATCTATTCAAATTTGAAAATGGGATCGTAATTAAATGATTATGGATATGATGGAAACCAGATGTCGTATCTCGTAATGAGAGATCAAACCTTAATATTTTTAGATTTAGTGTATATGCATTATTTAATTAAATATTTGACGAAAGATAACAATCATTCAAAATAGGTAATAAAATATTTCAAATTAATTAATCATGATAGAGCCAGTTAATTTGAAGATTATTTTCAAATTCGAACTCAGATCGGAATTGCAATCACGGGGATCAAAAGGGGACGGTGCGGTGGTGTCGGCCTCGATTGATGGCGAGGCGAGGATGGGTGGCCTCGACGTGATGGGGTGGTGCTCGTGTGGCTCTCGGTGAATCCAAGTCAACAACTGGATCTCCCTGAAGACAAAACGAAATCCACCGATGAATTGCTTTCATCGAGTTGGGCACCACGCTAATGGTTGTCATGGGCAAATGGATAGGGTGCTCACAGAACGACCGGATTGGATTGTCACGCGGCGGCGACGTGGCTGTGTCGGTGCGAGGTATGGCAGAGCAAAGGCCGGAGACTTCGGGTCATGGTGGCGCGTCGAGCACGGGACTGGAGTTTGAGCAAGGACACAAACGGTGGCTGAGAGGAGTTGCTTCTCTGGACGTTCTCGCAATCTTTTGATCGTGTCTTATGTATGTATGCTTCGGATGCCTCCTCGTATTACGATCTTCTTTTGTGAATCGTCTTCTCCGCGAGCGATAAATCCAGAAACCTGCAAAAGAGACACTAAAATTGAAAGTTGGTGGCGACGGGCAGGGTGTTGGAGTCAAAATTCACCTAAAATTAATCATCTCTATCCCAGTCCTTTAGAATGTAGGGATTCCAACCCTTCACTTCTCTCTTCCCACGTGGGAAAGTGGGCCACTGGGGCAAATCTCAGTAATTTATGTTTACCCAAGGTTAGAATTAGAGGTGATCTGCCAAGCGATTCGACTCCCACTCCAAAACATAAATCGGATTGGAGGGATCGACTCCCCATTTTCGAAACCGAGGACCGAACCGAAGGAGGCTGGAACTGGACAAGACCAAACCAATTAGTCGGGTCCCGGACAATCCAATGAAACCGATCGCATGTGCTTAAAATAAGGAGTGATCGTTCCCAATCCGGTCCGATTCCAAGGTAGAATAGAGAATGGACCGAGAGGACCGGTTCCCAAATTCTAGGACCGTGGACTGGATTGACCTAGAACTGGAAATCGAACCAACCAACTGGTCCAATCCGATGGAACAGATAACTTTGCTTTCTTGGCCAAAAATTAGTTGATATTGCAACACATTCTTATTCTTTCATACACTAACTTATTTGTATGAAAGAGCGAGAGTTTTTTTAAGACTTTTAAGAATTTTCTTGTCTTTTTTTTTTTTTTTTTTTTTTTGAATTCTTAAGAAATTTAAATAATATATATATATATATATGAAAAAGTAGCGATTCAATCCGACCAATCCAGTCAGTCTAATTCCCAACTTGGAACTGGAAATCGGACCGATCGACAACCGGTTCCAAGAATGGAAATCAAGAACTAGATTGCCAGCTATGGGAACTGCCCAAAATTGATCGGTTCGGTCCGGTCCGAGCAGTTCTCGTTACATATCCCTACTTAAAACATATGTATGTACATGCAAAACCCCTTTTAACTCCTCAAACACTTGTGCGCCTCAACCATACTTCACAAATTTCGTGCTCCGTCCTAGCCACAAGACTGAGCCAGGCTTCCTTTTATGCACAAACTCTCTTACACGCTGCTATTCACTCATTGTAATGGCTTGCCTCTTGCAGGCGGGGAAGAAAGAAGAGAGGGGGAAAGCAAGCGGGGAATGCTGAGAGAGGCCAACAAGCAGGTTGAGTATTGAAATAGTGAGGAATGCGAAATGCATCAGTGTATTTTTGGCTGTGTTCGAGTCTATCGTTGTGAGAACAACGGAACTTAGAAAGGCATGGACTAAGAGACTCGTTTCTTGTTTTTGTCATTTCAAAAATAAAATTGATTAAATAAATATAGAAAATCGTTTCGGTTGGTTCTATTTGTAGAGTAGGAAGCCGAATATGTAGGGTCGAAACCAAATCATAGATATTTAGAGATGAAAAATTATTGTCGAACCAAATCATTGAAAATCATCGAAATCTAGAGGGGAAATTTTCATCGAACCGAATCGTTGAAATTTAGAGATTTCAATTTTGTAGAATCGGGATTCGGACCAAGTTTTAGGGAACTAGTTTTAGGGAACTAGATCATAGATTTGGCACCGGTTCTTTTTGCTGGGTTTGCATGATAATTAGATATCGTATTAAGATTTGAATATGCAAATTTAATTAACATTGTTGCCGATTGCTTTGTTTCGAGGTAAGTAAATTCCTTCACAATTTATTTATTGCTTTGATTATTGGGCGTTAATTTTATTGATTGCATAACCGCATGATCAACCCTTGCATGTTAATGGCTAGGTTAAAATCAATTTATATTGCTTGACAATTTTCTTTTGAAAATAAAAGAGAATATAACGAAAATTTGTTAGGGTAATCTAGCCTAATGAAATCCCCACATCCATTTAATCTCTTTATTAAACTTTACTTGAGTTTGTAATCAATCTATCAAAAGATCATTAGTGGTGACTCTAAAATAAAATTGATCTTCCATGTTAAGAACGTAAACCTAAGTTACGAATTGGTATGAGCTCGGGATATCTCGAGCAAGGTGTGTACTTAGTAGTCCATTAGCTAAATCGTAGGATGGTTCATCGTTACTGGAGGTCATGGTATATTTGTTTGTGAGAACCTAACGTCGATTGCCATCCTTACTGAGATCATCAGCCTCTTCTAAGAAATCCTCACGGGTATTGTCCGCTAGCATAAGGGCAACCAGCTAGAAGAGAGCCGAATCAAGGGACAGAAATGTTCCACCACTGAGTAAACCAGTCTTGGCGATGGGGCACGCGTTGCAAAGGTTCTTGCGGACATTGTACACTTAGTGCAGTTGCTCAGTAATTAACCAGCCATGACAACAACGTCGCTACCAATCCCCCACAAATCTGGGTGGATTGGAAGGGAATGGCCATCATAAGGATTAGGCAATAACTTCAAACCGATCATTTGTGAGCCCACTGAATGACAAAATATCTCTAAGAGGTGTGGAAAATCCTTTTAGAATCAGAAATGGAAAAATCTCAATGTCACATTAGGCAATCTCACCACTATTAGAATCGATATCATGTTATAAGTTACAAGAGAGATTTGCACCAATTTATAGCATGAGTCTAGGGCACATGAAGCTATATCATAAATTACATTTATGCTTATTGCAGCAGTACTTTTCTCAGTGTTTTAATAGTACATTCATCTATCTAACTCCACAACACAATTAGAATCGTTATCAGAGATTAGAAATACTGTGCTTGAGGCAAAAGCTTTGCAGAAAACTTTTGGCTATAGTCTCTTCAGAATACAACAAAAGCCAGAATCTTATTGTGCTTTAACCTTGTCGACCTTTACCTCGATCCCACGCAGACCTCGCAATGAACTCCCTTCTCTTAGCAAAAAGAAAATGAATAAACTCTGAAAATTCTGAAGTTCAAATACCCCACTTCCTCCTCGATATCAATTTTTTTCTATGTTTTCATATTTTTCTATTGATAATCGAACTTTTGATTTTAGACTTGACTTAGTTCATTGAACTTTTGATTTTATCTCAGATTACTTCACCACCTCAACAACTATTACAAACAATTGTAATTCGATATCACGCCGGTGTCGAAATGGCAACAGCGTATCACAATGTTGACATTTTCATAATATGCAAATTGTCCTGTAATTGAAAATTTCTCAATTTCCAAAATTTATCTTGTGACTATTGAACTAAAAAAAAATTCTAATAATTTTCATTTTTCTCGAGGTCAATAACCCGAATAGGCGTGAAATTGTGGGAAAGGGGAGCTTATAGGATCCCAAAAGTTAACGACAAATTTTGCAGCTATATATTGGATTATAGCAAAATTATGTACACATTGCGAGCTCACGAAGTTTGTAATGCCTATCAATTGACAAAGACAATTGAAGAAACCTAAACAAAGGAGTGTAAATATGCATCATGAAAGTTGAATGGAGGATGTAATTTTATTCGCGACGATTTGAACCATGAGAAACAACAGTTTGGCTCGGCTTAAAGTTTAGTATTTTCATTTAAGTATAATGACAAAAGCAGTGCAAGACGTCTCCAGGCCCAACTTTCCAAGCCCCTGCAAATTCAGTGCACATCTGAACCTTGCGAAGTATGCAATGTCGATCAATCTATTGAAGGGGGAAAAAAGAAGAAATATAAAGAAAGGAGGGTAGTAATGAGAGGCGACGAGTGAACTTGCACCAACTAAACTTGCACCAACTACCCATCATTCATTGAGAACAGTTGTACTGAAGATGAAATATTATTAATCGCAATCCAAAACATGATAGCTAACGCTATGACATCGCTCAAAGTTGTGGAAATATGCAATAACAACGATTCAATCCGGCTGGATTTACTTCGCAATACCCTGTAATCTCAGTCCCCCACTCTTCCTTGCAAGCCTTGTTGCAGTCCGGGTACTTTGAACATGGCCCGAAGTCATACTTGATAGGATCTGCATTGATCTCTCTCGCAGCCAATGTTTCTGAGATGCACCAGAATTCAAAAATTTGCAGAAATCAACGTAAGACGTAACATAAATTATATGGACATATTGTTTCCTTAATTTGATCGAACAGATGACTGTGTCCTTCATAAATTATATGGACATATTATTTCCTTAATTTGATTGAACAGATGACTGTGTCCTTCGAGCTTTCTGGTCTCAAGCGTGACCTAAACCAAAAGAGAAATGAACTCGATAGAGATGAAAAAGAAGCTAACAATACCTATGAAGCAAAGAGAGATAAGGCAAAAAAAGCCGATGAACAAACAAACTCTTGCTGAAGCCATTTCGATGACCTTCTTACTTCTCTTTAGGTTTTGATGGTATGGTTTGTTGTGAAAAATTATCTAGAATCCCTACCTATATATAAGCAGTTCGAGCACCACTACAACCGCTACTTATATGGAAATTGATGTACAAATCACTAGAGTCGATTTTTATGGATATCAATCAGCATTTACGAATCTCTAGATTCCAACTTTTACGGCAAAATTTATTCACGTTCTAAGCCTGACAGAGAATTCTTGGAGGCCATATAATTATTTCAGAAAACTTGCGTGCGTTTGGCTAAGTCGTTTGGAAAGTTTTTAAAATCAATACGCGAGGAATGCATTCCTTTCCTAGCCTATTCAGTGTGATCACAGAATAGAATATAATAGGAAGGCATATATCTCTTCTAGGAAAGACTTCTCAACCTGATTTCCGGGATGGACAGAATGGAGGAAAGTTAGAGAAACCTCCAGTGGCTACCGTATAACCTCGTTTTCCTTTGTCAAGAATACAGCCTTTGATATTTGTGGCAGACAGCGATCTACTTATTGAGATGCCATGGTTTCAACGAACCAGATGGAGAGTCACCCACATGAGGGCCATAAGACGCATTATAACCCGAGGAATGATCTCGTTGTTTGAAGACAACACACAGATTGAGGAATTATATAATGAGTAGATACAGGCTATGCTCCAACAAAACGTTACTGCCCTCAAACCATATATTTTTATTATGCGAAAATGCTAAGATAATCTTGCCGTTAGTTTTGAATAGGAACGGCCAAACCCTGTATATAATGACACTGACGATTTCTCTTTAGTAAGTTATAATATTTTTCTATTTGCAATTATTCATATTTTGATAGCTAATTTATATTGTATTTCTTCATATTCAAGAAATTAATTCCGTGGGACCTCTTGTGACTCTGTCTCTCAAGTTGAGGTTGTAATAAGGAAACATGAAAGAAAAAAGACAAAAAAAAAACATGCAGTAAAAAATTTCAGAGGTATTCCCTAGAGAAAAGGGTAGAAAAATATATCTCTGCAATTGGGGCTATAAGAAGCCGGGTCCCTAAGGCATTGTATAAGACGAATCCAAGCAGTCCATCATCACTGCATATCAAACGGACAAGTGTTGATAGACCTTACAAGAAGCAATCCCCTTTGGTTTAAGGAAAATTGTTAAAGGTGAAGGTCACGACACCTTTACAATCAATGAACTTAACTAAGACCCTAGTTACCTTACTAATTTCATTTTTTTTTTATTGTGATTAACACCATGCTCTCCACATTTAATTTGTTACAAAGGAATTCACTGAACAACCATATACTCGCGACCTAGTCTAAGAGATTTAGCATCCATTGATAAGATCTCGTGAGAATAAGCCTTTTACGAAAGAAGGAACGATTGTTTTGGCAATGGATCTAAATTCTAAACATATACTATTAGAAGCTCCGAGAAGCAATTTTTCAAGTTTGGTTTGTTCTAGCGTTCCTTGTGTTTGTCATGCCTAAGTTGCCAAGCAGCTTTGCTTTTGCTCGAATATATTAGTAGTGTGTACAGGTGGACTGGCAATTTGGTTTTGTGCGTGTGTTGCAGCTTTTGAATGCAGCAGCATTTTGAATGTGTTTCAATGTGATTACAAAGGGGAGAATTACTAAAACAATCCTAAACCTACTACAATTATACCGGTTCAATCATAAATATTTATTTTTTGATAATTTAGTCATAAACCTTTTGCAATTATGCCAATTCAATCCATCTAGCCAATTTTAGCCTGCAAACACTAACGTTGATAATTTTTAATAATGTATTTTTTTGAAATTTTTATTAATTTGTTTGTTTTTTTCTTTTTCCTTTTCTCTTCTTCCTTCATTTCCCCTTTTTTCCCCCACAGTAGCTAGTGAGACTCACCTAGCTATTGGGCAAGGGTCAGGACCCTCAACAGCAACCAACAGTCTCGGCCCTTGCCAGTGGCCCCTAGGCCTCGTTGGCAGCCAACAAGGGCTTCATGGCTCTAGCCTAGTGGCCGACAAAAAAAGGAAAAGAAGGAAGAAGAGAAAAAGAAAGGGGAAAAAGGAAAAATTAAAGAAAATTAAAGATCACAAAAATTCACAAAAAATAAAATATTATTTAAAATGTTCTATGTCAACATTGGCCAAACAGCAAGTGTCGGCCAGTGTCCATATCAATGTCAGCTAGGCAAAATTAGCCGAATGAACTAAATTGACACAATTATAATAGGTTTAGGACTGTTTTGGTAAGTTTCCCAATTACAAAGTTTTTATCATTGAAGATGGTTGAAGACTATACAAAGTCTTGTCGTATTGCTTTCAAGTTTCTCTCAATAAATTAATAGTGTCCGAGTCATGTTCTCATGTCGTGTCAAAACTTGTCAGGAGTTTTGATGTGGAATAGAAGAGAAATTGTTAAATGAGTGATGTTTATTAATTAAGCTAAATCCGAACCATTGAAAATGATGATCCTAGTGGATCCTACCGATGTTTTGAAAGCCATAGATGAAAGTTAGAGTCATAAAATAGTTGGTATATATAATAAGATGCACATAAACGTAAGTGTGTGCCTCAGCAACCTAATGTGAGCTTTTAAAGTGCATTGAGAAGATACGAGTTTGAGTCTCATGGCCTTTAACAACCTTCCATCCGTGCAACAGCTCGAAACTCGGCTCCACTCAATCTCTTCAGATTCAATTTTCAACGAAATAGAATGATAGACACATATGGACCTGAGCAGGTCCTTAAAAGGCTCAAGGGGGAAAACTTAAGGGTGGGCCACTTACCCTACTTCCTGGAGAGTCTACCGTATTCCCTAATCTTAGGAAAGAAAAAACTTTCAAGGTCAACTTGGGGTGTTGATGGTTTTGGCTGGCTTAACCGGTTTTCACCACACCTGGCATAGGTCTGAATCGAATCAAAGGACAAGTCCATGCTCTATTGAGCCAGCCGGTCTGATTTGCTTTTTATCCCATAACGGTGAGAGGCAGCTAAAGTGCTACACTTTAATAGATTAAGAAGAAACATGGTATATTTTCTTTCATCACAGATGGGATGACCAAATCCATATCCCATCAGCAGTTTAACAAAACTTACTTGATTATTATTATTTGACATCCGATCAGCTTTAGTTTCGACTTGTACAGTAGAAAGACAAAGCTAGTTTTAATTGATTATGTATTCATAGGGCAATTTGTCCTTATAAAATAGTTGACCTATTCCAATTACTTGTGGTTCTTTCATTTGCAACATAAGAAAGGCCTTGTCAACAGTTTCTTGAGCATACACATGAGGATAGACTTCAAATATTCAAAACACTCTTGTGCAAACTGGTTAGTGTAAGAAAAAATATTCAATTTTCTTAATTAATTTCCTAACAAATTCTCTTGAAATAATTATTAACGCATTTCAAATCCCAATAACCTTTTGGAAATTGCTTTCCGAGATGGTAGCTCCAAGTATCAATATGAACCACGAAGCCCGTATTGGTTCAACGCATTGGCATTAAACATTAGGCAATACACAAAGTTTCCAATCATATTGGATATAGTTCTCTGTCCATAAATTATTGGGAAAGTTCCTGATTTTGAAGTACTCTCATATTTTCAAATAAGGGACTAAAGTGAACCTTATTTTAGATAAAGGCAAAAAGTTCCCTTATTTTCTCAAATAAAGGGTCAAATTGGATATTATTTCAAATAAGGACTTGAAGTTACCACGTTAGTCTCAAATAAGGATCTAACCTCATTGCTAGTCAATGGAATTTTCGTCATTTAAATTTTTTATATTCTTTCATTTTTTCCTTTTTCATTTTTTTTTCTTTCTATAAAAAACCGAAAATCAAACAAAAAAAAAGAGGGCCAAAACTTAAAAGAAAACATAAAAAATCAAAAATCAAAAAAACCATGAGGGAGGGCTGGCTATGGTCGCCACCACATGGCCCTTGTTGAGGCATTGGCAACCTTGCCAGGTGGGGCCATTGGCCACAAGCTGAGGGAGTTCTTCCATCCCTCTCGCTTGTAATCCTTAATTTTCTATGTAGTTAATTAATAAATGATTAGTTAAAATTTAAGTGTTTACAAAAACAATGCTAGGCTGCTATTTGTGCTTTTCATTGTGATTATACTTGATTATGCAATTTGTTATTATTGTTTTTTAGAGTGGTTAGGATGGATTTTAAAATCTTCTATAGGCTGCCCAGACACTTTAATTAGCAAATAATCAAGTTTAGGTACTAAAAGTGCTCCAGTTAAATAGCTAGTGTAATTAAGTCCTCCATCCCAAAATCTCTCATTGTGCATGTACCAAGACGACACTCCCGCATTTTGATTAGGGTTTCTAGCCGACTTAGGAAGAGTCTACCCTTTATAAGCAAGGATCTCTAAACCTATTCCCTCGAGAGATGCCCCTCCAGGGTAGGTTGCAATAGCACGTAGATCATGACCATGTGACTTGATTACAATTCGGAGAGGTTGTGCCATAAAGTCTCCAATCATACTATGTACATTCTTTGTTGCTTGCCATGACGAAGGATCTAGAAAGATTTGTTGCGAAAAGCGAGGGCTCACAGGGGTAGGCGGGGTTGGCAGCCCTAATGTAATTGCTAGGCGTCGACCCTTTGAACCAAAAAAGGAAAGAAAACAAATGAAAGAAAGAGAAGAAAAGTAAATTTTAATAAAAAAATATTCAAAAGAGTTTTAAAGAAAATTTTTAAAAAATCCACATCAGTACCAACCACACCACATAAAACAGCTAGCACTCATTGGACCGCCACATCATCTTTTTTGGTTAAAATCAGCCGAAATGAATGTATTGATAATTTGTTGAAAGATTTAGAGTTATTTTTTGGATTAAATTGGGAGAATAATATTAGAAGTGCCAAAAGTTGTGTACATTACTCATTTTAGTATCAAAAGTTTTTTTTCGGATCACTTAAGTGCTACTTTTATAAAATAAAATATAAAAAGATAACTTAAATGCCAACTCCGATTTGGGTCATTGAAAATAAGACGGGGCAATTTTTTAATCAATTTTTCTAACCCACGTGACTCATCGTCATGCTATGAAGCATAGATAGTCCCAAATGACATTGTTTACATATTTGCCCCAAATATAAACCCTAATTTCGGCGGTCCTTTTGCATTGGCGGTGGAAACGGCAGTTGTGATGGCGTCCTCGGTCGTTGCAGTGGTTTTCCTGGGGTGATCGTCGCCATGTCTTGAGCCGCTTTTGTCTTTGCTGCGGGTGCCATCGCCTGAGCCATTGCTCACGGAGACAGTGGATGGTCATGGAGTTCGGAGGAAAAAATGGGTCTTCCGTCTTTAGATCCTCCATTGAAGCTCAAAGAGAGATGAGCTAGCGGCGGAGTCGACA
The DNA here is from genome assembly GCA_014182895.1 of Angophora floribunda. Classification (NCBI taxonomy): domain Eukaryota; kingdom Viridiplantae; phylum Streptophyta; class Magnoliopsida; order Myrtales; family Myrtaceae; genus Angophora; species Angophora floribunda. The sequence goes on along the minus strand of CM024708.1, from coordinate 7,990,154 downwards.
CAAAGAGCCGGTGGAGGAGGATCGAACGAGACGTACCTTGTGAGATCATGCCGGGAAGGAGCTTTTCTTGAGCAACTTGCAAAGCATTTATGTGTGGGGATTCTAATCGTGAACTGCCCAGCAAAACCATGACAATCCTTTCACATCTCTTCCTCTTTCTGTTTGTGTTTCTCGTATCGGCCTCCACTCCAGCCAAAAGTCCCCCTCCAGACGTGAAAAGTCCTCGCCTTTCATTGGGCAAGAATTTCCTTCGTTCATGCACTCAAATACCAGAATTTTGGCCCTTCTTTTGTGGTCATTTGCCATCAAATCTCCATTTGCTTAATTTAACTTTTCTTGGTTGTATTTCTACGTGTGGGGGTGTGCAACCAGACTGAGTTTCCCTAGAAACCAAACTGAGTTTCCCAGGAAACTGTACCGAGTTTCCCTGTAAACCGGACCAGACCACCCGAAAAATAGGGTCGAGAACCAATTCCTAATTAAACCAGTCTGGGAATTGGTTCTGATTTTTGGGAACCGGTTAAAACTAGTCCGGGAACTGGGTCCAAGCAAAAACCCACCCAGAACTGGACCGGTTTTGGAACTAATTTTTCCCTTGTTTAAAAACAAAATTTTCTCTGAGTAGTTTTTTTGTCTTCAAAGAATTGTTCCAAAAAAAAAAAAAAGCCTCTCTTTGAATCAAATTGAGGAAACATTGTCTTTGAAGAATTGTTAAAAAGAATTATTTTCATGCATTGTTTTTTTCTCTTTTAATGGTCACACCTTTAACTGTAGTAATAATCACGGAGCAAGTGCTACCTTCTGTTATGGCATTAATTAAAGCATTCTCAATCTAGCTCAAGAAAAATGTCATCTTAACAACAACTTTGTCGTGTACATATGAGCATGCGTATTAGATCAGTAGGGGTTTGTGGGAATGAGACTAATATTATACCCATATTTGTTGCTAATGTTTATGCAATGCTAGGATTTTTGCTTTGTCTTATAATGTTAGGAGAATTACGATGTTGATTTTTCACAAATTAATGTAAAATTCGAAGCCGTATAAGATATGGGACGGTTACAAAATAAGTTCCAATGAAAATAGGGTAAATCCTGTTCCCAGACCGAAAAAATAGTGTCGGGTCCAAAACATGGTCAAATGAAAATAGGATAGGACACGGGATCCGAAACATGGGAACCAGTTCTAACAAGGTCACGTATAAGGTCTAGGTTTGGACTCTACCCACCTTGGAGCTAATCACCCCTATGACCAAATTTGGCCGAGTGAATGAATATCCTTTCATATTGCTGCAAATTCCATCGATTCCTTTCTCAAATTCACTCGACATCTCCACAATTTCACGGCTAGCTCATTCCATGAGCATTAAATTAACAAATCCTCAAAAAGTTTTAAGACTTATCACCTCCACAATTTTTGTAGTGTATGACTAACGAATCAATAAAATTCGTTACTTTTAAGTTAATAAGATAGTTAGAGGTTGATTTATAAAATCTCTCTTCCCAATTTGTAGAATTTCATAAATTTAACAAAGATCAAATACTCATTTTTTACTTCTTTCTCTTTCTCCGCGTGTTTATATATTCTTCTCACTGTATTTCTCATGCCAAACATGCGTAACATCTTCCTATTCGTCTATAAAAGAAATGGTTAACAACTGTGTAGGACCAGAAGACATCAATATGCTTGATATTTAGAAGGCGAATAGTCATTCCAGTCTGAAGCATGAAAGGACTTGTTTGTGAGCCTATGCAAAAGTGGACTTGTCCTGGTTCATTGAACATCCACAATTGCAAATAATTATAATTGCAATGTCACGCTAGTATCGAAATGGAAACAACATTTCACAATCTTTACATTTTCAAAGTTCACAAATCTTTAAAAATTCTCAATTATGAAATTGATCTAGGAAGGATTGACCTAAAAATTTTGCCTCTAATGAATTTTATTTTTTTCGAGATCAATCATGAGAATAGACAAAAATTGTGGGAAGGAGGATGCCAAGTTAACTTTTACAACCATTGATCATACATTAGCAATATCATGTACATATGTTAGGCTTGCAAAATTTGTAATGTCTACCTATTAAAGAAAGAAAAAAGCAGAGAGAAATATAAACAGAGGGGGGTAACATGTGAGGCGATGATTGAACTTGCACCAAATACCGATCGTTCTTTGAGACTAGTTGTACGGAAGATGGAACTTTAATCTTAAGAATCAATCAATGATAAAAAAACAGTTTGACATTATTATGGGAATTTCATCTAAGTAGATGTACAATAACAATGATAATCTTCGCTTCCTTTGGGCCGGCAAGCCCCCGTGACGTGTTCACCCAGTTCTTTGCAAGTCTTGTTGCAATCCGGGAACAATGAACACGGCCCCAAGTCCAAAATCCAATTTGCTCCCTCCGCAACTGATGATTCTGAGATGTACCAAAATTCAAGAAATTTTGGCAATCAACGTAAGACATAATATAAATTATAGACGTGGTGTTTCGTTAATTTGATCCGATAGATATATGCGTCCTTTCAAGCTTTCGAGTCAGAATCAAGCATCGTCTAAATTGAAACAGAATGAACTCGATAAGGATGAAATTGAAGCTAACAATACCTGCTGGAGAGATGAGGCAAAGAAGGCCGATGAACAAACAAACTCTTCCTAAAGCCATTTTGATGACCTTCTTTTCTCACTTTTATTTAGGTAATGATTATATATTTGGTTGTGAAACATTACATACATATATGTATGTATGTATGTGCGCAATTCTAGCACCACTACAACAGCCACCTTTTATATATGGAAATTGAAGCATATTTGGTATGGATATCAATCACCATAATGTCTAGAGTCCAATTTTTGGCAAGATAAATCCACAATATGAGCCTGACAGAGAATTCTTTGAGGGCATATAATTATTTTTAGAAAAATTGAATCCGTTTGGATAAGTTTTTCATGTCATTCGGAAAGTTTTTAAATTAAATTCCATTGAATATGTATTTCGTGGATATTGCACTTTTGTACATATCTTCAGAATTCTACATTTTCTGCTTTTGGGGATTAGGTTTAGATTTTTGTGGACTTATTTGGTAGCCAACTAATCTGATCGAAGGCAGGTTGTCTACATTTATTTGTTACTAAGGAATTCGCTGGAAACTAATCCTCACGAGCTAGTCTTAACAAATTTACAACCATTGATAAAATCTCGTGAGAATAAGCCGTTTACAAAAGACATAAGGAAACATTATTCTTGGGAATGTACATTCCGTTTGTTTCACAGAATATGTGACAATTCTGAAAAATACTTTTCAGAAATCACCTTTCAAAAACATAGCAATATTTTCTAGTATTTAACTGAAATTTGAAAATAAACTGAAAAATATTTTTCATAGTTTGGTGAGGAAAACTTACTTTTATTTTCTTAAAGAGACATGCACTATTCAAGCACTAATAACTTAGACATGGGTAGCCAAGAAACTTATCACGAACGCTAAGGTCCCAAGCTTGGCCTCAATGAACTTGGCCAGGCCATGATGAACCCCAACCTGGGCATCGTTGAGCCTATTATATGTCTAGAGTTTAAGTGCGATGAGGACACTTTCATAATCTAAGTAGGTCGCCTTTTTTTTAATACATTTCCTTATTGGAGAAGTTTTTTTTTTTGGATCCAATTCTTGCATGTATATAAGAAGTGGGTATATAAGAAGTGGATGTTCATCTAACGAGGATCCAAGAGGTGACTTCTTGTGAATTACATCCTAAACAATCCGAGAGTGTTCAAATTGATCAAATCTTGTGGTAAGGTTTTTGAATTCCTTTGTTAGATTAAAAAATTATTTCATGAGAAATTGTGGAACTAAACATTGTGAGAATTATTGAATGTAATTAGGGGCAGAGAAATACTTAGAATGTTTGAGTTTCTCAAGTGTGGCTATAACTTCTATTGTATCGCTTAATTTATAGTGAAATTCTTTGTTGCTCTCCCCATGATCATAAGTCATTTGATCGAGCCATGTAAATTTAGTATCCGATTTATTTTCTTTTTATATTTATTTTATTGTCCAATCACTTGTTTCTACAAAAATTAGTATTACAACCTATTGTAGATTGATAGTGTTTTGTGAATATCTCAAAAATAAATCTAGTGACTAACATGGGTTTCGAGTAAGTGGGCATTATGGTATAACAACGCAATCCTAATGGTAGCCTTCATAGTTTAGTCTGGAGAAAGAGACTATAGATGAAGATAGACCTTATAGGGAGATTGTTGATATGCATGTGTGAATAGTGTTGGAACACATTAGATAAGTGATGCAATGTGAAGTAGTTAACACATCTCAAATGACCCATAACTTATTTACTTAAATTTTTGAGTGAAGATAGATCCATTTATATATATTGACGTGCTTAGACTTGGGTTTCCTTTCTATGATCTCCTCGGATGAAAATATCAAGCTTCTACTACACGCTTCCAATAGAGCCAGCTAAACTTATCTAAATTTTGAAATACTAGACCTTACAAGGATCTAATCCGATCACATAATCTAAATCAAATTCAATAGGAATAAGTGCAAATCCTAAAACTTGTCAAAAAAATACAATCGAGTTCTAAAACTTTCAAAAAGTGCAATCGAGTCTTAAAATATATCACAAAGTACAATTAAATTCTACAACTTGTTAAATTCATGCCTAAAACTCTCAAAAAGTGTAATTAAGTTCTAAAACTTTTCATGAAGTGCAATTGAGTCCTAAAAAATTTTAAATTGTATTAAATCCATAAACTTGTCAAAATGATCAATTAAGTCTTTCCGTTAATTACACTTTTTTAAAAAATTTAGACTTATTGTACTTTTGTGATAAATTTTAAGACTTTCGAAAGTTTTAAAACTTAATTGTATTTTCATAATAAATTTTAAAACTTTCAGTGCACTTATCCTAATTTAATATTATGTACTAAGTTATGAGTGCCGTGTTCGGAATAAAGAGTGAGCACGTTTTATGATTTTTTTTTCCATCTAGTTACGTCGTTTGGTTCCGAGGAGGCTGGCATGAGAAGCTAGTTTTAATGCTTTTATTAGTAATTGTCGTGAGAGGCAGCTAAACTGCAATTACAATAAAATTAATTAAGGGGAAAAAATCAAATGTTTCTTCAAATGCAGATGGGTTGACCAACTCCATGTCCTATCTGCTGTTTAAAAAAGTCGTTTGCCCTCGAGGATGCCCTGAAAGTACGCGGATGAGGAAAATTTTAAAATAAGGGAGAAAACCCAAATGAGCATGAAAATTGAGACCAAACTTTAATATTTATAAATCCTGGTTTCACATGATCTATTTTCTTCTTCCTTCCTACAGTCCTATCATTATTCAAATCGATTAGCTTTTGCTTTGACTACATATGCAGGAGTGAAAAAAAAAAAAAGTTTGGAATGATGTGGCTAGACTGAGCTAGTTTTAATTGATTTCGTGTACTTATTCGGGATTTTATTTTCTTAAAATAATTTATGCTAAAATTCCAATTATTTACGGTTCTTTCTGTTGTAGTATAATAAGAGTTCTGTCAACAAGTGTAAAAACATATTTTACGAGGATGGCTTCAATTTTCGAGACACCGATTATGCATTTTACAAATGATTGCTGTAATTAAAATTGTTGTGTTATCTTAATTAGTTATCTGGCAAGTACTATTGAATTTATGAACAACATGACCTATAAGGGTCATTTTAGTTTGAACACCAAGAGAAAACATTCAAGCAGAAGAAGTTGAGTGGAAAATCCAGGGGTGTGGATGGATGGGGCCTAAAGCCATTCTTGTACCAAGTTATAAAAGCCAATTTACAAACTGTTTTGAGATATAATGTTAAGTTACCTTTTTGGTCCAGAGATATAATAGTATATAAATAAGTTAAGCATATGCAAGCATCTTATAGCACTTGTAAACAAATCCCTTTTATTTCAAGCACTATTTGTTGTGTTGAAAAAGCAATAAGGTAAAATATCACATTATCTCAATAGATATGATCCCGAAGCATAAATTAAAAATATGAAAGTTAGAGATTTTCAACCATGACAGTTCTCTATAAGCCACGCTGAATTTTGATTAGTGGTCAATATATCTTTTTCCTTATCTTGAGAGAGTTCATCCGACTTATGAGTACCCCTTTATGGTCCCACGCATTGGAAATCAACCATGCATATAATATAAGGATAATTGTAAATGCCATTACGAGTTTTTCACTCTCATATTTAAATATGGTCCTCACTTTGTAAAACCTGCAATAAGCACCTCCTCCAAAAAAAATTTCCAATCCTTTCCTATCCTATATCTATATTACAATATACTCTATATGCTATATGATGTGCACATATTGTAAAACCATGTTTTCTCACTCACGCTTCCTTGCCCTATCCCACTCCCGAGAAGGTTGGAAATCGAACTCCCCACCTTCCCTTTAACTAGTGGGAAGGGTGACCACTAAGATAACCTTCGGTGGTTCCTCATCCAAATTAAATAAAAATAAATAAAAAATAACCATTTACTTCAAATCCTACGTCCATCTCTCCCTCCCTCAATAGAGCCGCCCCTCCCTTTTGCCCCATGCCAATGCTCCTCGCCGATGAGCCTGTCATTGTCAACAACCGTCCCCTCCTCTCTCTCAAAAGGTCGTCGCTAGCAGTAATGTGACTTATTATGGTTTGGGGAAATTGTCAAATAAAGTCTCCAACCATATTTAATGCATCCTCCACCCTCAAATTACTCGCGAATTATAACTTGAGAATACTTTCGCGATCATGGACATCTATTTGTACAGTGACACGCATTATTGTCTCATATCATATGTTAATATCAGGCACAAAAAGCGAATGTATCAAAGCAAAGATGATCATACTCGACCATGCATTATTGACCTAGGTGCGTTTCAAATGACATCACATCGCTCTCTCGTGCACGATACACAAAGTGTCGAATGCTGGTGAGGATTTTTTCCCTTCAGAGGAAGATAAGGACATCTCCAAACGCTCGAGAGATTGACCCAAAGGACGCTCCAAAAGAGATATGGGAGGAAAAAAAAGTAGAAAAAAGATAAAGGAAGATGCCAAATCATGATTTAGAAAAAGAAGGGTCAAGATCAAAGAGGAGGGGCGTCCCTGGATGTTGCCGCAAGCCCCCGCCGCCCTTACCCTACTATTGACTGCACTAACCTTCTCAAATCACGGATAGAACTTGCGTAAAAAATGAAATTTCCAATCCGACCAACTTTATAGCACGAAAAAGAAGATTTGAAAGGAAATTTTCATCTCGAATTTTCTTTTAAAAGATTTCATGGCAATCCATATATGTTTGTCATATCAATTTTAATGATGTATGCCTAACTAATCAACAACGTCGTTATTTAAAATTTAGCAAGATAGTTAGAAGTTGGTTTATAAAATGTCCCGTGCTTGTTATAACCTAATCTTCTTAATTTTACTGAATTTGAGTACAAAATTCTAGAATGGATCGACTTTCATAGTTTTAAATTAGCAACAAAATATTAGGTTTACTTGGTGATTATCTTATGATTATATTCCTAATGGCCTCCTTTTACGGATTAGATGAAGAAATTAACTTCCCAAAATAATAGAATGCCGTTGACCAAGTTGGTGTTAGGTATTAACTGATCCTATTTCTAGATGAATGATGATGTCTTCACCAAAACCCTTTTAGCAGATCAAGCTGGTTGCCATTCTTCTTCTCTCATATCGATTTTCTTGACATGATCACTTGATTTTATTAGGTGACAGTCCAAGGTGATGACGAATCTTGCAAGGATCATATGCATATTATTCACGAATCATAAGGTACCAACCATGGTCAAACAAGCTGCCTCATCAGTTCCATGTCAACAGTAAAAGATAATCTCTAGAAAAACATGGTTTCAAACGTTTAGATCGCTCATGAAATCTATTTTCATTTTCAGAGCTCGTGCACCAAATAAAAGTTCTTCAAATCATAAGAATATATAATTTAAAAAAAAAAGTGGGATTCGGTGATAATCTGTGGTCCTTCACAAAAGGGACAAGTCGGTTCACATTATTAAAGGTAGCGTTGATACATGTATATGCCCACAATCTGGTTGGCTATTCAATGATTCATTTGTCCCACATAACTTTATGCTGGAAAATGAGAACATAAGTTTTGAAAGCAAACACACAGAAAATCCAGGACAAGCTTATAAGTTATAGAAACTTTACCCAATTACAAAGAACTTTATATTCGATATGATGTGGACCCCCTACTGCCAACTGAGCATTTAAGATCAAGAGGTCCTCCTCATTTTCTTCCCAGTTCAGTGTAATAAATTAATCCTATAGTTCGATTACGGTGGGGTTAAAGGACAATTAGGAGGCGTGCATCTTGAATACAGACGTAAAGAAATGGAGCACCTTGTATTTCCATTTTGATGATTATGTTGACTTTACTATTTATTGTTGCCCCATCAAGAACTTGAAAATACAAATAAAACTCATCATACAGACGTAAAGAAATGGAGCACCTTGTATTTCCATTTTGATGATTATGTTGACTTTACTATTTATTGTTGCCCCATCAAGAACTTGAAAATACAAATAAAACTCATCATACAGGGGCAAAAATAGTGCACTACATGTTTTCCGCTGGACATGGATCTTCCCAATTTAGAGTTACGAATCGATTGTGATTACAGTACCTCCAGAATGATGAACTTTGTTAGTTGTCACCTACATAATATGATTTAATGCTCGGGGAAGAAGAAGTTTATAGAAGATGGATTACAGAAAGACTTGTGCGACCTACATCATTTGCTTGCTGTCATGATTTATACTAAAACAAGAAGTTATGTATCATCGCATAGAACTTCGTATGCCAATCTTGGTCGATCTTTCTAACCTACCATAACACTCCCCTTGGAAATTTGGTGATTACAAGCCGCTAGATCTCAAGAAAAAAATGAAATACTATGACGTAAGGTGGGTTAGATATCAATTGCTGTCATCATTCCCGTGTCCCTTTATTCACAAAGAACAACATTCTTTAGCGACGACCATCATTCAAAAAAGACGACCAAGATATATATAAATAAACCACAAGATAACGACTATGTGAGAAAATTATCTTTTTATAAGCATACATGCTTAACAGTCTAATCATAATTCTTTTTCTTATCTGTATTGCCCTTGCTTTGAGGGTTTTTTCCCTGCTTTGAAGAAAAGAATTACAATAATTGAAAAAAAGAAGAAGAGGAAATTCCAGCAAAAAATGCCTGCTCTTTCTCATTTGTCTTATCGTCTCTAGAAATGTCAACCGGGTTCCGCGTTTCAGCTCCTGGTTATATAAATTCAACCCACAGTTGTACTCTGAAAAAGACCACCCTCTTTTCAAGACCATTACAAGAAGATATAGACCAAAAAGAAGGCAACAACAGGTAGACATTCTGGAACTCAAATCCGTTTTGTTTTCATCCATCAGTGATGTCGGAAGATTTCGACATGGGGATACGCAGCGAGAACTGGTGGAATCTACCAAGAGACCATGTGCTCCTCTCATCATCCCCATGTTCAACAAGAGAGCCAAATGGTGTCGAGGGTGGAAGTTTCAGCAATTGTTCAGCGGATATGGCGGAGATCATCAAGATTGGAAGGTCTAGCAAGGAAGTGAATGATGATGAAGATGGTAGATCCCTAGCTTGCCAAGATGATTTCATGCAAAGATCTCATCAAATTGATTGTATGATGGACTCCACAAGCTTCCATATGATGGGGTTTGATCTTTTTTCTGCATCATCTGATTGGAACCTTGCTGTACTGTGAGTATGAACTTCCTTATACTTCTAGTTTTATCTCTGCTTGTTATTTTTCTTCTATGGAGGAACCAAACTTTACAACCTGTAGAGCTCTGGAATAAGATCGGATCACAACGAGTTTGAGCTTGTAAACACTTGCTCGTAGGGAGAACTTCTGGACATCGATTCACACCAACTATTGGGAAGTTATAGCTAAGTGATGCTTGTCCACAAAAGATTATGACGACAATTGTTTAAATGGAAAGAATTTTGACGGCTTCAAGGAAGTCCTTTTCTTGTGATATTTAAAGTGCAAAAAAGAATAAATGGAGAAAAAGGGGCCATTTATAGATGCCATCTTTGGGGAATCATGAATAATTATTAAGCATATTATAACTGAACTCATATTATATACTTTGATGCTTGTGCAGGCAATCCAGTGGAATTGATGAAAGCAGTACCACTAATTCCAAGCTGCGAGAAGAAGACAGGTTGAGTTCAAAATTCGACTATGACAAAAATCAAGGAAAGGATGCGATGATTGATGATTCTTCACATCAAATTCAGACTGATAACTGGAGGAGGAGTCATTGTGCACCCACTTGTCATGGTATGTCTACCAATGGGTCATTCACTTCTTATGTTTACCCTTCAAATTCGATCCAAAGTTCTTTAGAACCAGAACATCACCAACATCAATCATCACCTTTTGACAACCAGGTAATTGTTATTTTCTCACCATCTACAGCAGATTAACTGGGCAAAACTATAACCATGATGATGGAAATGCTACTCACTTGTAATTCTTTTTTTAGCAGCAATTTAGCGGCTTGCACTTCAACAACTCGCCCCAGAATGAATCTAGCTTCATCAATGTATCATCGCGTGCTCAATTTGTCCATTCTACGTTGGAAGAGAAACAACCCTGTTGCCCAAAGGTGAGATGAACTCTTCGTGATTGGTAAAATTGAGTTACATGGGAGGGTATTATTAGCTAGGGTTTTGAGACTGAATATGTCGCTGCTTTTTTCTTTTTTTCTTGGGAAGTACAGACCAGCTGTGAAAATGTTGGAGACTTGGGTTCCATAGCGAAGAATATTGGCGTTGAACCTGCATTTAAAAGGCCTCGATTCGAGACACCATCAACGTTACCCACATTCAAGGTAAAGACATTGTGGACCGATTTAGTAACGATTTGGATAAAGATCGATACAACCTCAAACCGGTTAAAATCTATGTCGCTTTAAGATATCAAGAGCTTGAATTTTGACACAAGAATCTGTTAACAGGTGCGGAAAGAGAAGCTAGGGGACCGAGTGACCGCGCTCCAGCAACTAGTTTCACCTTTCGGAAAGGTTCGCTTCAGCATTATTCACATCTCCTTTTTGATTCAGGAGTACAAGAAGGGAAGTACTTTATTTTATGGGGACGGATAATTCTAAGTTCCAGCCACTTTATTCACCTAAAATTGATTTGCTTCTATCGCTTTATTCTCTTTTCCAGAATGACACTGCATCTGTTCTCCATGAAGCCGTCGAGTATATCAAATTTTTACATGATCAAGTCAGTGTACGTTGTTCTTCATTTTGTTAAATCCATGTTGTTAATAAGAAAATATTTGTTTCCCGTAGCTTACAGCAAATGCTGGAGCATGTCCAGCTCTTGCAGCATTCTGATAATTTGTGTTTTATGTCACAAAATTCAGGTTTTGTGTTCTCCATACATGGAAAATGAAGCGCCAGTTGGGGTACCATGTTCAACTTAAAAATTATTTCATGTAACATCTATGCAGCACTAAATATCAATGCAATGCGCATTACATGTTACCATCTAATAATGTATTCATGTGCTTCATTTAACAGCTTAATGACAGCATGGAACTATAAGTAGAGAATATAATGGAGAATATAATGTCATGTTATTGCCAAGCAGACATTCGACCCGGTTGGTTACCTCAAACATGTCATCAGATATAAGTGTAGCATAATATCCTTTTTCATTCAGCAGCCTTCTACAATCATTTCATAAAATAGTCAAGTTGCCTCCATGGTCTGCATACTTTTGTAATATATGTTCATCTAAACCCCATCGTTACAATCAATGAATCACAAATTTCGAGGATCTAAAGTTCTCAAAAAAGAGATACTTGTACGGTGATTAGTTCTATCCATCGTATATCAATAGTAAAATGATCCAAACTCATGTTCCTTTATTTGGCAGGCTCCAGGAAAGCGGAAACACAATCAGCTAGGGCTTTCTAAACTAGACCTAAGAAGCAGAGGCCTATGTCTGATGCCGATTTCCAGCACATTCCCAGTCGCAACCAGCACAGAGCCACACTTTTGGGCGCCAACTCTCGAACGAAATTTCACTTAGAAGATGACGACTCAGCCAGGAAAATAAAGGAAGCTTAACACTAAGACAATTAACTACAGTAGCCCATCACTTCTTCAGCTGGTATCACCTTGAGGACACATTGACTTCAGTTCAGTTCAGAAATGAGAAAAAGAAGACAAGAAAGCTGAGACCTCAAGCTTGGCTGTCTTGAGGGGGAAAAGAAAAGCAAAGAAAAAGGAATGGGAGAGAGAGAAAAGATGGAGACCTGTGATGGGCCATCGACAGAGAAGACAATGGTGATTAGGTTAGGAAAAATACCTTTCGCAACTGCTGATCAAGGTGTACGAACGCGGTCAACCGAAAGCATTCCTCTTTAGTTTGTATGTGAAGGTAGGTATGGAACCGGGAATATAAGGTGCCTTTTCTGGTGGAACTGTTGGCATTAGTTTCATGATTGTGAAATTTATATATACATGTGCATGCTCATCTTATACAGCTGTGTATAAGGTGCTATATACATTAGGAATTGAGATTAAATAAAGGTGCTATACTTTAGGAACTGAGATTGAGTTTATATTGTCAATTCTTTTGAAAGATAGTGGATAGACTCATTAAATTATTGATTAATGTGGTAGATGAAACTAATCACATGAGTTGGTTATCTTTTCTGTTCTTTATTTTGGGGTCTGACTAGGCTATTCAACTTATAAGTCAAGTTAATCTGGTCAGAAACAAGCTTCCGCAAATTTCTTGTCACCCATATGTATCGCTAATTAAGATCCAGTCCCCATACGGGTGATTTAAATCTAAGTATTTTAATACCAGCATATATAGCTATCGCCAGATCTTAATTTCTCATCACCCATGATATTCTTCCCTTGATGTTTAATATTTTATAATTCGGGTGAGCGAACATGGAGACATGGCATTGGTTTTTATAATTAACCCAAATAAGAAGTCGCATGGTGCCGAATAATAGTCCGGGAAAGAAATGAATCCTCAAGTAAAGGACATTCACAGATATTAATTTATGCATTCTCAATTGATTATTGCCCACCAATTGGCATGGTATGTTGGCTAGGAGTTGACAGTTGATAAGTTGATGGGGGCATAAATAAATTACCAGAAATGAAAACATACATTAGTCAAAATTGCAACATCTTAATGGAACACAGCTTATTACGATCACAATTTAGAAGGAGAAGGCTTTAGTTATACTCCTATTTTGGCAAAGGAATGGCCACACCATCATTTGGGCCCTCCAAGAGCACATGAGGTGCTACTGGACCAATATAAAAGCAATCCGAAGACGGTAAGGAAATAATACATAAAAAAAAACGAATATTCAATTTTTTTTTTTGGTCGAAGTATATTCAATTTTTTAATATGCTTTGATTTTTTTTTTTTGAATTTTTTGTAAAGGGAAAAAAATAATCTGTCCAATTAAAAGCCATAAGCCAAAAGTCAATGTTGACATCTATAATCTATATTACCCTGATTTTTTTATCTACCATGTAAGATATTAAGATTTTCATGCTTGCAATGTAGATTCAGGAATATCCTCACATGCTTATTCTTTACCGAACAAAGTGATTGGACAAGTACTATGTAACTTGTGATTTGTAACATGTGAATGGAATTAGCATTTTAATATTTTTTTTCTATCAGTAGGAAGAAATTGACAAAGGGACTCCAATTATTTTATCGATATAATGAAAATCAAAGCTTAATTAAAAATTGTGTGAGAAATCAGGAACCCACTTTTCCCTTCACATAATTGCCACCAAATGGGATAAAAAATAGGATATGAAATGAACTACAGACCAAATATGCAATACTCATAATGTTTCATTATCTCAAAAACTCTTATTACAATGGGAAATTCGAGAACTAAAGGAAATTTGAAGAGAGCAGATCACTGAGTTTCATATCATCAGAGCAGAAATTCAAGCGGAGTCCTTGAGCTTCTTCGCGATGTCGGCAAAGTACTTGCCCTGGTGGAAGGCGAGCCCGAGCTCGAGCTCCGAAGGCTGCCTCGAGCCATCGCCGGCGAAAGTCCCCGCGCCATACGGGCTCCCTCCCTTCACCTTCTCCATCTCGAACATGCCGGCCCCGAAAGTGTATCCGACGGGGACGAAGATCATACCATGGTGGGTCAGCTGAGTGATCGCGGTCAATCTGTTCGAACCAAGAAAGAACAATGGAAAAATCACGCCATGTGTAGGTGCACAAAATAGACATTGAAAGGATTTTTAAGTCACTTGGATATCGAATGATGTTCGCGAACACGATCGGCAAATCGGCAACTTACGGAGTAGTCTCCTGGCCACCTCCTTGAGATCCTGTGCTGTAGAAGATCCCTGCGGGCTTGCCCGCCAGCTTCTGTGAGCCCCAGAGGCCGCCGGTCGAGTCCATGAAAGCCTTGAACTGGGCAGCCATCATCCCGAACCGGGTCGGGAAGCCGAAGATAATACCGTCGGCCTCCACAAGCTCATTCGGGGTGATTATCGGCACATCAGTCTTCGGTGGAGCGCCCAACTTACCCAGAACCTCCTCAGGCAATGTCTCGGGAACCTGTAATTTTTGCCGACACCATTCGATCAGGCAAAAAACGGCAGCGGAGAATGCTTCTTTAAAGATCACAGAAAAGCTGTGGACATGATTAAACTCAGGACACTGCTCTCGTCTTCCAATCAATCTCTCGCAGGGCCAAACACTAGAAGTTGGCAGGCATTGCTCTATTACAGATTCACAATAACTGCAGTCAAAGATGTGAACTTTAACATGGAATTGCTACCTGCCATAACTTTGCTTCTACTCCTTCCACTGAATCGGCGCCTTTCTTGATTTCTTCGGCGAGCTTCTCGACGTGACCGTACATCGAATAGTAACTGCATCAGGAGGCCGAAATTCCACAGATCATTAAGCGAAATTAGAGAAACTCGATGGAAACTAGAACTTCGTCACGGGTCACATTCAAATCAAGGTTTAAGAATACCAAATTCTTTGCTATGTGACATTTTCTTAAAGGAAAACAAGATCCCCATCCACTGTTTTTAAAATCGGTGATCATGATACATTAAGCCAAGCCTGCTAAAGACATCATTCCGTGCATGCAGTGAGCATAGAAGAGACAGAGAAAAGTTGCAGATACTGTTCGAGACGAGAGAAGGGGAAAGCAACTGCTGAGATTAGTGCCACGTTTTACAATGAATTGCAGTGCAAGCGAAACGAAAGAATGATGAATTGCAGGGGGGACCACGTGGGTTCGAAGGGGGGCAAAAGGAAAAGCACGGGCAGGGGAAGGGGGTCTTGCATTTTCTTCCTCCAATCATGATTCAAAAGTTCGGTCAGACTTCACTATCACTTTTCACTTTGGCTTCTTGCAAATTAACAAATCAATGCCCACAATCGTGCCATGAACTTGCAGCCATCAAAGAGCGAGGAATTTAGCTCTAGAAATAGCTTCTTTTCCAATTTGATGCCATGCCACTAGTCAGCCCTTCGTCAGAAGTCAAGAAGGCTTTCCATATCCTCCATAACGAACAGAAAACAGAGAGCAAAACCCAGAATTTTCTTGAGATTCACGAGAGAAAACTGTCGAAACAACTCTAACCCACGAACAATGGGCTAAAACTACATACGAATTCCGATCATCAAGAAAACAGAACGAGCAAAACAGAGAGCTACGCAAAGAAATCCACAGCCAAACAAAGCAAAACCAGAGCATCCGAAAACAGAGCAGCGCAAACAAAAGAATCCCCCCGCCCCGCCCCTCCCAGCAAAGGCAACAAGCAGAACTCGTAGGAAACAGTACTCACACAATGTAGATTTTGGCGGCCATTGATGATGATGAGGGGAGAGCTCTCGTTCGCGTCTCTTCCTTGACTGCAACGAGCGAAAGATCGGCTGGGGAGGAGGAGCGATTCGATTCGTGAATGAAGTGCGGAAGCGTTGACAGAAGTGGGATGAGAACACGAGCGCGGATCCCCTTTTTATAGTGCCGTCTAAGCAAAGGAAAAGGGTGTGGGGGTTCCCTCAAATACGTTAAGATGCTCGGATCCGGTCGTCATTAAAGGGCGTTGATTTCAATCGTGCATCGAGCTGGTGCTCCTTTCGGTCCATTCATGTTAGCGTGGTTTGATGTCATCCCAACATCACGTTTTTTAAGTAATGAGGATTTTTTTTTTTTTTTTTTTTTTTTTTGGGGGAGGGGACTAGTCATTGTTTTTTTTTTAAGAACAGGACTAGTCATTGTTGCCTTGCGATTTATATTAGACAATTCTTTCCTGGCTGACCATGGTTTATGTTTCTTCCACTTGCCCATTCATGAATTTCAATTATAAAAATGGTTGATACCATGATTTAAGTTTCTTCAAACCGATACACTTGTAATAAATTTAGACAAATTTATTTTCAGTTATTTTACATTAAATTAGATTAATATTACGAAAACTTACAAACCATTACACACGTTACTCCAAACTGGTAGATCCATCAATTATCATGTATCATTAAATTAAAAAAATTACGAAAACTAACAAAAAATAAATTTGTCATAAATGTATCAATTTGAGTAGGTGTGTTAGTTCAAATTTTTTCGTGATATTAACCCTTATAAAATAAATATATCAGCATTTATCAAACATCACATTTTTCTATGTAAATTCTACCAATCATCTAAGAATTTTCATTTTGAGCCATCTTGCCTTAAACTCGTTATATTTGTATTTGTAACGATAATATTTGTGCTTGTAATTCATCACATCGATATTTTTAAAGAAATAATCCTTTTTTTGAAGTACACGTATTTCTAGACAGTTCCGTTTAATTTTATAGTCATCGACATGTTCAACCTCTTCCCCCCTACGATACAGAGGTATGTAGACAATGCCGATGTCATCCCAGCGTCATTGTTACGTAATAATAGCTAATAATAATCCATGCAATATGATATTACGGTTTCTTGATAAGTTCATTTTGTATTTATTTTCTTGCTTGCATCGAATTTCATTATTTTACCATATTTGTAGACGTTTCAGATGTCAACAATCACATTCTCACATTTTTTTTATTACCTTATCTGTATGGAAACGTTGTTGACGTCATGCCTGCATCGTTGTTCAGTCATTTTCAATCTCTATCATAGAACTCCAAACTTATCACTAGGCTAAGCCATGGTTAATAATCTCTTTTAAGGTCCTTCGAATAATATCCTATTGTCATTACCCACAATATTTCCTTTTAAGTTGCTATTATAGCAACAGGCCTAATTCCTTTAAATAAATAAATAAAAAAACCCAACTTTAGATTTAATCCCAATTTTGCATTTTGTCCCAAGATTTTTTTATCCAAATAAAAATCTCAAACCTTAGATTTAATCTAAATCGGACCCAAAGTTTTTTTTTTTTTTTTAAAAAAAAAAAAGCCTAACTTTATGTCAAGTCCCAAATTTACTTTGAACTTTTTTTTTGTTTAAGAAAAAATCACCAATTTTTACACTAGTCTCAAATATGCCTCTATTAGCCTCTATCCAAAAATCAATCTTAGCCATGTCAATTTTTTATATCTTAGAACCATTTCATTTTGGAAATAATTTTCCATGCAACCTTTTTTTTTTTTTTGGCTTGTCACATTGCTTATGTGGATTTGCTATTGACGTGCAAATATGGACCACCGGAATAGATTTGAAAATAATTTGAAAGTTAATGATTTTTTTAGACAAAATGAAATTCAAAACAGATTTAAGAATAAACCTAAAGTTTGGGGTTTTTCTTTCTAAAACAAAAAAAAGTTCGAGACAGAATTGAAACTTGACTTTTTAGGAAATTAGATATACAATAAAATAATGTTTTCTTAATAATGTTAATGTAAATTATGGTTGGCACTATATACTAATAAGAATAACCACATGCTACGTGTATGTAAAAAATTGACATTTAAAACATCTTCGAATTTGTCTAATTACAAAAAAAGTATAAATTATTAAAAAGAGATTATTGACACAATAAATAACATTTTTGAAATATGTCACCTGAAGCTTTTTTTCAAGATTTGAAAAAAATTGAAAAATGTCTACAAGATTGAGAATATTCAAATTTTAAATTTTAAATAAATGACAGATAAAAACAAAACTATTAAATAACTGATTTTCATTTTTTTAGTAAAAAATATAACTTTTTCTGGGTGATCAGGTTTATTTATCTTCCACTTACCCCTTAATGAATTTTATTTTATAAAATATATATTATCACTTTTCGATCATGATTTTTTTGGACATAATTCCACCAATTATTAGAGAATTTTCTTTTTCAATCCCCTGCCTTAGGTTGGTTGTGTTTGTATTTGTAACGTTAATATTCGTACATGTCATTCATCACATCGATATTGGTTTGGTACTAGCTCTTTTTCCGGCCATATTTTTTAAGGAAATAATCCTTGCTTTGTAATAGATGTAATTCTAGAGAATAACGCTCCGTTGTTATAATCATTGACATGTTCAACCTCTTGACCCCAACAATACGGAAGTATGTAGACATTGTTGATGTCATCCCAGCGTCATTTTTACGTAATAATTCTAATAACCTGTGCATTATGATATTTTCTTGATGAGTTCAATTTGTGTTTATCTTCTTGCTTGCGTCATTCTCACAATCTTTTTTATTACCTTATTTATATGTATACGCTGTTGACAGTTGTTAGTCCCAATTCTTTTTTTCTTTTTTTTGGGTCGGTAAGTCCCATTTCAATCTCTGCAATTTATCTAATAAACTTTTCTTTGACCTACAAAAGAAAAGGCAAATTACCCATGGTTAGTAATCTCATCGGTCCTTCAATTAACATCATACTATTGTTATTTACAATCTTTCCTTATGAGTTATAACTGTAATAAGACGATATTTTGTTGATAATATATACATATATATATAGTAAAAGTACCCACGCATTGCGTGTATGTAAAAAGAATTGACACTTAAAGCATTTTGCGAAATTGCCTTGTTAGAAAATATTTGTATTAATTAGTAAAAAAGTGATTATTGATACAATATAAAGAATTTGCATACATATGAAAGAGGAAATTATTTAAGATTTGAACTTTTTCTGAAAAAAATTTCTATGAGACTGAAAATATTCAAATTTTAAATTATAAATAAATGGCAAATAAAAATCGAATAATTAATTTACGGATTTTCATGCTTCCTTCTCGTCAAAACTATGTTCCACTTACCCATTTATTAATTTCTATTTATAAAAAAATGCAGCAGCACTTTTCGACCATGACTTTTTTCGAAATGATTCTGTCGATTATCCAAGAATTTTCATTTTGAGCCTCTTGCTTTAGATTCATTAGTGTTGATATTTGTATATGTTACTCATCCAGTTTATATATTTTTTTTTAAATCGGACTTTTTCCGTGCCATTTTTTTAAAGAAAAAAATATTTTCTTTGAAATATTTGTATTTGCATACATCTGAAAGATATTTTATTAAGAAATGAAGGTAATTCTTTCCTGAGTGACTAGGTTTAATTATCTTCAACTTACCCAATTATGAATTTTATTTATGAAGAAAAAAACTCAAAGCACTTTTCGATCATGACTTTTTTTCAAAATGATTCCGTCAATTATTCGAAAATTTTAAATATGAGCCTGCTTAACTTAGATTTGTTAATGTTGATATTCGTACGAGTCATCACGTCGATATTTTTCTACTAATCTTACTATTTTCCATGCCATGTTTTTTAAAGAAAGAATCCTTGCTTTGGAATACGTGTATTTCTTGACAATGTCGTTTGATTTTTATAATTATTGACAAGTTCAACCTCTTCCCATCAAACGATACATAAGTACGTAGGCATTGCCTATGTCATCCCAGCGTCATTTTTACGTAATAATATCTAATAATAATCTATGCATTATGATGTATAAAGTTCGTTTTGTATCTCTCTTCTTGCTTGCGTTGAACTTTATTGTTTAACCATATTTGGAGACGTTTCAGATGTACACTCAAAATCTCACACTTTTTTAAATTACCGTATTTATATCTAAACCCTAGTGACATCATGCCTGCATCGTTCTTTAGTCATATTCAAAAGAAAGGTACATTAGCCATGGTTTGTAATCTCGTTTAAGGTCCATCGAATAATATCATACTCTTATTATCCACAATCTTTCCATTTGAGTCGTCACTGTGATAAGACAATATTTTCTTAATGATGTTCATGTTAATTTATGGTTGGCATTTATAACCTTTTTGCTAAAATTCTTTCATTACAAAATATTTAAAGTATCAATTCGCAATATAAAAAAAATTGTACACATACATCAAAAAGAGAAATATACTTATAAGATTCCTCTAACTTGTTTTTGATCTGATTGCCAATTTATAGGATTAATGGGAAGAGAAAAAAATCAGGACCAACTCAAAGATGGACAGCCGGGGAAGTTCTCTAACTTGGGACAAAAATTCCAATTTGTCTTTTTTGGACAAAAAGGGTGAGTAGAACTAGCGCAAAAATTAAAACCCCGCAATCGGAGGGTGGGATCATGAGATTTCAATCTCTGGAAAATAGTTTCTTTTTTGTACTTCCTGATAAACTAAGAATTTGAATTTTCCATCAATAGAATTCTCTTTTTAAGATAACTACTTAAAGATATTTTGGGAAAGAAAATAACAATTGCGATCCTCATAGGTAGGAGGTCATCTTTCTTTATAGAATAGAACGTATATATCTATGGAAAATAGGGGTCAAATGAATTTATTCAGAGGGCAACTTATTAATTTTCTCTGCCGTATGCATGAACCTATAATAACCTTATTTTACTGCATTCTTGCATATTTCGGTGAATTTTCTATTTTCATTGTGGTCCTACCTTACTCGGGAATATAAAAAAAAAAAAAAAACAATCTTAGCATCCACCACATGGCTGCAATGAGGTAAATTTGTATTCCTAACATCGCCGGCCAAAAATAACAAATTTATTCCATGCCTCACCATTGCATCATTCTATCGTCACCCTAATCTTTCCCATGGTTGACTTATCACAAAATGGTAGACTTTAAAATCAATTCCGATCAATCGCGACTTGAATTCAAAAATCCAAGATGAATTTTTAAAATGACCAGTCCAAAAACCACACCCAATTAAGTAAATTATATTTAAAATACAATTAAAAAATACATGAAATTTATCGAATTAGGTCATATGACGACTCGATGATGCTCTAGTGATATCGACTCAAGTTGCCTGACAAGTCGCCATCGATTCCAAACCCTATGATTTTTTAGAAGTATATCCAACTCAAATTGATGTTGAAACTCAATTAAAACCCTCTTTGGGACCTGATTTACTTTGAAAATTTTTACATATTTTAGAGCAGGAAATAATTCATTAATCTGTCAGAGCAAGGTCCGGTGCTTTTGGACGGAGGTACCGTCTTGATACCACAAACCACATGCCTATTGAAGCGTCGAGATCCTTGACTTACTTAAAATAGTGGGAGAGTCGTGCGGAAGCAACGAAATTATATATAAATAAATAAATATATTTTTATACATATAATTGAAAAAAATAATAGGATTTTAAATTCCAAAAGCTACATCTTCTGAATGGCTTGCCGGGTACAGATCACCAAGCTCACATGACACATACAAGTCGATTCTTAAAAAAAAAATCAATAAATTAAGAAGACTTACTGTCCAAATTCGCATTCAGATTTGCTTTTCCCTTATCCTAATCAATGAATTTCTGTGTCTAATTATTTTATTTTTGGTCATGATTTTTTTATTTATTTCTATACTGTTTGTGCACAGGCTTGAACAGGTCGTATGAACTTGCAAAGCATCGATTGCTTTCAGCTCATCGTGCAAAGTAATTTTTTTTTTTTACTGTTATCAAAGCAGCATGACTTGTCAAAACAAAACTTTGGCAGGGTCAAGGGAAAAAAAAGCATTGATTCGAAATCTTTCCCTTGGAATATTCTTGGTTCATAGTAATTCAAGTCTTCAGCTGAGGTTCCACAATGATCTTCCCACATAATTTTGGGCATGGCTTAAAAGAATTGATTTGCCAACCTTGAGTCCACCACAACCAACTATCGATGTTTTGGCCATATAGGCCATGTCTCGATTGAGTTTTACTTTTTATTTTTAAATGTGAATATAAATTTTGCAACATATTCGCTTTGAATTTCTTTAACCTACTTGAAACTTTCACAACATTTAGATGTTGGTACATTAATTTATATACAATTTTTTTTATGAAATTTTGATAATATCAAACCTTTCTACTTTCCCTTAAACCTAAATAAACAGGCTTTTAAGTAATGTCATTTGAAATTGTTAGGGTATCGAAATATTAAAAGCACCCCTTCATTTAACAATTTTTTTGAATATTTAAATAACAAATTGCATCTTCTTTTAATAGCTTAATAATTTTTAGAAGAACAATCAATTGTCCTAAGAAAAGTTTAGAAAAGTTGTATTATATATTGCTAATGTTAGTTTTAAGGTGATCAATCCCTGGGTGGGTGGTTCCCACCTTGAAGCCGGAAACTGCCAACTAAGGATAGGTTTTGAAAATTTGAAATATAGAGCTACTCATTTGCTCCACAAACTCACTCGGGAATTGGACCGCACCGGTCAAAATGACTTCACTTTGAAAGAGGTATGAGACTTGAGAGCGAGCAACAAGGTTGGAGGTCAAAGGCAATCGAGAGCAAGAGCAACAAAGGGAGCAATGAGGTTGGAGGTGAGTGAAAGTGAGAGTGAAAAAGGGATTGATGAGGCCAAAGGTCACCAAGAGAAAGAGTGAGAGAGGGAGGCAAGGCAATGAGACGAGCGAGGGGAGAGGCGAAAAGGAAACTAAGGTTTTGATCTAAAATGTTAAAACAAAAAATAAAAATAAAATAAAAGTACCCATTTGTACTAGCCCAATCTAGATGGACAGTTGAACATTTGGAATTAGGGACTGGACCAGTACTTATTGGTTCCAATAAATTAGAATGGGGAACCGGACTAGCTCTCATGGATACCGTCGGTTTTGGGCTAGTCTGATCCGATTCCAGGAGATTCGCAATTATTTTACATACTCCTAGTTAGTTGTTTTCTTTAACTTCTGTTTTCAGTGTGTTAGGGCTTGTTGTTTACCCTTGAAAATAAGCCGAAAGTACTTTTACCATATTCGAACTTTAAAACAGTTAAAGCCCGTGGGTTGTAAGGATCAGATTAAGCAAAAAGTAAAAAGTAAAGATCCATCCAAATAGGTATTTAGGCTTCTTTATGATAATTAACATATTGAATTCTTAAAATAACTATATGAAATAATTAGCACTTGTCCCTATTTAAAGAGTGTAGAGACCAAGTTTCTAACATAGCATCAGAGTCAATATTATTCCTTTCACATATGCGCATCCATCCATCATCGGTCAAATTCCACTTGCCGCTCTTAACTCAGCTTATATGTGAGAGCGGGTGTCAAAATATTATCATACATCATTTGACAACAAATCTCGTATGTTCTTTATATTCATTGGGTTTTCCTTAATATATTAATTTAGATTTTTACTGGACTTTTTAATATGAAACATAAGTATGGTCACTAAATAGGAATATTTTCGTTCTTCTATCAGATTCCTAACCGACTATTAATCGGAGCTGATGAAGCATCCCCACCACACTGAAAGAAAAGGATGTCATCTCATCTCATCTCCAAATTCAGAAGAGACAAAAACGAACATAAAAGAAACGGACGTAAATTAGGAAATTTTGCATTGTACAAGCTTTTTTGAGATGTTTTTTAGCAACCCAAATCGGTCATCATGTATCAATTCGAAAGAAAAATCCTCAACACATGGTGATCGATTTAGATGGAAGAAACGAAGCTAGGAAGAATCTCAAGGCCTCTCAGCATATTTAAACGAGTGCAACGAAGCTTCATTGGTATTCCTTTTTGTCCTTCTTGAAATTGCGGTTGGACGACCCACCCATAGCACGACCTTGCCCAACAGGCACGCGATTGACCGGCCTTGGCATTACCCAATGGGTAGCTTATCAATGGCTAAGTTCGAGTTCAAATCTAAAGGAAAATTATAATGTCAATGGAGACATTAAGAATTGAAAGCGAAGCCCAAGTGAAATGACCGATGAGTGATTGACAATAGAAAAGAAAAATTTATGATTATGATAGGAGCAAGCATGTAGACGATAATCGTGATGACACGGATATGTTCACAAATCGACACCATCTATTAGCGTTCGAGCTATGTGCCAAGAAATGGAACGGCAAGATATAGACCAGAGAGGCACGTCTCTCCACATGACTGGGTCAATCCAAGCACAGCAAAACAGTAGGTTGGACCGATGTTCGACATAGTTTAATCTTCTTAGAGGAAGGCAAACAGCGGATTGGATGAGAACTACAAGTGCATTTCCGCGGAGCAACAACCACCAACCCAATCTTGATAAGTGTAGCCATTCAGAAAAGATCCAACTTAGGGGCACCGTATGCATGAGGTACTTAGATACAACAAGCTTGTTCATGACTCGTTAGGTACAAATAGCAGGTTGTAACCCAGTTAATGTGGGTCGCCAATTGACTCTAGCAATCATAGTCATTATAGTCATCATGGCCTAAACGGTTCCTTAGATTCTATGAACTACTCATGGGTAATTACGATTCCCATTTCTTTATCATCTTCCGCCTGCATAATCATGCTTGGAGTTGGCTTTTGGGGGGATACAATCATGAAAAAGGCTCGTGTTCCTGCGTGCGTGGTAATATCACATGATTCATCTCAACCCACATCACTTTCCTGTTCTCTTTTCTCTTTGTTTTAGTGAAAAGAAAAAAAAGAATGGGAAAATCAAAGTTGGCCGACCGCTAACATTCGTGCTCCTCCACAGTCAAAGGTTCATTGTCGGGATCCATCACTTCGTCTCGACATGTTGCAGTCCCATTGCAAGATTCTTCATGCGTTTGTTTTTCCAGGCAAGTTGAAGGTTGTGCATTTTGAGAGCTTTCCTAGGATTGCCTATTTTGGACACGATACATGAACGAAATTCGAACACGGTGCGCTCCATACAATCAGCCGGCAATTCTGCTGGGGTTTTTGGTGATTTAATTGGAAATTGACCTGTACCATCAACTTAACTAATGATAGAATTCAGCCTAATGATTCATGAAGAATCTCGCATATTGCGACAAATTGCTAAAAAGAAAAAGAAAGGGAGAAGTAAGATTTGACGCCTTTCTGGAAAGTTCACACATATTTTGCTCTCGAATATAATTTTTAGCATGCATAAGAGTTCAATGGAGGTAGGGCTTGTCAAAGAGTTTTAAATGTATCATTTATAAATTTCAACGTATTTCAACTAACATTTATCTATAACAGCAAAAGTTATCATGCCTACAATGTTGAAATGTTTTTTATTTTTGAAGTTGCCAAACCTCCCGAAATGAATTTAAGGATAAAAGGAAAAGTTAGGTGGATCAGAATTCTGGAAAGTAGGAAGTCCTTGTCTCATTATACACTTGACAGATACCTCTACGGTATCTATACACTTGACAGATACCTCTACGGTTGGCTGTGCTTGGAATTACAACAGTCCGCTTCACCTACGTATCTCTTCTCATTATATACTTCATAGATACTTTTATGGTGGGTCTTGCTTGGAAGTTGGAATTGCAATGGTCCACCCCACCTATGTATCGAGCTATTTATATCGTTACCACATCCGTACTATCAATTAACAAATCAGTTACATTATACTAGGGGCAAAGTTCTTGTGTGCATGATTAATTGAATGATCTACTTGTACTAAAGTTGAAATGCCGTGTCAGGATTGAATTATCTAACATGATGCCTTAACTTGACACAACACGAACACGATCCACGACTACAAAATAGAGTTGCTGGCAAGAACCAAGGAGCAATCTTGAGAGTAAGATGGGCCGGCCCAAATTCTGGGATCCAAGGCCAGCATGTAAGTCCATCATCAGAGTTTATTAACGAAATTGTTGCTTTTTTCCATCTTTCTTTTGCACAGTTGATTGTCGCCTCGGAGATTTAATTTTGCTGTGAAATTTCATGCCTGAAGTAAACAAGCCCATCCAAAACATAACCATTATATTCTCATATCATTGTAAACACTTTGGTAATGGTATAAAACAAAATCTCACATTACCCAAATAGATTTCCTCTTAAACAAGTATCTTATCCATATCACTTGTATCTAAACTACATTCTAATTGATAAACTTACTCAATTGAACTGCATAATTTGATCAAACATGCCCAATGTGACTTCAGCTAAAGAAGAGGCATGAGCATCATGGGCGAATTTGGAAACACCAAAAAGGAGAGCAAGAGGTTTACATTTAAAAGATATATAAATAAATAATTGGTTTGGGCAATCTAGTTCGATCCGGTTCCCCTTTTGGAATTAAAATCGGATTGCCCGGACATTGGTTCCACTTTTAGGAACCGGGAATCAAACCCACGCTCCCGAGAATGGGTGATCGGTCCGTCTTACTCATCTCTAAATTTAGAGCCACCTACACATGTCAAAAGCCTAAATTTAATCAATACATGAGACTTGTAAACCATGATTTTGATGTCTAGTCTCTATGCTTGCATTCACTTTTTATCATTTGACCCAATTTATGATGTTTTAACGGAAAACTGAACGCATAGATATATCGGCATGATTGGCAAGACTAATAAAGAATCACCTCTTCATAGATTGCCTAAAAAAGAGGCGAAATTTTGCAATTACTGACAACTATTCTTAAAACTTAAGCTATTATATAAATGTCTTTAATTACTGTAATAGAGTTTACAACAAGCCAGGTGAAATCAAACCTAAAACTTCATGCTATGAGAAGTCGCATTTTTTTATCAACCCAGCTATTTAATTTATTTGATCTTATGATTGCCAACCGCACATTTGGTTGTAGTAATGAAATAAGCACGTAAATTACGCCGCAATGTAATAGAGTTGTATTGCCTATTGTACTCTTTGATTTTAAGTATTGTCATACACTGTTTAGTTGTATGACTGACATACGCAACAAGCGGGAGTAGCATTAGAATTCTCAAAATACCCCCGAAATCAGGATTGATATGGTCCGTGAGTCTAATGGCTCCCATGTATCATTAAAATGCAAAAAAATTCTTATCAAACTCCCATTTATTCACATGTTTAGATCATGAAATCACTAGTTCAAATTACATCAATTGTGTGCAAATTAAAATTAGACTCACAAGGTCATTTTCACAGATTAATGAGCCATTTCACCTTCAGCTGCATCTTCATGCCTGGGCCCTTGGATAATTAACATTTTAATATTTCAATAAATTAGTAATAGAATTAAATTTAATCACATGACAAATGAACATATAAAAAATAAGCATTATACCCAATAATTATCAATTTAACAGCCGAGTCATGGGTTTAATATCCTGCATTTTCAAGGTAGAGCATTTTGATATATAACTTTTTATCTGATCTTTTATATCTAATTTATAATTATCAAAAAAATGGAATCATATATATGGGATTATGTTAAAACACATATTAGGTATTATAATGGTGGAATTTTAAATAAAAATCGCACAACAGTTTGAAGAATAAATAATATGATTAGTAATGTGTATTCATTATTATGAATACGTTCAAATATGATAAATGGCTTTATATTATAAGAGAAAACATAATTATTTAAATCAATATTTTCCGTGTTCATCGTTATATTTTTATTAATCATATATTGTAACTGGTGCCGTCGTTATACAGATGCAAATATGCTTAGCAAAAATTAATGTAGCTCTTAATTATAATTAATAATCTAATGCTGATAGAGTAAGTGTGAGAAAAGAGAAAGCGGCATTTTTAAAATAGTTATTACGGTTAGGTTGTAATAGGCTATTCCACGAGGGTCATGCAATAGCTGTCATTGTTTTTATTGTAATAGAGATTATGCTGTAAAATTAATGCTGTAAAATGCAGTTAATTTATAAGAGATATGCAACATAATAGTCGTCATTGCAATCGTTAATGTAAATTTTACTGCCAAGTTACAGACTGATTATTAAGGCCATAGATGTAAACTTCAGAAAGGGAGAGGTGTAGAAAAAAAAGGGAGTGAAAATATATTTTATCAATCTGACGAACCCTTTTATTCTAAAAAAATGATTTTCTTTTTATCAATTCATAAAAGGTAAATAGCTGACGTTAAACAATTAGAAACTGAGGCCAAATTCGATCGACTGGAAAAGTAGGTCTATAGAGCCTTCTACATAAGATAAGCATATTTTCAAATTGACTTTTCTGATTTCAAATGGTGAATGGCATGGTCACACTTCCTTAAAAAAATGCCTCAATTAGTCAATTGTGACCAATCTAATGTAATAGGATTACTACATTTACTACTAGCATCCCACACATAGCTCCTCCGATTAGGTAGCCACTAATTTGTCAACTAGAATGGGTCGCTGATTGAATTTCGCGACTTACCTTAAGGAATTTCAAGGTATC
Organism: Angophora floribunda; assembly: GCA_014182895.1. Lineage (NCBI taxonomy): Eukaryota > Viridiplantae > Streptophyta > Magnoliopsida > Myrtales > Myrtaceae > Angophora > Angophora floribunda. The sequence goes on along the minus strand of CM024708.1, from coordinate 7,961,482 downwards.
TACCTTTCAAAGAAGAGTTAGGTCCGCGCGAAAAAACATATTGTCAACTTATGTGATAAAGCCACATTGATCACACGGTGGTAAGTATTCTTGAACATATCCAAATTTTGACTGGAGTTTCAAGAATAACGTGACAGGCTCGGTTAGATTTTCAAGAACAGCGTGACGCCCATCATTAGCTATGGCAAGAATGGACCCCATAATCTGCGGATGGGCTACCTGTTAATGGAATTTTTCCTAAATTTTGTTATATCATGTGAATTTCTTGCTGCACCTAACACATCTAAGGATCTTTGTCTACCCAAAATTTGCATAGGACAAAAGGATTAAAATTCCCAGACATCATTTTTCTGAGAAACGGTACAACCTTCTCATAGTAATCTATTTAGATATTGTATGTTTCATCCAAAAACGTACATCATCTCTCATCCAAATGCTTACTTACGCACCTCTATTTGTGAAAATACCAAATACATACTCACCTTGGGAGACCCGTTTGCATATTTATATCAATTATTCTCACGTCCCTATTTACAAAAATATAATTTTCTTCCAAGAACACTCATCCTAGATCCTAAATCTCCCCACCCACACAAAACATTCAAAACCACGAGTTTGCTAGAAAACATTATTTGATCAATTTCAATATAGGGTTTTCTTTAGAAGTTTACAAGCACGAACCTTACTTATAATGATTCTAGTTAAATTTGGACGTGGGTAATATTCCTAAATGTGTAACGTACAAATTAGAAACGTGATTGAAGGGAGTTTCTTTCGATAAGGATCAGCAGAATATAATGAACACCACAATAGAAAAGAAAAAGGCTTCTCTTGATTGCTGCCTCTTCATCGACGTGAAATCCACCAAGACTTTGATAAAAATCACCAACCTTGCATTCACATTCTAGAATATTACTATTTCTAATTTGCATCCAAAACACAAGACATTCTAGGCCGGCTCAACCCTTATCGACAAAGCATGCGAAAACCTTTCATTATCCAACAATGGCGGCTTGATGACCAAGACCTTGTCTTGTTGACCGCATCGCTCTCGCAATCACCGCCGTGAGCACTGACGCATGAACCAACCGATCAACGTGAACATGTTGTAGAGAAAGAGAAGACCAGATCAGGTCAACCAAGTGCAAACTCGGTGCACATCTCCTGGTTTCTTTTTCAAGTAATAAACACCAGCCTTTTTTAATGCTCTCTTCAAGTTTGGCAGTTGAAGTGAAGCCAACGACAGAAGGCAAGAGAGCCCCACCAAACACGGGGTTTCAAGTCAGGTGACCTAACAAACTGAAGTCGAAATGAAACTCGTAAAGGAAGCTGGAGAAGTTACTGCACTTACCGTCTTGGGAAGGGTCGAGCGGGGCAGCCGAGTTAAGGTCTCCGGCGCACGTACTTATACTTTGGGAACCCAGAGCTTGCCAAGGCAAATCTCGATATTGCAGCATTCGACATTTATTTGCAATTGGCTCATGACCAACAATAAACAGGGTGGGGACAGAGAGAGAGAGAGAGCAATACTTCTCTCTACATCCCTTTGCCACCATAGTGTGTATAAACTATTTCTACATCAGGGTTGGTCCTAATTTTCCATACGGGGTAACTGTCAGAACATCTAAAAGTATCGCAAGGCAAGTACAGGTTATGAATGTTAACATGAGGACAGTGGATCATCTAAGTGGAAGAAAATACTCAGGGAAGTGAGGCATATTTATGCGCAAGATCTACAGACATCACGAATTGGATCATCTAAAGGCCATTCAAAAGAAGCTAACCATGGCCAGACCAGATTAAACCCCATGGAGATAATGCAGAGAGTACCAGAAACCGAACAGGCAAACATTTTCGCAGGGTTGGAATACATCAAATTGGACAATTGGAATGATACTCATTTCAGACTCTCTCAATTCTACCATCAGAGAAACACCTCATTTGACAAAATGGGCAACACCCCCCAGTACAAAAAATTTCCTCCAGTTTCCTTTTCTTCCAGTCACGAGCTTCAAATAGAAATGCAAAACTCACTCTGCAGAACTAGCTTTCCTCCATTACTAGTATTACCAAACAACCAAAAGAAGTATCTATTAAACCATCCAAATAGGTTTCTTTAAGTCATTTAGTCACAAATTGGAGAAGAATGAACTTTCCTAATACCAGAAAATACAGTGCGATTCAAGTAGAACTTGAGCAGTAGTAGCTCATGCTTGTTATCTTTATTCAAATATACAAGATACAGAAAACATGTCCATCAATAAAATCTAAACCTTTTTTTTGAACTCTGTACAGAAATCTATCCAACAAAAGGTGAGAGAGACACAGGAACAACAAACCTGACTCGCCTATGCATCATTCAAAAACCGAACCTTCGACCACGAAACACATCCAATTTCATGTCGACCCCTCCAAAATCATCCACAAATTTACCCCGTTGAATGATCATCTCACGGAAGAATTGGAATTGCCCTGAAGAAGCTGTGCCAAGCTGGTGGCGTTCCTCCTAATCTTCTCGTTATCACCCTCCGCCCACCTTAGGCACATCTCCAAAACCCCCTGCCTCCTCACTTCCCCACAAATTCTCTCACTATAACAACAGAGCGAACACAGAGTCAGCAATGCACATTGAACTCCCTTACAACCCCCATTCATCAACACCTTCACCAAAACCCTCACACACGCATCACACCTCCCCATCTCTTCCCTCCCTTCCCTGCATTTGGCCAACATCGCCAACACCTCGACTGCCCTCTCGATCCCCGAATCCGCGGCCCTAATCAGAACCGGCACCGACCCATTCGCAGCCGCCCGCTTCCGGTTCTCCGGGAACGAGCATACGGTGAAGAGCGCCGTCGCGGCCTCCTTCTTCTCCCTGCCATTACCATCCCTCAGAAGCGAAATCAGAGCACTAATCGCAAAAGGGTACTCACCGATCGTGGCCTTGTTGACTTCCACGACCGCCAAGCTGGTGATTATCGTGGCGGCCAGCGCCCTGCAGTTGGCCGAATCCGCCCTCAACGCGCCGACCATTTTCGAAATCGCCCCTTCGGCTACCAACCCCACCTTGTTATCATCGTCCAAGCTGAGATTGAGCAGCAAGTTCAGAGCCCTCTCGCGCAACAGCCCATTATCCGAGTCAACACAGCCGAGCACCACCGACACGGTGCCGGACTCTGTGATCCGCCGGCGGAAACCCGGGTCGCGATTGGAGAGCTTGGTCAGGCGGGTCAAAGCTTCGAGCCTCGCCTCGAGAGGGGAAGAGCGAGAGGTGAGGGCGGCTACGAGGGCGCCGGGCTCGGGCGTCGGCCTCGGGTCGGGCCGAGCGCCGCCGGGGGCGGGGAGGAGGGCGAAATTGGAAATGAGGCTGCGGAGGGCGTGGTTAGGGATGAGGGGAGGGTGGTCCGGGAGGGGCAGCTTGGTGATGGGACAGGTCCGGTGGCCGGAGTCGAGCCACCGCTGGATGGAGGCGCGGTCGAAGGTGTGGCCGGAGGACAGGATCACCGGGTCGGACATTATCTCCAGCGAAATCGGGCACCGGAAGTCCTCTGGCAACTGGGTCGTCGACATCTCCTCAACCCACCTCACCCCCTCTCTCTCCACACCGCTCGTCTCCGCCTTCCCAAGAACAACAATTCCAAGGTCCGTCAATGGCGTCTCGTCTCGCTCTGCTGTTGCAGGGTTTATGAATGGTTTTTGAGAGAGAGAGAGAGAGAGAGAAACAGAGAACGGCTTGGTCGATTCGAAAAATGGAGACTTTCTCCTTCTTCTTCCACTGGAATAAAGATTAAGCAGAGAAGTTCTTTTTGTTCTTTTTTTTTTTCTTTTTTTTTCCTTTTTCTTTTTTTACAAATTTATTTTTTCTTCTTGACACGAAAGCGGGTTGACAAAACTCGATTTCGGCCTTCCCTCTTTCTCGTTCCGGGTAAAACGTTCGGGGGATCTGTTGTTGCCCGGACTGCACTGCGGGAGCGATTAGATTCGTCAAAGGTTTCGCGAGACCATGCGGTGTGATGCGTCGGGACACGTGCATGTCGGCCGGGTTAGGTCGCGAGTCTTTGCTTCGCGACGTATTGGAAAAGCACGGGCGGATTAAAAGGTCGTGTTCGTTTTTGGCCTTTTTGACGAGTTTGTAAGACGTTTCGAGATTTCACACTCGGTCTAACAAGTTCAGGCTCTTTTGTTTTAGTATATTCGGATCTCTCGCGTGGTGGTGAGAATGGACTAGAATCCGGTACGTGAAGCTTGACCCAAGTTGATCTTGAACCGATTTCCATAATGGGAAGGTTGCCTGATATGGCATTACATGCTTCATATAGTAGTAGGTGATATTTCTAGATATAATAGATTTTCAGCTCTCTTGAGTGGCTAGAACTACATATAGATGCTTGAACGACATAGCAATAAACACTAAGGGTAGTCGTTCGATTATCACATCACATCTCCCGAATTTTAAATCACGACATCTACCCTTTCAATGGCAACAATATTAACCGCTATCCTCAATATTCATTTTATGACACAAATCTCTTGAAGTGGTTCCGATTGATTATAACTACCCATCTTTTCTCTTAGGGGGTCTCAAGACAAGAAGAAAACACAAGCAAATCCCTTCACCCTCTCCCTTCCTTTGGAAGTACCATCTTATATGTTGGCATGGCCTCATCCCCTAGTTAAGGAACAAGGGAAAGGACAATCTTAGTATGGCATTATATGCTTCATATAGTAATGGGTGGTCTCTCAAAATATAATAAGCTCCCAGTTTGCTTGAATGATTAGAACTATGACTGATAGATGCTTAAACAGCACAACAATAAACACAAAAACAATCATTCCATCACCCTCATCACATCTCCCAATATTTCAAGTCATGACATTTGCCTTTTCAAGAGTGATAACATTAACCGTTATCCTCAACATTCATTTCACACAAATTGTTCAAAATGGATTCACGGATCATAACTAACCCATCTTTGCTCTTAGGGGTCTAAAAAACAAGGGAAGAAAACACAAGCAATAAACATTAAGGGTAGTCGTTCGATTACCACATCATGTCTCCCCGAATTTTAAATCACGACATCTACCCTTTTAAGGGCAACAACATTAACCGCTATCCTCAATATTCATTTTACGACACAAATTGTTCAAAGTGGATTCGACGGATCATAACTAACCCATCTTTGCTCTTAGGGGGTCTCAAAAGCAAGAGAAGAAAACACAAGCAACCCCCCACACACACACTCTCTCACTTCTTTTGGAAGTACCCCCTTGTTGATTGGCATGGCCTAAGAAACAAAGGAAAGGACAACCTTGGCATGGCGTTACATGCTTCATAGAAGATATGTTAGGCTCCCAGCTTGCTCAAACGATTAGAACTACCGACACATGCTTAAACGACACAATGTTAAATGCTAAGGCATAACACGTCAATAAGCTCAAATTCATTTGCAAGACTACGATAGCAAGAGTGATTATTCCATCACACCCCCTCCCCCCAATACATCTCCTAGTATTTCAAGTCAAGACATTTGTCTTGCCTTTTCGAGAGCAACAATATTAACCGCTTTCCTCAACATTCATTTTCTAGGCACAATGTGGATCCAACAAATCGCTCAAGAGATAATACTTCTCAATAACTACCCATCTTTGCTCTTAGGGGATCTAAAAACAAGAGAACAAAACAAGCAAAACCCTCCCACTCCCCACTTCCTTTGGAAGTACCTCTCTTGTCGGTTTGCGATGGCATGGCCTCATCCCTCTAGTTAAGGAACAAGAGAAGAGACAATCTTGGTACACAACATGTGTAATGACTTGGTCCATCGAGGGCAGGAGCAATCGCCAAGGCTTTGGAAGGGCTTTAAAGCTTGAACAAGGTACAATTTCAACTCTGGATGGTGAAGGAGGTAGGAATGAACCAAATCCCACATTGCCTAAGTGGAGTGAGGTGAGGTGAAGTACTATATATGATGACATTTATCTTAATTTGCAAATGAGCTTTAAATGTAATGCAAATGCCAAAAGCCAAAACTATTTGAGAAAATATAAATTGTGTTTGGTAAAAACTTAACTTTGAGTTTAAGTTGTGTTTGGCAAAGAAAACTTTTGCAATGGGTTTTGGGTCTTTTTTTTCAAAAAAAAAAGAGGGGGATAAAACCCTTTGCCAATACGGTGAAGGGTTATGGCCAGCCAAATCTAGTGTTGGCAATCATCAATTGAGATCATCGAGATTGGGCAACCTCTGGCAAGGGTCGTATGGCTTAGGCGAGGGCCGTCGGAGAATTATACAACCTCAACCGATGGATAATAATGTCATTGGAGAATCACACAACCTCAATATTTCCCCCAATGGGCTTTGGAGACCAAAAGGCTCATTCAAAAAACTAAATTGAATGTGTCATAAATTTAAAATTAATAAAATTATGCAGATTTAGACTCAAAGCGAAAAATACTGTTGCGGGAGGACTTGGACTCGACAGACAACATGACTAACGATAGAAAATTGAGAATGAGTCTTTCTTCTTTCGATCAGCAATTGGCGCTTGTCGGTTACTTTGCCGGAAACAAAGAGAATAGGAGGGGAGAAGGAAGGAAGGAACGGGGGGAACGAACGTCATCATGCTCCTCTCGACTTTTTCATTGATGACAAACCCCAAAAAGAAAAATAAAATCAAAAAAAAAAAAAGCCCCGTTATCCGCAGATGATGGAGGGAGGGGCAAAAGGGTCATATCCGCCTGCACTTTCGGGTCCAACGGTCCGTTTTAATTTAATGCCCATTATGGGAAAAAAAAAAGAAGAAGAAGAAGAAAAGAAAAGGAAAAGAAGGGAAAAGTGCTTTCAGTAACGAAAGTGAAAGTGGGGCCCGCGGCTGTCACGGGGAAAAGTCTACAGTCACAGCCGGTCGGGTCGGGGTGGGTTTGATCGGAGGTTTCCCCGTGAATGACGAGTTTCTTCCTTTTTTCTTTATTATTAATTTTTTTTAAGGGTGGTCCACAGGAAAACTGTCGTTTGAAACTCATGAATAGCTTATATCACACAAACCCAAATAAAAAAAATTGAAAAAAAAAACGCTTATATCATGTCGATTGTACTTGTAATAATGAGATTCCACACAACAGAAACCCAATTTTTCTGAAAAATTAAACCGTCAAATGATAAGAGTGAATATGATTTCAATATAAAATCAACAATCTGATAACCAAACCAGTATGATAGGTTTTGGGTTTCAAAAGTTCAAAATGGAACCAAAAACCTAAAATTTGGAACCTATAATCTTAAACAAGTTTTTATTTATTTTTTCCATAATATCGAATAATGATTTGTAATTTGAAAGTATTAATCTGAATTTCCATTTCCGATAATATCCATTAGTGAAATATTTATTTTATTAATATTTAATAATTTTCGTGTATCTAAATATGAGTCGTGATCAGTAAAATGTAACAAGTGGCGATCATCAAAGATGATGATTCATTGCAATTATTCTATTAAGAGTACAAGTGGAATTTCGATAGATCCTGAAACCAACCCTAGAATCCTTAACACTGGTTTCGGGTTTTAAGTTAAAAAAATGAGGGAACTATTCCGACGGATGGATTTCTACTCACTCCTATCAGATGACAACATGATTTAATATTCAAATATTCTAATAACGACGTATTTCTTAATATTATCCCATGGCATATAAAATGACCCTTTTACATTAAATACGTTTAGCGATTCTATGGTCGAGAAATCAATTTTCTGGAAAATGCAAATCGATGAAAAGGAAAGCTATTTACTAACGTTAATGTCAAGTCAATATCGCACGATATTATTTTTCCTCGCCTATAAATGAATGTCCGTACAATCGAATAATTTGTGATCACAAGTGAAATGTATTTGCCACGTGTCGACCGAGGTGCGATGCCATCGGAATAATTTAGTGGGTTAATCCCGTGACGACTGGGTGGGTCAACTCCTCCGCATCCTTCCAATCCGTGGCTCTCTCTCTCTCTCTCTCTCTCTCTCTTCATGCCTTCAATTCATCTCAAGCTACGCGTTTCTTCTCTATTTTATTAATTTCCTTCTACCCCACTTTTTATTATTATTATTGAATTGGCCAAATTGCGTAGTTAAGAGAAATGAGCAAACGAAAATGACATTCGGAGGAAATACCATAAAAGAAATTATCAATTGTTTGTAGGGTCAATTAATAATCTCAAGAAAATTCTGGTCACTGTAGTCAATGATGTGTGTTGTGCACTAGGGCTTCATTAGTATTTGTGAAAAAAAAATGATTTCGAAAATGTTTTTCTAAAAGTGATCACTTCTATCACTTGAAATAGTTAAGTGGATGAAAATTTTTCCATTGTCAAAAATAATTTATATTTGGATATTTTGGTAAACGATAAAAATATTTTTCATGTATTCAATCTTATAAGCGATATAAACAATCATTTATTTTTTGCAAACTAAACGAAATATGAAAAAAAACTTCACATTATGTTTAAGTACATGATCAATGATTACAATGCTTTTGCAGAAAAACAAGGGGAATTTGTCGAATTGATTATAAACCTATTTGTACATATTGTCAATTTAGTTGTAAATTTTTTAATTGTCAATTTGTTCAAAGACCTTTGCACATAATTTTAATATAATCCTTCCACCCATTTGTTATTGTTGATGTGACGATGTATTATGTAGAATGATCGGTGATAACTAGACCGTTGCTATATCAATGCATTTTAGCGAAAATTGATTGAAAGAATTATATTGAAAATTTATTACTAAATTAACAAAATTGAAAAATTCATAACTGAATTGATGTCTGAGAGATATGTTTATGATCAATTTAATAATTTTTGGAAAAAGAAAACGGTTAGATGTTGGAGTCGTGTCACGTTGTCCTAGAGATAGGTCAATTACTTAAATGAGGATTCTCTTGAACGTAGGCACCTTTTGCACGCGCATGTATAGTGCAAACCTCGTGCCCCAGCACAAAAGCTGTTCAGCATTGTGAATAGTAAATTGAAATTAGAGGATTTGACACCAAAAAAATAAAAATAAAAAGAAAGATTTCGCAATGAGAGAGAGGCACGCAATCATGTGTCTTTTGCTCATTCGAAGTTGACTAAGATCACATCTAGTGGTATAAAAACCTTATATAAAATTGATGGTTAAAGTACGGTTGGAGTGCTAGAACTTAACAGAAGTTGACACTTTGGTACCAAAACTTTCAAGAAGTGCCAAAATTGGAGAAGAATTGGACACTTAAATGCCAAAGGCAAAAAAATCTAGTCAATTTGTTAATCTAGCGGTTTTCCAGTGAGAGAAATGCAAAACAACATTGTTTTGCAAGCTGATGTGGTTAGGTATACCTAAAATAACGTCGTTTTAAGTTGAATTCGATTTTAATAGAAAAATTAATTAAATTAAATTAAAAACTTAAAAAACAAAAACACAAAAAAAAAAACGAGAGAACAACATAGGCGGGGGTGACTGCCAGTCATGCCGCCCCATCGACAATGGGGCGGTAGTGATGACCGGCGAGGATCACCAATGCTTGGACAAGGGTTGACGACTCTCACCGATCAATCGCAAGGGCCTGCAGGCCCTCGCCAAAAGCCGGGAGAGGACAATGACCCTCTTCTAAATCTAGGTAAGGGCCACCCATCCTCGCATTAGCTTGGGTGAGGGTCGCCGACCCTTGCATAAGTGCTGGTGGCCTTTGCCCCAGGTCTGACGGCACTAGGCAAGGGTCAATGACCCTCGCCCAAGTCGAGGTGAGGGCAAGTGACCCTTACCCAAATCTGGAAGAGGGTCACGGCCCTATCTCAACTTCTAGAGAGGGTCACCGATGACTTTTGTCGGCCATTGCCACTGTCTCGCCGACGATGGGGGGGTGACCACCGATAGGGGAGCCCCCTCTTGCCTATGCTCACCTCCTTTTTTTTTTTTTAATACTTTAGTTTAATTTAATTAATTTTTATATTAAAAATCAAATTTGAGTCAAAATGACATAGTCTAAGCTAACTCAACTTTTCAGCGATATATATTATTAAAAAAATGTCACGTAGGATTTCCAGGATTTGTCCCAAACGTGGCACTAAAAATCCCACTTTTCTAAAAAAGTGATTTGTCCCAAACGTTTTGGCACTAAAAAATCCCCATTTTCTTTTATAAAAGGGTGATATTAGTCGAAGTATACATTTTAGAAGTTTTGACACTAAAAAGGCGTATTTCGTTCGACTGCAATTTCGATCGAGGAATGAACCCTTCGACCATGAGGACTGGGCGGGAACAATATCATCTAAGTACTAGACTATTAGATATGTTATTGGTTGTTATGATTTATTGAAGTGCCGATTGTTAATTATACTTGTGAATATTGATGAAATGCATGATCGACACTTTATTGAGTTATTCCCAGTCATACTGATTGATGATTGGTGGAATTTGGAATTTTGGAATTGTCGAGTGATACCGCATGACATAATGCCTATTAAAGTTGATAAATTGAATTGCCTAGATTTCCAACATGTCACAATTGATTAGGTCTTTGGTCCTCCAAAAAAGGGAAAGTAACAAAAATGTTTGTTTGACAAAAGATAAATAATTTTCAAAAATATATATTAGCATGAATTGCTTACAATAATAAATGGACAAAGATTATCCATGAAAATATTTAAATATAAATTGTTGTTGATAATGAAAAATATATTTAATTGATTGATTATTTCAAGTGATATAAATAATTATTTTTAAGAAATATATTTTTCAAATCATTAAATTTTCACGAAATAAATAGAGCATATTTTTGTTGTTTAATTATTGCCCTCGTTTCTTTATATTATAGTTTAGGTCAAATTGTCCTCTAGAAGTAAACTTTGTGTCGCTCTGTCCTGAAGTTCTGCAGGTTAAGAGAGAAATCATGACTTAGTATCCTTCCCTACATGACTTTTCCCTAATTTCCATAAATTACATAATTGAAAGGAAATCACAAGAAATCTCAAATTATGTCCATCGTAACACATTTACTATAAAAAAACTCCAAACTTATACAGATATGGCACATTCATCTTACGTCAAAGTTCCGTTAGATAATTTTTTAACTAAAATAATGTCATAATGGGCACCTTGTTAACTGTATTTGCTTTTTGGCTCCATGTAGGCAGATTCTTAACTATCATTATGAACATAATTTGAAGGAGGGTAAAATATGTCATATAAATACAAATTTAGGATTTTTGGTGTAAAAAAAAGGTTTAGGATATTAATTTAGGGCTTTTGGTGGCTTTTGCCCTATATAATAAGTATGTCAAAGTTCATTCTTTTGGCGCTAATGAATTCTTTTATAAGTAATAAACTAGAAATGAGCGCTAGAGAATATGTAAGACTAGCTCACAGGCTCGAGGGACAACGGTTTGTGAGGAAATGTTCATTCTTCTCGGAGATTGGTCATGTTCGTGGACGAGATATCACCAAATTCTGGCGTGGTGCCACCACTTGTTTGGACCGTGGAGACCAACCTGTGGTCGTAATCGTGGCATATGTTCTCTTTATCTGCCCAAAATCTACGATGGGTATGTAAATTGGTACCACCTCGTGGTGGTGTCTGTATTCCTCGAGGGACACATCGTGAGGTGGTCGCTGTCTTGGGCGAAAATGACTAGGTATGTGCCATTTGTGGCGAAGTGAAACTGGTCTCTAAGACAGAAGGTATTTCACGTAATCATCACCCAATGTGACAATGACATAGACAAAATGCTAGGAAATAATGAAGTTGGCATTTAAAATTTGAAAGTAAAATTTTTTATTTGGGATGCATATCATACGGGTGCCGGAAATACTGTTCAAGGATATGGGGCTAAGGGATAAAAATGTGCATTGAAAAGGGGCATGGAAAGTTCATGTGGTTGATCGGTTACATTACATATTTAGAGGAGTGAACACTTTAGTTTTTGACAAACACTTCGAAAGACAATGCATATACGCTGATGAAGCATACGTGATTCTCACATTCACTTCAATTTCATGATACCATCAACCTATTTACATGTTCAACCCAAAAGAATATCATCCGTCTCACTTTTACCTCTCTAAAATCACACCCTCGCAATACGTAACACCAACCTATTGATTAATCGCCTGCTTTCTTTCTATGCATGACCAATGGGCTTCACACATCGTGTTCGAGTCCTAACACGGGATATATGAACATTTTCTATCACCTAATAAATTAGTTTTTATTTAGGATTAGTATCACAAAAAGCTTAAAATCGATACGTTTGTGATAGATTTACTCAAAACTAATTTGATGACTATGAATAATATTTAACTAATACATTTGTGATAAACTAATTTTTGACTGCAAAAAACCTCAAATTGAGATATTTATGACGAACTTGCCATTTGTCCTACACGAAAAATAACGAATTGATATATCTGTGATAAATAGATGATAAAACCCAAAGTAAAATAACCGTTAATTGTTTATATATCATATAATCAAGCAAAATAGTAAAATTTAACGAAAATAAATTGATGGTAAATTTATTAAAATTGTATTAGTTTAGAGTTTTCGGTAATCAAAAAAATTAATTTGGAGTAAAGTTATTATGTATGTATAAATTTAAAGTTTTTCATAATAATAATTGTTTTAATTTTTTTATAAACACCGTTTTATTTATCAGCATGGCTGTTCGTCTTCCCCAGGTGTGGGGTGGGGGAAGACGAACATATATATATATTTTGCGCCATCTATCTAGGGTGACCTTCCTTGCCCACGGTTCGTAGAGAATCACGTTGCCAGCTGTCACGAAAGCGATGGCTCGAGGAGACCGACATGGACTGGTCCAACCATCTCAACCTGTCGTTAAGATTTACCCCGTCCAGCGACGGGAAAAAGAAGTGAATAGAGCCACGAAAGTGGCCGGCTGACGTGGCAAATATTATAAAAAAATGGAATTAAAGTTCAGAACGTGATCCACGGGAATTAAAAAATTCTAGCGGCATGTAGTTGGGCCGTTGATATAGGTTAAATTGATTTCTTTTTCTTTTTCATCTTTTTGGAAAATGTTAATTTTTTCTTTTTGGGTTTGGTCTAACTTTATTGTCGTGCACGCAAATGACTTTGATCAAGTCAATTTCAGCCTTTTCTTGTCCGGTTTTCCATGCTTAATAATTAACCTTTTTATTTTTATTTTTTGTGCTTTCTAATCTCTGGAAGATTCGCGCCTGCCTTTTAACTTATGCCATGTCGGAAAAGCCCACTCGGCAAATTTCTAATCAAATCGAACGTGGTTGTAACTCTGTTCCTCCTTTTTTTTTTAATTTTTAATTTTGGGTTAGTAAGAGATGTTATTGAAATTAAAAACAAAAAAACAAAAGCAAGAGGATAAGCATTGCTACCATCCCCATCTTTCCTAATAAAGCATCCAACAACACATCAAGGGTCTTTATCAAATTTGGTAAACATATTCGTGTTAATATATGGGTTAATATCATGAAAAAATCATAAGTTGGTATATTTGTGACAAATTTATCAAAAATTAATTTTTTGACTATAAAAAAAAACTTAAAGTGATAAACTTGTGACTCATTTACCCAAATTTATTTTTCGATCATAAAAAACCTTAATTAATAAATTTATGATAAATTTACCATTAACTAGTTTCTATTAAATTGAATTAATATCATGAAAAATCATAAATTGATACATTCGTGATAGATGAATGACAAAACCTTAAAATGGTATACTTGTTAACTATTACATGTTACTCAACTTAGCAATTTGACGATAGAATTTAATGAAATTAACATAATGTAAATTTATTGTAGTTGTGTTTTTTGAAGTCACAAATGTATTAGTTTGAGATTTTTTGTGATATTAAACCTAATATGTAATTGATATGCGTTATGAATTCTTTTCTTTTTAATTATGTTTTCATCTATAACCAGACTATGGCCAATTACTCTGTACCAAGAAATTGCAATTAGGTCAAGACACCACCTTTTTATTGTCTATTTGGCTCTAAATGTTAACATGATGTCACAACAGGAGGTTCGAGTTCAAATATTTCGAGGCCTCTATTAGTATCAATTATTACAATTTTCCTAGCTTACTCTTGGGCCAAATTTAAGTCTATGTGTAACATCCTGAAAATCGATTATATTTTGGGATTTTATAAAAGGGCAATGTTAGTTGAAGGCCTGGTCAGTATAAAATTTCTGAAATGTGTGTTTGTGAGATAATGGATTACATGGAGGTGTCGATAGGAAATGATTCACGTACGACTCGCAATTTCGATCAGGAACAAACCCTTCGACTATGAGGACCTGGGAGGGAACGATATTCTCTAAGTACTAGACTATTAATGAAATAGGAAATAAATCGATTTGGCAAAAGTACGGAGTCGATTTGTGGGTGATTTTCGCACGACTTCGATACGAACTACGAACGACGATAAACCAAATCCTTTTCATCTGGTACTTAGGATTATCAATTGAGCCCCCGGGATCACACGACAATCAAGGGACATCCCTGACTCGAGAATTGATGTTAACGTGGATCAAAGAATGATTGACCACGGGTCAAAAGTGAGGAAAGTCCTAAAATGGCGCTCGATAATCCAAATTGTACTACGGTCGTAATCGACTCAATTTAGCCCCAATTTTTAATCCGATTTTGGGAACCGACTTCTCAGTGATATCAAGACTAAATATTTGGATGTCACCTCATTTATTTTTGGATTTTCCGTTGGACGCGGAAGTGTCGGAAAAATGAAAAATTGGATTGAGTTTCGGGCCCGCAGGTGGGCCGGCCCAAGATCGGTGATCTAATGGGCCTTGCGCCCATCCAGCCCAGCCCAAAGGGGGCCCAAGTTGGCCCAAGTTCCTCTCCCTCCTCAGCCCATGGGCTTCTCTCTTTTGGCCTTTTCTTTTGGGCCCAAGTGGGCATTGTTTTTGTTTGTTTCTTACTTTGTTTTGATTGGTGTTTGAGCAAGTGGCAAGCCCACTTGCCTTGGCTTCTCCCTCAAGTTTCCAATAGCTTTCTCTCTCCTCCTTTCTCCCCAAATTCGTTAAGCATAGCAGCCCCCCCTCTCTCTCTCTCTCCTTTTTCTCTTCCTTTTCCCTTCCATTTCTGCTATTTCTTGCTGTCATTATTGTTTTCCAGTCGGAAAACAGCCTTGCCGCCGTCACCGGAGCCGCCACCACCACCCATAGTGTAGTCACGGAAGTTAGGAAGCTAGCCGCACACCCCCGGTCACCCTCGGTCACCCCGTACCACTCGTTTTAGCCTTTTCCGCTCAGCTGCACTGGTTCCGCGTGAACAGTAACTTCGAACTGTTTTAGCACATTTCGGCTACCATTCGTCATCCGTTGTCATCCCTGAGCTTACCCCTCGTAGCTCTCATTCCCCTCTACGTACTGGTGTCATCGGATTTCCGATCCAAGTAAGTTGATTTCCTAATTCATGTTTAGGGGTTAATCTTGCTTTTGGGGTAATTAGTGTATTTGTATGTTTGTGTTTAATTAGAGTTAATTAGTGGATTAGTCTAGTTAATTAGGCTGATTGAGATTAGTATTTTGACTAGAGTTAGTGTTAGGTAAACTATAGTTCGTTGATTAAAGTAACTATAGTTAGTTTTAAAAGTAATCAAGGTTAAAAGTTAATTATGGTTATGTTAGATTAACTAGGGTTGAGTTAATTTTGTAACCATGGTTAGTATTAATAATAATAATAATTTTTGGATTAAATAATAATTATCTATTATTTTCGGAATTATTAATTAATTAAATTAAATTATAATTTCGAATTATTATTATTAATATTTTTATTACTATTCATTTCTGAAAATTAATTATTTTTGAGGAAAATAATTAATTGTGATTATTTATGGAAAATGATTGTAATTGAGTAATTTTGTGGGAAAATTACTATGGCCTAATTTTCTAATGTCAATAGTATTTATATACAACATTATTAAATGACATTGGTTTAAAGAAGAGTTTATTAAATGTAATTAATTGGGTTGGGTAATTAATTATGGGAATGATTGATTGTCGTGAGGTCACGTGCTTATTTATTATTGAACATTGAGACATGTGATTGGTTACTGGTAATTATTGAGGTACATGATTATTTTGGAAAAATATGCAAGTATTGTGATGTTGATTGGTCGAAATTGATTGTCAGACTGTGACTTGTACTGCTGATTATTGCAACTTTTGTGAATGATTAGATTGCTGCTATTGTACGTGACTAATGGGTACTGCTACATGACATTATACGTGTGTTAACTGCAATAGCATGTCTTATGAGCACGAATTATGTTGCATTCACGACTAAGCAAAAGTAAAGATAAGAATAAACTGTTTGATGATCCATAAGGTTTCCTATGAAACTAATTCATAAACTCGAGTTGCAAACTTATGACAGGTATGCTATCCCACACACGGCTCTCCTGGCTTTAAAAGGGACTGCCTGTTAGCCACCAAGTTGCTTTTCAAGTCATGAGCTTAGATAATAGTAATCTCTAGAATATCGGAAATCCTCCCCTAAGGGCAAGTGCAAGCATACTCCAGGATTTTCCTCAATCATAGTGTTTGTTTAGAACTATCGTTCTGGGCTAGAAGAGAATGTGAGTGTTTAAAAGATCATGTTGGAAGTAGAGTACACAACACACTTCTTATTTCACTCTCTGGTTTTTACAATGGGGACTCCTTGCTCTTATATAGGCAGAGGAGGACACAAGAGACAAGAGCAGGCAGACTGGCCTTGCTCGGACATAATTATGGGAGCAAACTAGCCACTTATGGGCTACACACATAGGGAGTCCTAAAGAAATCCCGTGACGGTCTATGAACAGTGATTATTCTCGCCTAGTGCTACAGTAACTGGGAGCTAGATGAACAGTGACCGGTGAACAGTGATTTCGGAGCGGCTTTTATTTGTCTCTTCCGTCTCTAACATTGCAGTCATAATCTGAATCATCAGAGTTATGATGAGCTATATGTTCCTTGAGTAGTGCGTCCTCATCTATATCGGATGGACTGGAGCTTCCGTCTTTTTCTCTTTTGAAAGCACGAATGAGATTCTCGATTTCTTCTGTCGACAAGTCTGGCGGATGGGAGGAGCTAGCACCGAAAGAGCCAGGAAAATGGGCGTAATTTGGGGTGTCTCCCCATGGATCTTGGGAAAGTGGCCCCCCCTAGGGATTATAGGGGGTGGAGGAGTCTGGATTGTTTTGTCGAAAGATCTAGAGGGCTTCTTGGATCTTTTCTCTCGTCGGATCCCAAGCATCGAGGTGGTCCCAAGAGACAAGGACTTGGGCGGATGGTCATGCTTTTGGCGGGATGATGCGATTTTCCTGACATAGAATTCTCTGGAGTTCTCTTGATGAAGATCTGCTGGTGGTGATGGAGTAAGGTAGCGTCTGGTGAATTTGTGCAGATTCGTGAAAAACTTGAGGCCTGTAACTTGACGTTCCTGCAACAGAAGGTTTATCAGAGATCCATCCAGTGGAATGGCAATATGTCCATGGTCGGTGGAACATGACAATAGTATGGCGTTCTGGTTCAGGCCTTCCCCGACGATTCTGGATTTTGAAAAGTTCTTTCCAGTATTGGAGTGGTTTGAACCATGCAAAAATGTCCAAGAGATATTTCTGGTTATGATCACGTCCAGCTGCATCCTTGATAAAAACCTACAAAATTTGTTCAGTAGGAAATTCAATGGCTATTGTGTACAGGTTGAACATGTACCAAAGTAACAATTTCAGGTATTCGGGAAATTCATCATTAGGAGACCATCGGAGGGGATGGATGAATGGATATTGTGGATGGAGTCTGTCTAATCTGAGCATTAAGCCGCCATGTTCACGAAAAATTCGGAGATGATATTCCCACATTAATTCTAGAAGTCTTTCTTTCAAAACATTATGTTGAATGGCCAATGGAATCTCAGGAGGGTATTTAAGACTTGGCCAACCACACTACATGTTAGTGGTGCGGTATGTTTCTGAGAGAGGTTCCTTCTTGACATACATGTGAATTGATTGAATTGGTTCTTTTGGCTTGGACAAGAAGTCGGCCAAGACATTCTTAGTCCCTGGAATATGTTTGACTTCGAAGGAGTATTTAGAAAACCATTCAGCCCACCGGAGCAATTGTGAATGAGGGACTTGCTTTTGTTTAAATTTGAGCATCTGGGGAAATGAAGACATATCCATTTCAACAAGAAAATGGTGTCCAATGAGGTGGAGCTCAAACTTCTTGATGCCGTATTTGACTGCAAGTATTTCCTTGAAAGTGGAATGGTAATGGATTTCTGCTTGAGAGAACCGACCACTTTTGTAGGCACAAATATGCCTGGTCCCATCAATTTCTTCGAAAAGAATGGCTGCCCAATATTTGTCACTGGCATCAGTTTGGAGAATCCTTTTGCCAATAGATGGAATTTTTAAGGGAGGAAGGTGCTGTAAGAGCTGTTTAAGCTGAGAAACGGCTTGAGTTTGCTTGGGTCCCCATGGGGGAGGATTCTTCTTGAGCATTTTGTGGAGAGGTTTGAGATATTTAGAAATATGGGGAATAAAGTCTCGCAAGTAATTTACAATGCCAATGAATTACTGGACTTGTCTGGCATTCAGATCATTCTCAGGAAATTTTTGGAGTTTCTCGGCAATGGGGTTCAGGGCAATATGTTCCTTCTTTCAAGTGCATGCCAAGGAATTCAATTTCCTTTTGGGCAATAATCATTTTTTTTTTCTGAGAAACCATAATTCCATGATTTTTAACAATATCAGCAAATTGTGTCAAAAGTTGGCAATGAGATTGTTCATTAGGACAGAATAAAAGAATGTCGTCAATATAGATTTGAGAGTTTGGAAGAATTGGTTCAAAGATTTTGCACATAGCCTTTTGGAAAAGGGAATGTGCGGTTTTGAGGCCAAAAGGGACAACTGTCCATTGAAAGTGTTGGTTTGGGATACAGAACCCTGTCTTGGGTCTGTCTAATGGATCAATGCCCAACTGTCAAAATCCTGCCTTAAGATCAAATTTTGAGTAGATCTTTGCTTGAGCAAGGCTAAGAAAGAGAGAATTTCGATGGGGCAATGAGAATTTATCATCCTGAAGGAACTGATTCAGAGGTTGATAATTAATTACTAACCTTATTTTTCCACGGTTTTGTTCAGCTTGCTTGTTGACATAAAATGCTTTACATGCCCATTGAGAGTCAGATGGTTCAATGAGACCTTGTGCCAATAGTTCTGCACATTCTTGCTGGGCAAGTGCAAGATGTTCTGGGCTCATTCCAGAATGACTGGCTCTCGTAGGATTAATGTCTTCATTCTTCTTGAAAGGAAGTTTGACATAAAAAAGAGAGTTTTTCCATAAGGACTGGGTGCAGGTTTGAGAAAACTGAGAGTGTGACTCGGTACAAGAAGAAAGTAGACTCTGGATGATTGGGTCAAACATGGCGGGTTCGAGTGCATAGAATCGTTTGATTTCTACAAATTCCCTGAATTGATTTTTGAAACGTAAGCCACGGGAAAGTATTCTAAGCTTGGGGAGTTGGGTCAAGATGTCCCAACCAATGATGATATCTTTGTCTGGGGATTTGGAACCAAGGACCTTGGTGGTAATAGAACACCGGGGAAAGAATTGAATAGTAATGGGCTTACTACGATACTTGGTAGCAAATGTGTCACCGTGTTCTGAATTGAAATACCTGATGTAGGGTTTCCAAAATTCTTCTGGGAGAATCTTAGTATCTAGGATGGAAGAACTTGCTCCAGTATCAATGAGTATCACCAAAGGGATTGGTTTGTGGTATTTAGACAAGAAGATATGAATGGGAATGTATGGATGGTGTACTGGTTCAGTGATGTGGATGTTATCAGGAGTGTCAGGGAAGAAGGTGAACATATCATTTTCAGAATTTGAGGTTGAGTCTGAGCTATATGTTTGAATAACACATAGAGTGTTTTCTGATGGTTGATCGTCTAAAGAGAAGACAGACTCAATGTCAAAGTCATCAAGTTGGATACCGGTGCTCTTAGCGATTTTATCAATCAGATGGCTTCCACGACTCTTTGCCTTTGGACAATTAAAGTTGATAGCCCGGTATAGCCGAATGACCGCAAATTCTTCGGGGTTGTGCCGTGATCATTGGGTCGCCTGACAGTGGTTGGATGCGGAGTCGCGGTTGAGGCCAGGCCCATCCTCCTTATGCAATGCCGTAGGTGGGGGAGAGCCTATGACATCGCCGTGCCTCACAGGGGAGGACGATGCCTGGTCTACGACCAGTTGACCATTAATCATAAGGTTGTGCTGTGGCCTAGAGGGTCGTAATAATAGGAGCTTGTGTGGGCAGTGTGATATGAGGAAGTTTTGTGCAATACTCTGATTATTTGCATGCCTTTTACTATTGTTGTGAGGCGATTGACATTTTCTGCAGGTCGCGTATGCTAAGGCCAAGTAGGGTCATTTGTGATTGCACTTGTTTATTAAACTGTCTTCTGTGGTTATCTGTTTGAGGTGGCATTGGGTGATTTAATGAATTATGTTGTATGTTAAACTCTTAAGGCGAGTGAAGTTCCTAACTAGGGCTTATGGCTTTAACTTGCTAAGTTTATCTCAACCTATCGTGATTAACATTTTCAGGTCCTAGATGATGCAGTACTTGAGGATTGAAGAGAGTGATCCCACCGAGGCCGACGAGTAGGCACTTGTATAGTATTAGGTCAGCTAGGCTGGTCCCTTTTTGAGTAGGCCTTAGCTTGTTGCCTGTAATAAGGCGTGTATGTATTTGCTGGTGTGCTGGCTAACCTTCAGATATATAAAATATTGTTTGTCTTTCCTCTACTGCTGTTGTTGCTATCCCTGTTGTTTGGTTTGTGAGTTGTTCGTTTCTGCATGTGCTTAATTACAAGATAAAAATGAATTGGTTGACGACGGTACCTGGGATGTCGTACAAGTAAACCTCAAGTGAAATGGGGTTGCCGCGAGCTCAAAAGTCGGGGTGTGACACTACGTGTGAAGACTGTGGAACTATTTACATATTATATCATGTATACATTTGATGTCTTTTAGGTTTTAGAGTAAGAGGTTGTTGTCTCACAAAATTATTTATGAACCTATTCCTCTTAGTACGAGTGTGCATATCGGATCACAAGAAAAATCTAACCACAATCTTAGTGTCTCTAAGTGAAGTATCAAAGTTAACTCAAAAAGAAGCATCGTGCAATTTGCAGTTTCCAAAACATACCAAACATGATGAACATATAAGCATACCATATCGGTTTGACGGCCGAGGCATGCAAATGCTTCTCTTTCGGACTTCCGCCGGCTCAACACACCTTGGAATTCCAGTACCTAGTGCTTGCACAAACTAGCGGGCTTCGAGCATAGAAATCGTAAGGTCGTTCGCGGAAGCTGTTCGGTCGCTTGGCGGTAGATCGGGGCCATGGTACTTGCTCTTGAAAATGTATGCAGGTCGTTTCGGGGGTGCAAGAACCACATCTTTATTTGCCAACATGAACACAACGGCGGACATGTTTGGCCTGTCGTCCGCGAGTTCTTGCACACACAAAAGACCGATCTGGATGCACCTCAAGGCCTCCTCTTTGGAGCATGAATCAACCATTGACTCCCTCGCAGTTCTGTTCTTCCCACAGCTCCCATACCTGCGATTGTGTTGTGAACAAGTGAGCATTTCAGGCTAATGAGTTATGTCTGAGTCAACTCCTGTGTCTTGTGCTTATTTAAGAGTTCCAGTACTTACATGGCCTACCAAATTGCAAGATGGATTTTCATGGTAATATGCACTGTTCCTTTTGCCATTGATGATCTCCAACAGCAAAACTCCGAAGCTATAGACGTCAGATTTTATTGAAAATATTCCTTCCATTGCATACTCTAGCGACATGTATCCGCTGCCGCAGCAACAATGAAGGAAAAACAAGGGGTTTTGACTGATTAGTTGAGTTGAGGTTCTTGGACTCGATAAGGCAAAGGCGAAAATTCTTACTATGTTCCGACTACTCGATTTGTGTTTCCTTGGATTTGGTCCCCGCCGCATTTCCTAGCCATACCGAAATCTGAAATCTTTGGATTCATTGCCGCGTCGAGGAGAACGTTGCTGGCCTTTAAGTCTCGGTGGATGATCCTGAGCCTCGAATCTTGGTGCAAGTACAAGAGTCCTCGAGCCACCCCGGATGCTATTTCGAACCGTTTTCTCCAATCCAGCAACGATCTTCTCGTTTTGTCTGGACCAAGATCAAGGCATCAACAAGCCATTGTTCGTCGTCATGGATCGATCTATGAAATCAGAGTATTCTAGCTAGTGGGAGAGCAGAAGATGTACCGAAAAGGAAGGCATCCAAGCTTTTGTTTGGCAAATATTCGTAGATTATCATTTTCTCGTCTTCTTCGACACAGCAGCCCAGTATTCTCACCAGGTTCCGGTGTTGGAGCTTCGCAATCAACCGGACTTCGTTCTTAAATTCTTCAACTCCTTGTCCTGAATGTTTCGATAGTCTTTTGACTGCTATTTCCGTTCCATTGTCCAAAACGCCCTGCCAAATAAATTTCCAATGTGCACTTCTTTATCAATTTTTCTGAGTAGCTCTTTTGTGTAGTGGAAGTTTACCTTGTGTACTGATCCAAAACCGCCTCGACCGAGCTTACTGAGGACGGAGAAATTGTTTGTTGCCGAAGCTATGGTGCTCAGATCAAAGAGCGGCACATCTCTGTTTCCTCTGGGCCCATTGTCGCGGTCTTTCACACTCCGAGGGGCGCCGAGATATGTCGAATTGGTCATATCACTCCCCAGTGGATTTTGGCTTCTGCGATCTGTTTCCAAGACAACCGCATAAATGCCATTACCAAGAAATCGTGAGATTCCTCATTCAGGAATTCATTTTGTTGAATCGAATGAAAGTCGTAAGATTGAAAAGATCTTCACAAACATTTATATATATATATTGATGTACTTTATGATTTCATCTCATGGACCCTGAAACTGGCCTTGTGCTGGTTTAGTTTCATCATTGAAATGCTGCATTGAGATGTGAATTGGCATCATCATGATTTCTCTTGTTCAAGGTTCTTAGATTCGGAATTGATCCAATAAAAACATAGAATTCGCTCTGTAACTGACTTCCTATAGCTAAGAACAGTTCCAAGATCGAACCAACTAAAATTTGTGTCCTTTATTAGCTCGTGAACAATAAGAGATGATGAATTTTAGCTGGAAAATATAATAAAGAGCGTACTGATGTTGAGGACTAAGGGACGCACTCTTTCTCTTTCTGACCACCAAGACATACAAGAAGGAGCCGGCGAGCAGCAAAGCTGTCAAAATGGAAACTAGAATTATCGCAACCATTGCCTTTTGGCTGAGGGATCTTGTTTTCCTGTAACGAGCTGAAAGGAAAGTACAAACACAGTACTTCAGATTCAATGACCTCAAAAGTGCTTATGCCAAGTATAGAATGAAAATTCTTTCAAACTCAACTTGAAACCAGATATCATCAAACGGATCTCAAACAATACAGAATTTATCCAATGCAAAAGCTCGAACTTGGTTCCTAGAAGCATGGGTGTGAATTCTCACGCTCATGAATTTAATCTGTTTTGAAGTTCGAAGTATCATTTACTTGACAATGCTAATTTAATGAAACAAATGATGTTGCAGGAGATAAATCATATTAACAAAGGAAGTACTAGCAACATAACAGTAACAGAAGCAGGAGTACCTAACTCGATGGCATCGACCCGTACATATAAATCTTGACCTGCATTGGCATATGTTCTTGTATCGCCTAAATCCCCATGCCACATGAGGCACCCGAAACCACCCAGGCTCACATTGGCACTAGCATAAGCTGTGCAAGAGCAATCCCTCAGGCATTCCTCCCCACAGTCCTTCAAGTGCAAGCTCATGTTGGCACGTGCTTTTGAAGTGTCCGGCACCTTCACCCGTGCAACTGTCGCGAAGCCTTCCCCACTTCGGCACACTGACACACCTCCCCCCCTTACGCACCCTGCAGATCCATCTCTCAGGTACCAATCAACTGGGGACTTGGGCTCGAACCCTGGCAGGCATGTGCACTCGAACTGGCCGGTATTATACGGATTGCAGTTGCTGTTGGGCCCACACTTGCCGTAATAATCGCACTGGTCCTTTGGAGCGAACGCGATTACTATCCACTGCTGATCTCGGTCATGCCACGTGGATTGTTGGACCAACCCTGATTCGTTCACCACCATTCTGGTGATGATTGATGAATTAACGATGCCATACATTACAGAAACCTCGTCTGGGTCATTTACAAAGCTTGTGTTGAAGATGTAAGAGTTAGTCATTTCAGGTACACCGCTCCATTGATCTCCAGTCCATGATCCGGTACGCCAGTACGGATCCCCATCCTTGTGCAGATACAATTGAGCGTAGCTGGTTGGGTCAATCCTGTGGGAGTAATTGCCGGGTCCTGGATCCTCTGGGGACTTCCATGATGTTAGGAACCGGTTCAAACCAGTTTTGCGGTTCAGCCCGAGTTTCATGAAAGGAAGCATAGTGTCCGTTGGATAATCAAAGCTTTGCCGTATCACCCTTTCGCTAAAATCTTGAACCAGGACTAGATTGCCTGTATCCATAAGCCGGGCTGTAGTAGAATAATTGGATGATGCAGAAGAAACATTTGTGGACCAAACTTGAAAGCTTCCATTTGTCTCACGGAGCACCAAATTTCCATCAGAATCAATTGAAAGAGCTCCTGAAGTGCCATTGATTGGTCTATCTCGATTAGCAACCCAAACAACGGTTTGCTCAGAAACTTGGTAATACCAAATTCCGACATAACGGTGGCTAGAATTAGGCGGGCTGAAGAAACCGAGAGCGAACATTTTATCACTGGAGACCAAGAGATTGTCATCTTTGATAGTGCTGTTTTGGTTTAGGATGTCCAAGCAAGTACTTACCTGAAGTAGAAAAAGGACAAGCAGGGCATATACTAACCCCTTTTCTGGGTTCATGTTTTCTTTTTATTGAGGATACTGTGGTATGATGTCTGAGGCAGCAAAAGGGACTGAGTGAACGATACCTCAATTACCACGGAGTGTAGTTGAGATCTTAATTAGTGAGGATCCAGCTTTCTCATGTAAATGGAGTGCAAGTTGTGACCAACGTTATCATTTCTAAGCTTCATATTTTCGGTCGACATTTCTCGATTGTGAAACAAGAAAATAATTCCTACTTCATGTAAATTGAAGTAATGGTCACGTACCTTGGCAATTCGCCTCACCTTCCCTTCCCAGCAGCCTAATCCCTTTAATCGATGTGGTCTAACGAAGTTGAGGTGTATTTGCTTTCGCATTGAAATGGACCCGGGTTACCATCATGAAGCTCATCCCAAAGAGAGCTTTGACAATTCAAACTGTTGTGGCAGAGATGGGTACCGCGTTGGTTTCCATGGACCGCAATCTTAACATAGAGACAGTTAGTCGAGCCTGAAAGTTTAAATCTTGAATCTTCTATTCATAAGCTCATTGCAGAAACTGAGAAACAAAAAGAAGAGAGTCCTCTCTTTTAACTCGCTAACTCCCGTCGTTGCGGAGAGAGAGTCAAAGGTGAATTGTATTGTCCACGCCTTTCTTTGAAGTCAAAACGCCCAGTTGCTTCCACGAAAATAGCCATTTCGTTGGTCTTTGTCAAGGCTAGAATCAAATATGCCATTTGATATCCTACAATCCCTTTTCAAATTAGTCCTTTATGGTAAGCTAGTGGTTCGGTTTTCATATGACAGAACTTAGCTACCATATTAAGGTGGTTCTTTTGATTTGATCACAATTTGCTGTAATATATGGAATCTCTTCACTTGAGGATTGTCTGTCTACTCCACAAAGAACAAACCTTATATTTTCTTCCTAATAAGACGTAATTTAGGCTTTTGAAATCCACAAAATAAAGAAACTAAAAAATAAAAGTTGGCCGAATGGTGGATGAGAGATGCCTTGACGTAAGGGCAAACGCAAGACTTTGATCAGCTGGTCGTCCCATTTGTCCTCGTCTGGAAGGGAGCACATTGGTCTCTTTCATCAGATGACTTGGACCGCCGTTTCGCAAGCTAACGAGAGACTAAACAGATTGTTCAATCATTCATCAAGAAATCTGACCCCAAAAAGAAAAAGATAGGTCAAGAGAGGAAGATGAACTGATGATCGTTAGTCTTGGCAATGCGAGGTTGCGTGAGGAAAAATAGAGAAAATTATTTAAAAAGTCTTAAACTTATGGAAAAATCACAAAAAACTTCCAATTTTATCAACTACGACACATTTAATCTAATTTTTTTTATAACATTAAAATCCCCAAACTTGTATCCGTGAGAAAAATTTACTATAAACTTTTTTCTGTGATATTAAAATACCTAAACTTATATGTGACACCAAAAAATCCCAAACTTGTATTTGTGTGATACATTTATCTAAAAAATTTGGTGTTACGGCAAAAAAATTGAGGTTTTTAATGTCAAGAAAAAGTTTCAGGTTTTTAGTGTCACATAAATATAGTGTAGGGTTCTTAATGTTACAAAAAAAAGTTTGGGGTAAATGTGTTATAGTGGACATAGTTTAGGGTTTTTGATGGCTTTTACTTAAGTTTATTGCACTTTTGTTAATTCAGCTTTAGTCATTTCAATTGTGCTAATTGAGTTATAGATTTTTTTAAGTTTTACCAATTGAGTCTATATGATCAATTTTAAATGTATATTGCTGACGTGGACAATATCTATGTTATGTGGCATGGCTAGGGCTAACGTTGACAATTTTTTAATAATATTTCAAATTTTTTATATTTTTCCTTTATTTTTTCTTTTCTTTTTCCTTTCTTTTTTTCCCTATCCCTTTTTCCCAATCTGTCGGCCATCACTAGGCTTGGCAAATGCCGGCCTTAGTCGAGGGCCACCATTGCTAGCCTACGCTGAGGCATCCCTTACTCTAGGCTGGCAAGGTTAACCCTTCGCTAGATAGGGTGAAGGCCCTTACCAGATCGGTAAGGGTGGCCCTCACCAAGTTAGTAGAGGGTGGCTCTCACGGGCCCTCATGGCATCCCTCGCCTAAGGCCGACTAGGGCAGCCCTTTGCTAGATCGGGCGAGGGGGCAATCTTTTGGTGCCCAGTAATCATTTGGTGATCCTTCAACCAGAAGCACAACATAGCAATCACGTTGAAAGTAATATCCAAAGGTGTTGAAATTTAGAAGAATGAATATCATGTAATAAGAGATAAGAGTCGGATGATAACATTAAGTAATTCATATGCAAGTTCTTGTGAAACTTGGAAAGGGTTCTTCCGATCATGATGGTTTGAAGATGGTAATTGCCAAGGGAATGGGAAGAGAGGTCATTGTTATATGCAGAAGTTGATGTGTGGAGATACCACATTACGACATACCAACATGGAAACGGTTTCAAGTAGCAAGCGCATTACTTGTTGAAGGAAGAGTTACAGAAAATCTGAAATTGTTAGACATAGCAATAAAACTTTGCTTTGTCGAAAACCATCAAGCAATATGTGAAAGCCAAGTCGAATGTAACTCTCTCCTCCTCCACTCTTTATCAATTACTTTCCTGGTTCGTCGGGGTTGGTGTGTACTATGTGTACATATATGATGGGGAAGATGAACTAAGTCGGGATGCCAAGAAATTTTTATCATTCAATGTGTGGTTGGAAGCCTATATAACAAGAGGGGATCAACTTAGCTACTATGCAAATGCAAAAAACCCTTGCCCAAGCTCGTTGTGTAAGGACAAAGTTGATTGCAGCTTCAGCGATACAGCTGATTTCAAAGAACTGTTGATCTGTGTTTCTTCCTGCTTGGTTGTGGACGTTTTGCACGTCTGGAATTCGTCAAAGTATGTCAAACTTGAAGGAGCACCGGCAAGTAATTTGCACCCGCTTCTTTCTGCTGCCGAGGTAGTCAGATGCAATGTGTAGAATGAAATCAAAGCAATCATCTAATGCTTCTCTTTCCTGTCAGACTGAGAAAAATTAACTCACTTGGGTCGGAATCCGGTGACACCGGCCTGAAAGGGGGAATGAGAGCTACGCGGGGTTGGCTCGGGGACGACAATAGACAATGAACGATAGTCAAAACCGGCCAAAACAGTGCCAGAACACTGTTCACACGGAAGAGAGCAGTAGCGACGAAAATGACTAGATAGGTAGCCGACGGTGAGTGGCTGGCTTCCTGACTCCGGTGGCTCAACGTTGGGCAGTGGTGGCAACTTCGGCGGTAGCGACAAGGGTAGATTCCAGTGGGAAAACAGTAAGGACAGCAGAAAGGAAGAGAAAAGGAAGAGAGAGAGAAAGGTTGGGATGGTTCAGCTAAGGTGGGGAGAAAGGAGGAGAGAGAAGGGCTGCTGAACTTGGACAAGAAGCCAAGACAAGTAGGCTAGCCCACTTGTTCAAGAACCAATAAAAAACAAGCAAGATAAGCCACAACAAAGCCCACATGGGCTAAAAGAAAAAGGGCCAAGAAGAGAAGCCCATTGGGTTGAGAAGAGGGAAGGAATTGGGCCAGCTTGGGCCCCTCATGGGCTGGGCTGGATGGGCACATGGCCCATTGGGCTGCTAGTCTTGGGCCAGCCCGCCCATGGACCTAAAACCAGGTCCAAATTTCCTTTTTCCAACACTTTTGAGTCCAACGGAAAATTCTAAAATAAATGAGGTGAGGTCCTAATGTTCAGTCTTGACATCACTGAGAAGTTGGTTCTCATTAAATTCGGGGCTAAATTAAGCCGGTTGCGACCGTAGTACAATTTGGATTATCGAACGCCTCTTTAGGACTTTTCCTCACTTTTGACCAGTGGTCAACCTTTTTTTGATTTGTGTTTATGCCAATTATTGAGCCAGGGACATCCCTCAATTGTCTTGTGGTCCCCGGGGCTCAATTGATAATCCTGAGTACCAAATGAAAATGATTCGGTTTAACGTTGTTCGTATTGAAGTCGTGCAAAAATCACCAGCAATTTGACTTTGTACTTCTGTCGAATTGATTTATTTTCATTTCCCTAATAGTCTAGTTTTAGAGGACATTGTTCTCGTCCAGGTCCTCATGGTCAAAGGGTTCGTTCCTGATCAAAATTGTGAGTTATATGTGTATCACTTCCTATTGGCGCCTCTCTGAAATCCTTTGTCCCAAGAACAAATTGCTTGGAACATTTGTACTGACCAGGCATTCGACTAATATCGCCATTTTATAAAATCCTAAAATGGGGTCAATTTTCAAGGTGTTACAAGTAGGGATAGCAAAAAGACACATATCAATAGCAAAAGCATCACTTTATTTATTTACAGATTAGCCCTAGGAAGTTTCCAAGTATAGGCCCTTACTGCGAGCAACACACCAACAAAAGGGGACAATAGAGCCAGGGTTAGGGCCTGCAAGGTAACTTGCCAAATAGTGATAATTTTTGTTCTTTTGTTCCCGAGAATAGATTTGGAACAGAAATCCATTTGTTAAAATTTTTGTTCTCGAGAACAGATTTGGAACGGAATCAAAAATAAAAAAAAGTTGCTTCTTGTTCCCGGAACAACTTCAAGAATCAATTTTTTTTCCCTTTCTTTATTTTATTTTCTCTTTCTCTTTCCTTTTCTTCTTTCTCCCTCGACCAATTGCCGCCCCATCGCCGCCCACCAGCCACTGTTGCTGGCGCCGGCCACCTTCAACGAGTACCTGGGCGAGGTGCGCGAGCTCGCCGGAGGCTCGCTGCCACCGGAGAGCTCGGCCAAGCATAGATTTGCTTGGTCGACCTCACCAAATCTGGGTGAGGTTGCCTCGCCTAGCTCATGGCGAGGCTAGGTGTCACCGCCCCGGTGAGGGCATCGGCTCTCGTCTAGCTGGTCGCCGATTGCCGATCGCCAGCGATCTATTAAGCAAAAAACAAGGTGAAAATGGAAAGCAAAAAAAAAAAAAATTGTATTTAAATCATTAAAAAATTAAAAAGAAATTATTTTAGACTAGAAATTTTCAAGTTTTACCAAACACATTTCTGTCCTAAGAATAAAATTTTTAACACTTTCAAATTCTTAGAAATTGTTCTCAGGAGCAGAATAAAAAAGAATCATTTTTTAGCATAAATTGTTCTCGGGAACAGAATCGTTACCATGCACACCTTTAATCTACTCCTTTCAAAACACTGCAACGAACCGCACCACCTATCGGTTCTCCATCTTGCGGACCTAAAAATGGTTATTCAATAACTAGTGAAATAAAATCTTAGTAAGTTAAAAGCCTAAGTTTTGATTAGGAGATCTACTCGCCTCGGGCGTGCCCTTAACGTGCAATCTTTCTATCACCAACAATTCAATAACAGAAGAACACCCATTTGACTATTATCAGACGCATGATTAAGCCAAAGCTCATATGCTATCATTAACAGTTAATAGTTACAATCACAAACATCCTTACCTCGCTCTTGGTATACGCAACATGCATGATACAATTTATTATATGCCCACCTCAATGTAATAAATATATCAAGCAATCAGAACACCTTTCAAATTGTCCCATGCACCATACACTCACTCGTGTTCCATTTATTAACAACATTTGAAGGAATTTACTTTCAACACACAAGTTGGTAGTCTACCGGCATAATCGGGCAGCGTCCCACCCCATTAGGCACGGCTAAGTCTGGCGTCCAAATGGCATTCTTGAAGGAGCAAAGGTTTGGCCTCTATTGCGACTCGCATCCGAACCCCCGCCGGGCATTTTGATAAAATGGATTTCGTCAACCACAGATCCCCCATTGGGTGACTAGCTCTTATGTGATCATGCAAGCACATCAATTACTAATGCTCATTTCATTATCTTTCAGGACATCCAATGCAGACATGATTCGTGCTTGTATATGTTAATTCACTGCAATTTCTATATGTAATGCGATAATATTTCACACATGGTCATGTGAATACAAATGCATTTCACACATAGTCATACAAATATGCTAAACACATTAACTCTAATTTGCAATCGCAGTCCCACAATTTTACTCCACCGAGTACGTATTAAACAAGGTCATCAAAGGCAGCATGTATATACATATTTGATATATTATTCGCATGAGGAAAGTATAAACAATAATGCACTGAAATTAATCGATACTAATACAATTAACTAATTATGTACTTCTCAAAATAATACTTTATTCCAAAAATATTCCATTAATAATTACCCAATAATAAATATTCAACATCCAAAAATAATTAATCAACCACAACTAATTAATTCATTAATTATTACCCAATAATAATAATAATTAATTCCGAAAAAATTAATTATTTCCGAAAATAATAATTAATAATTCCGAAATTAATAAATTATTATTATTATTCCAAAAAAATAATAATATATTTTAATATTAACCGTAGTTGCTTTTAACCAAACTACAGTTAACTAACCAACTGAGGTTACTTTATTCAATCACGGTTAATAAATCTGACTACAATTACTTTAATCAACTACGGTTACTTTATTCTAACCACAATTTATATAGCTATAGTTAACTCTACGAAAGATTTAAGAATTAATAAAATGTTAAACACCCATCATCAAAAGCATAAACCAAGCTTAATATTAAACTAATCACCCCTAATGGAGTTTAGTACCCTAATTAAGGATTAGGAAATCGACTCATGGGTTAGTCACTTCCGACAACACCGGAACGATGACGGTGGCGAGGACAACGAGTGGCTTGCTCGGGGACAACGGTAGCAGAACAACAAGAAACGGCAGCAAACACAGTAGCAATAGAAAACAGCAAACAGCGACAACATCAAGCAATCGTAGCAGTAGCAGTGACCGGAAGCAACAACAGCAACAAACAGAAGTCGCAGCAGCAGAAAATAGAGGAAAATGGAAGGGAAAGGAGAGGGGAAAGGGGGTAGCAGTTCGGCGGTGTTTGGACAGCCCCTCAACAGTGGCAAGACGGTAAGAATGGTGAAAGATGGCGGTCCATATAGTAAATGGGTGTCCATGGGGAAGAAACAAGAGGAAAACAAGAGGAAAAGAGAGAAAATGAGAGAGAAAAGAGAGGGGGAGAAGAGAGATATATTTCTCTCTCATTTGGCTTCTTGCAAGAAGCCAAGTCCAATTTCCCAATATTCACATCATTTCCCTTGACTTTCTCTCCCTTTTGTCCTCCAAAATTGAATGCATCTTCTAGAAAAGGGCAATTTGGTAATTTCTCCAAAGTATAGTATACCGTACTATATGCGTATACAGGCCAAGATTTTATATGGGTTTAAATAAAATTTGTTTGAGCTCAAAAGAATAAGAAACGGGCTAGAAATGGGCTCATGGGCTTGCTTGGGTTCACTTGGGCTTAGTGGGCTTGGCTTGGGACCCACTTGGCTGAACCTCAATGGGCGCAAGGCCCATTGGCCTTCGGTTGACCTCTCTCTCTTGGTTCCAATTTTTCAAAGTATGTTGAATCCTTTTTCGATAATTTTCGAGTTTACTGACAAATTCGAGAATCAATGAGGCAACATCCAATATTTTAGTCTTGACATCCTTGAAAGTTCAATACCCAAAACTAGATTAAAATTCGTAGTTAAAATCGATCAATTGCGATTTTAGTATGACTTAACTATCATGCGACATCTAGAGGTTTTTGCGCGTTTGACCTGTGGTTGATAACTTTTTAATCCATGATTGTGTCTATTCAAATCAATGTGATCTTCAATTGTCATGTAATCATGATGAGTTAATTGTTCATGCTTAGTGCAAAGTCAAAAGGAAATTGGTTTAACATCATTCACAGTTAGTATCAAAGTCGTGCGGAATCATCTGCAATCCGACCTCGTATTTCTGTCGAATCAATTTATTTCTGTTCACTAATTGGACTACAACAACGTGGTATCATCCATCTTTGATCTTTATGGTCAAGCGGCCAATTCCCGATTGAATTCACTAGTCATATGTGTATCGATCTTCAATTCCATTTCCGAGTAGTTAGTTAACTCCTAAGGGGCTAACTCAGAGTAAACGTAACTAACAATGCATTAATAAAATCATCATTTTGTATATTTCGAGAGGGTCGAAATTCAGAACGTTACCAAAAGGAAGAGAAAATAGCCACGAAAGTGACTAGCTAACATGGCAATGGTTATAAAAAATGGAATTAAAGTTTAGAACGTGATCCACGAGAATTTAAAAATTCTAGCGGCATGGTAGTTGGGCCATTGAAATAGGTTAAATTGATTTCTTTTTCTTTTTCATTTTTTGAAAAATGTTAAATTTTTCTTTTTGGGTTTGGTTTAACTTTATTGTCGAGCACGCAAATGGCTTTGATCAAGTCAATTTCAGCCTTTTTTAGTCCAATTTTCCATGCTTAATAATTACTCTTTTTTTTTTTTTTTTTTTTTGTGCTTTCCAATCTCTCGAAGATTCGCGCATGCCTTTTAACTTATGCCATGTCGGAAAAGCCCACTCCGCAAATTTCTAATCAAATCGAACGTGGTTGTAACTATGGCGCTGGTCCTCCTCTTTTTTAAAAATTTTCTTTTAAATTTTGGGTTAGTAAGAGATGTTATTGAAATTTAAAAAAAAAAAAAAAAAAGCAAGAGGATAAGCATTGCTACCATCCCCATCTTTCATAATAAAGCATCCAACAACACTTCAAGGGTCTATATCAAATTCGGTAAACAGGTTCGTGTTAATATATGAATTAATATCATGAACAAATAATAGGTTGGTATATTTATGACAAATTTATCAAAAATTAATTTTTTGACTATAAAAAAACTTAAAGTGATATGCATGTGACACATTTACCTAAATTTATTTTTTGACCATCAAAAACCATAAACTAATATATTTATGATAAATTTACCATTCACTACCTTCTATTAAATTGAATTAATTTCATGAAAAATCATAAATGGATACATTCGTGACAAATGAATGATAAAACCTTAAAATGGTATACCCGTTAACTATTATATGTTACTCAACTTAGTAATTTGACGATAGGATTTAATGAAATTAATAGAATGTAAAATTATTGTAGGTGTATTTTTTGAAGTTACAAATGTATTAGTTTGAGATCTTTTGTGATATTAAACTTGTCAAGCCTTGACTCTCGAGCATAGGATGATCCCCTTTTTCTCTTGCGATGCCCTTTTTCTCTTGAGATCATTTGAATGCGACATCCCATAACATGTTGCCGACCATTATTTTTATCTTTCCATTAAATACATGCAGAAGCAATAAATAATCCATGTGCTACATAATAATTTGGATAGTTCAGAAAGTCAATCAGAAAACATCATCAACAATACAGCTTTATTTATAGGAAGTTTACAAGTACAAGCCATTACCATGGACATCTTTCTATCGAGCCAATGACATCAACAAGGTCAGGGTTAATCTACTTCCTTCAACCATAGCCACGAATCGCAACACGTGCTGATTCTTCATCTAACGAACTTGAAAATGGTTATATAATAATCAGTGAGATAAAATCTCAATAAGTCATTATACTAAGCCTTAGTTAGGAAACTCGCTCGCCTTGGGTGCAGCCTAATCATGCAACTTATCAATGATGGCCAATCAGAAGACAAGTGACCACCGCCTTACCTCAATCAAATCTAATCACATGCAACCTTAACCCGTGACTACACATACCCTGCACGACATTAGTCACACGGGCCACACAAAGGCAAGTAAATGACCACATAATTATAACACTGAACACACAACATTTTATGTGCATAGTAGTCTAGCATGTTCCAATTATGCACCTCATGCGTAAACATGCATGAAGACCCTATCCTTTTTACTCGGCATCTAACATTTCACATATTCAATATACGCATGTAGTCAGGCAACCATTATGTAGTAAATGTACTCAATTGTCTAGAATGCACAGTAATTATTAACTTCATACTTCGAGTATCCATATGTATCCAAATTACAAAATCCACTTAGGCTAAATCCAAAATCCATCAGTAACGCTTTCCCCGAAATCCATTAGTAACGCTTTCCCTAAAATCTATCAGTCGTGTTTTCCGAAATCCATCGAATATCCAAAATCCATTGGTAACGCTTTCCCCGAAATCCATTGAGTAACTAAAATACATCAGTTACATCTTCCGAAATCTATCGAGTATCAAAAATCCATTAATAACGCTTTTCTCAAAATCCATCGAGTATTCGAAATCCATCAATCACGTCTTTCGAAATTCATTGGGTATCCAAAATCCATCGAGTATTTGAAATCCATCAGTCGCATTTTCCGAAATCCATCGAGTATCCAAAATCCATTGGTAATGCTTTTCTCGAAATCTATCAAATAACCGAAATCCATTAGCCGCGTCTTCTGAAATCCATTGAGTATCCAAAATCCATTGGTAATGCTTTCCTCGAAATTCATCGAGTATCCAAAATGTATCAGTCACGTCTTTCGAAATCCATCAGATATCCTAAATTCATTGATAACACTTTTCTCGAAATCCATCAAGTAACTGAAATCCATTAGTCACGTCTTCCGAAATCCATTAGGTATCCAAAATCCATTGGTAACTTTTTCCTCGAAATCCATTGAGTATTCGAAATCCATCGGTCGCATTTCTCATTTATGTGATTAGGCTAGCACATCCACCGCTCATGCCAATTTCATCTTTCCTCATTAATCAATACGAGTGTGACTGTGCACACATATCAAAATACCACAACTTTTACACGTAAAGAAAATACAAGTAATCACTTGTGATTACTTCAGCATGCAATCATACGAATCCACATAGATATACATACTTCAATAAACGATCACGTACCTCTATTATTTAATTATAGCCAATTATGCCAATTATACCCATAAATAATTGGCTATAACTAAATAATTATAAACTCCCATGATTCTCATAATTCATTTTGATATATAGGAAAATACTTCAATTAATTATCCCGATAATTAACTGGCTCTTACACAAAATAGTTATAACTATTTATCATTTCCATAAATAATTACTTAACAAAAGTAATTGACTTCCATAAAATATTCCACGAATGTTTAAAGTCCAAATAATACTATTATAAATAACTACTAACCTTTCATCAATAAGCAATAACCAAATAGGTATAAATATTGCTCAACTTAATCAATTCTCCCCGAGTGATCATAATCAATTATTTCTCCAAAATAATTAATCATCCCAAGACATCCAATAATTCGAAATTTATTAATATTATAAATAATTAATTAATTTCCACAAAATATAATATTTCCATAAATAAATAATTTCCATAAAATAATATAATTATAATTAATTATTTCTCTAAAATAGTTAATCATAAATAATTCCTACTAATCCTTCCTTAATCAAATTACTTAACCAAAAATAGGATTAATACAATAAAATAATACTAATTAATCATAATCCAATTTAATTAGCAACAAACATGCTCAAGTCATCATTAGCTTATCATAATCTTACTTAAGGCATATAATACACAACCAAGCATAACTAATCAACATTATTCTCTGATAACACTTAACACTAATTAAATATCCCATAATATTAGATTATCCTCTAATTAAGAGACTAGGAAAACAACTCAGCAGTTTGCTGCGAACGCTCGAGAACCTCGGACGCATCAAGGAGAGGCGGCACGGGACCGGATCTCGGCCGAGGGAGGGCTGTCCGTGCGGCGAGAAGCTGAGAAACGGAGGGACCAGTGGCTGAGGCGGCACAGGGTCGGCTGGCGGGCGGTCCGGCAGCTCCGGACGACGGCCAGCAGCTCTGGCGACCGGGCGGGGGCTCCGGCGGCGAGAAAAACAGAACCGAGAGGAAGGGGTGCGGCGGCCGTCTGGCGGCTAGACGAAGGCGGTTGGCCGGCGGCAAGGACGGCTGAGGGGGTTCGGACGGCGGCGAGGGGGTGACCGGACGGTGAGCAGGTGGTCCGGTGGTGGCTGGCCGACGGTGGTGGCTGCTCAGGCCAAACCAGAACCGAAGGAAGGAGGATGGGCGGCTGCTTTGGTTCGAGCGACACGGGTGGCGACTGACCCGACGGAGCAGAGGCGGAGGCGACTGCTTCGAGCGACTGAGGTGGCTGACAACAGGGGCGAGGCTAGGACAGACACGGAACGGGGAGGAAAAAGGAAAAAACAGAGAAAGGGAAGGGGCAGCTGCCGGTGGGGGGTTCGAAGCTGAATCAGGCGGCGCGGCTGGCTGACCGGAGGCGTGAGGCGACTCCGGCGGCGAGCAGAGGAGGTGGCGGTTGAGCTGAGAACAACAGCCGACCAGATCTGATCCGACTGAGACAAAGCCGAAAGAGAGCGGCTGGTTTGGGTGGGACCGGCAGACGGCGAGACGGGCGGGCGGCGGTGAGCTGGCGGGGTGACGGAGCTGTTGTGGTGGCGGTCGGCAGCACGAAATCGCAGCAGCAGCAGCAGCAACTTCTGTGGCCGAGGGAAACCAGCAGATGAAGAAGAAGAGAAGGAAAAGAAGGCAGCAGCACTTCCGTGCGATTTCCCCCAGCAGCAACAGAGAGAGAGAGAGAGAGAGAGAGTTTCAAAAACTTTGAAAAGTCAACAAGAGAAAGGACAAGCTAGTGGGGATGTGCAGGCGGTGCAGGGGAGAGAGGAGGGAAAGAGAAGGATGGAGGGGACGTGAGAGGGGGCAGAAGGGCGTGCGGCAGCAGGAGGAAAAGAAGGAAAAGAGGAGAGAGAAGAGGGGCGCGCGAGGGAGGGGGAAAAAGAAGAGGAGAAAGAAGAATGGCGAGGTCTTGGGTCGAATTTTCGGTTCCGTGATTCCACTTTCAACGTTATTGAGTATCTAAAATCTTTTGAAAAATAATGAAGTCAAAATCTACTGATTTAATCTCGACATCCGAAATGTTCGATATCCAATTCGAAAAATTCCAGGACATTACAAAATTTAATATGTAATTGATATGCGTCATAAATTCTTTTCTTTTTAATTATGTTTTAACCAGACTATGGCTAATTACTCTATACCAAGAAATTGCAATTAGATCAAGATACCATCTTCTTATTGTCTATTTGGCCCTAAATGTTAACATGATGTCACAACAGGAGGTTTGGGTTCAAATATTTCGAGGTCTCTATTAGTATCAATTATTACAATTTTCCTAGCTTACTCTTGGGCCAAATTTAAGTTTACGCGTGAAGATTGTCAGACTATTTACATATTATATCATGTATACATTTGACGTCTTTTAGTTTTTAGAGTAATAGGTTGTTGTCTCACAAAATTATTCATGAATCTATTCCTCTTAGTACGAGTGTGCATATCGGATCACAAGAAAAGTCTAAATTGAAACACAATCTTAGTGTCTCTAAGTGAAGTATCAAAGTTAACTAAAAAAGAAGCATCGTGCAATTTGTAGTTTCCAAAACATACCATACATGACGAACATATAAGCGTACCATACCGGTCTGACAGACGAGGTACGCAAATGCTTCTCTTTCGGATTTCTGCCGGCTCAACACACCTTGGAATTCCAGTACCTAGTACTTGCACAAGCTAGCGGGCTTCGAGCATTGAAATCGTAAGGTCGTTCGCGGAAGCTGTTCGGTCGCTCAGCGGTAGATCGGGGCCATGGTACTTGCTCTTGAAAATGTATGCAGGTCGTTTCGGGGATGCAAGAACCACATCTTTATTTGCCAACATGAACACAACGGCCGACATGTTTGGCCTGTCGTCCGCGAGTTCTTGCACACACAAAAGACCGATCTGGATGCACCTTGAGGCCTCCTCTTTGGAGCACGAATCAACCATCGACTCGTCGATAACGTCCTCGCAGTTTCCTTCTTTCCATAGTTCCCATGCCTGCGATTGGGTTGTGAACAAGAGAGTATTTCAGGCTATGTATTATGTCTGAGTGCAGTCCTGTCTCTTCTACTTATTTAAGAGTTCCAGTACTTACATGGCCGACCAAATTGGAAGAAGGATTTTCATGGTAATATGCACTGTTCCTATTGCCACTGATGATCTCCAACAGCAAAATTCCAAAGCTATAGACGTCAGATTTTATTGAAAATATTCCTTCCATTGCATACTCTGGTGACATGTATCCGCTGCCGCAGCAACAATGAAGGAAAAACAAGGGGTTTTGACTAATTAGTTGAGTTGAGGTTCGTGGACTCGATAAGGTGAAGGCGAAAATTCTTACTATGTTCCGACTACTCGATTTGTGTTTCCTTGGATTTGGTCCCCGCCGCATTTCCTAGCCATACCAAAATCTGAAATCTTTGGATTCATTGCCGCGTCGAGGAGAACGTTGCTGGCCTTTAAGTCTCGGTGGATGATCCTTAGCCTCGAATCTTGGTGCAAGTACAAGAGTCCTCGAGCCACCCCGGATGCTATTTCGAACCGTTTTCTCCAATCCAGCAACGATCTTCTCGTTTTGTCTGGACCAAGATCAAGGCATCAACAAGCCATTGTTCGTCGTCATGGATCGATCTATGAAATCAGAGTATTCTAGCTAGTGGGAGAGCAGAAGATGTACCGAAAAGGAAGGCATCCAAGCTTTTGTTTGGTAAATATTCGTAAATTATCATTTTCTCGTCTTCTTCGACACAGCAGCCCAGTATTCTCACCAGGTTCCGGTGTTGGAGCTTCGCAATCAACCGGACTTCGTTCTTAAATTCTTCAACTCCTTGTCCCGAATGTTTCGATAGTCTTTTGACTGCTATTTCCGTTCCATTGTCCAAAACGCCCTGCCAAATAAATTTCCAATGTGCACTTCTTTATCAATTTTTCTGAGTAGCTCTTTTGTGTAATGGAAGTTTACCTTGTGTACTGATCCAAAACCGCCTCAACCGAGCTTACTGAGGACGGAGAAATTGTTTGTTGCCGAAGCTATGGTGCTCAGATCAAAGAGCGGCACATCTCTGTTTCCTCTGGGCCCATTGTCACGGTCTTTCACACTCCGAGGGGCGCCGAGATATGTTGAATCGGTCATATCACTCCCCAGTGGATTTTGGCTTCTGCGATCTGTTTCCAAGACAACCGCATAAATGCCATTACCAAGAAATTGTGAGATTCCTCATTCAGGAATTCATTTTGTTGAATCGAATGAAAGTCGTAAGATTGAAAAGATCTTCACAAACATTTTTATATATATATTGATGTACTTTATGATTTCATCTCATGGACCCTGAAACTGGCCTTGTGCTGGTTTAGTTTCATCATTGAAATGCTGCATTGAGATGTGACTTGGCATCATCATGATTTCTCTTGTTCAAGGTTCTTAGATTCGGAATTGATCCAATAAAAACATAGAATTCACTCTGTAACTGACTTCCTATAGCTAAGAAGAGTTCCAAGATTGAACCAACTAAAATTTGTGTCCTTTATTAGCTCGTGAACAATAAGAGATGATGAATTTTAGCTGGAAAATATAATAAAGAGCGTACTGATGTTGAGGACTAAGGGACGCACTCTTTCTCTTTCGACCACCAAGACATACAAGAAGGAGCCGGCGAGCAGCAGAGCTGTCAAAATGGAAACTAGAATTATCGCAACCATTGCCTTTTGGCTGAGGGATCTTGTTTTCCTGTAACGAGCTGAAAGGAAAGTACAAACACAGTACTTCAGATTCAATGACCTCAAAAGTGCTTATGCCAAGTATAGAATGAAAAATTCTTTCAAACTCAACTTGAAACCAGATATCACAAACGATACAGAATTTATCCGATGCAAAAGCTCAAACTTGGTTCCTAGAAGCATGGGTGTGAATTCTCACGCTCATGAATTTAATCTGTTTTGAAGTTCGAAGTATCATTTACTTGACAATGCTAATTTAATGAAACAAATGATGTTGCAGGGGATAAATCACATTAACAAAAGAAGTACTAGCAACATAACAAAGAATGAGAAGCAGGAGTACCTAACTCGATGGCATCGACCCGTACATATAAATCTTGACCTGCATTGGCATATGTTCTTGTATCGCCTAAATCCCCATGCCACATGAGGCACCCGAAACCACCCAGGCTCACATTGGCACTAGCATAAGCTGTGCAAGAGCAATCCCTCAGGCATTCCTCCTCACAGTCCTTCAAGTGCAAGCTCATGTTGGCACGTGCTTTTGAAGTGTCCGGCACCTTCACCTGTGCAACCTTGACGAAGCCTTCCCCACTTCGACACACTGACACCCCTCCCCTCCTTACGCACCCTGCAGATCCATCTCCCAGGTACCAATCAACTGGGGACTTGGGCTCGAACCCTGGCAGGCATGTGCACTCGAACTGGCCTGTATTATACGGATTGCAGTTGCTGTTGGGCCCACACTTGCCATAATGGGCCCGTTTGGTTCAGCTTTTGGGGAATGCATTTGGGAAAATGCAAATACCTTTGGGCTAAAGGGGTTTCTCGAAATGCAAATACCGTTTGGTAAATTTTGCATTGTGAAAAAACTTTGACCTAAATGCCGTTTGGTTAGTACCCCATTTTTGCTAAAGGACTTTGCGAATTTTTTTATTTAAAAAAATTATAAATATTTTTTTTTCAAATCCATGGCATCGACCACCTCCGGCGACCAAAATTGGCCGCCGAAAGGCCTCGCCTGAGGTCAGGCGACCTCAGGCGGCGGTCGCCTGTCGCCTGGGTCGCGAACCCAGGCGACGGCGGCGGTGGCCTGGGTCGCCCGACCCGAGCGACGGCCGACCGCCGCGCCTCGGGCGGTGGTCGCGCGACCGCCCGGGTCGCTCGACCCGGCGACGGCCGACCGCCGCGCCTCGGGCGGTGGTCGCGCGATCGCTGGGTCGCTCGACCCGGCGACGGCCGACCGCCGCGCCTCGGGCGGCGACCCGGCGCGCGACCAAGGCGGCGGTCGCCCCCTTGGCCGGCGGTTGCTCCCCTTGGCCGGCGGTCGCCGATGGTCGCCGGCAGTCGTTGGCTCCCTTGGCCACGCGAAGAAGATGAACAGTACCCATGTTGCATTCCGAAAATGCAAGTTCCCAAAGCACCTCTAGAGGTGCATTGGGCTAATGGACTTTGAGGGCACTTGGAGAAGCAATTGCATTTCCCCAAAGTTTTCCCAAAGCTGAACCAAACGGGTTCGCATTTGGCCAAGGGGCTTTCAGGGCTAAAAGCCCCTTGGCAAAGCTGAACCAAACAGGGCCAATAATCACACTGGTCCTTGGGAGGGGACGCGACTACTATCCACTGCTGATCTCGGTCGTGCCACGTGGATTGTTGGACCGACCCCGATTCGTTCACCACCATTCTTGTGATGATCGATGGGTTAACGATGACATACATTACAGAAACCTCGTCTGGGTCATTTACAAAGCTTGTGTTGAAGATGTAAGAGTTAGTCATTTCGGGTACACCGCTCCATCGATCTCCAGTCCATGATCCAGTACGCCAGTACGGATCCCCATCTTTGTACAGACACAATTGAGTGTAGCCGGTCGGGTCGATCCTGTAGGAGTAATTGCCGGGTGCTGGATCCTCTGGGGACTTCCATGATGTTAGGAACCGGTTCAAACCAGTTTTGCGGTTCAGCCCGAGTTTCATGAAAGGAAGCATAGTGTCTGTTGGATAATCAAAGCTTTGCCATATCACCCTTTCGCTAAAATCTTGAACCAGGACTAGATTGCCTGTATCCATAAGCCGGGCTGTACTAGAATAATTGGATGATGCAGAAGAAACATTTGTGGACCAAACAGGAGAGCTTCCATTTGCCTCATGGAGCACCAAATTTCCATCAGAATCAATTGAAAGAGCTCCTGAAGTGCCATTGATTGGTCTATCTCGATTTGCAACCCAAACAACGGTTTGCTCAGAAACTTGGTAATACCAAATTCCGACATAACGGTGGCTAGAATTACCCAGGCTGAAGAAACCGAGAGCGAACATTTTATCACTGGAGACCAATAGATTGCCATCTTTGATAGTGCTGTTTTGGTTTAGGATGTCCAAGCAAGTACTTACCTGAAGTAGAAAAAGAAGAAGCAGGGCATATACTAACCCCTTTTCTGGGTTCATGTTTTCTTTTTATTGAGGATATTGTGGTATGATGTCTGAGGCAGCAAAAGCGACTGAGTGAACGATACCTCAATTACCACGGAGTGTAGTTGAGGTCTTAATTAGTGGGGATCCAGCTTTCTCATGTAAATGGAGTGCAAGTTGCGATGCAGATGTTATCATTTCTAAGCTTCATATTTTCGGTCAATATTTCTCGATGGTGAAACAAGAAAATAATTCCTACTTCATGTAAATTGAAGTAATGGTCACGTACCCTGGAAACTGGCCTCACCTTCCCTTCCCAGCGGCCTAATCCCTTTAATCAATCTGGTCTAACGAAGTTGCTTGAGGTGTATGTGCTTTCGCATTGAAATGGAGAAAGAACAGGGTCCCGGATACCATTATGCAGCTCATCCCAAAGAGAACTTGACAATTCAAACTGTCGTGACGGAGATGGGTACCATGTTGAGTCGGCCTGAAAGTTTGAATCTTGAATCTTCCATAAACTCATTGTAGAAACTGAGAAACAAAAAGAAGAAGAGTCCTCTCTTTTAACTCGCTAACTCCGGTAGTTGCGGAGAGCGACTGAAAGGTGAATTGTATCCACGCCTTTCTTTGAAGTCAAAGCGCTCAGTTGCTTCCACGAAAATAGCCATTTCATAGGTTTTGTCAAGGCTAGAATCGACTGTGCCATTTGATATCCTATAAACCCTTTTCAAATTAGTCATTTATGCTAAGCTAGTAGTTCGGCTTTCATATGACAGAACTTAGCTACCATATTCAGGTGGTTCTTTTGATTTGATCATAATTTGCTGTAATATATGGAATCTCTTCACTTGAGGATTGTCTGTCTACTCTACAAAGAATAAACTCCGTGTAAGCCGACCTGATTCAGATTTTGTACACATACTTTTATTGGATCACCAAATATATGACCCGATTTACCCCGCTAGACGCTCATGCAATTAAAAAGCATTGACGTATATGTAATCCGGCTTACTAGAACAAACCTTATATTTTCTCCCTAATAAGATGTAATTTAGGCTTTTGAAATCCACAAAATAAAGAAACTAAAAAACAAAGTTGGCCGAATAGTCGATGAGAGATGCCTTGAGGTAAGGGCAAACGCAAGACTTTGATCAGCTGGTCGTCCCATTTGTCCTCGTC
Organism: Angophora floribunda; assembly: GCA_014182895.1. Classification (NCBI taxonomy): domain Eukaryota; kingdom Viridiplantae; phylum Streptophyta; class Magnoliopsida; order Myrtales; family Myrtaceae; genus Angophora; species Angophora floribunda. The sequence goes on along the minus strand of CM024708.1, from coordinate 7,917,325 downwards.
TGGAAGGGAGCACATTGGCCTCTTTCATCAGATGACTTGGACCGCCGTTTCGCAAGATAACAAGAGACTAAACAGATTGTTCAATCATTCATCAAGAAATCTGATCCCAAAAAGAAAAAAAGATAGGTCAAGAGACGAAGATGAACCGATGATGGTTAGTCTTGGCAATGCGAGGCTGCATGAGAAGAAAGAGAGTAAATTATTTAAAAAGTCTTAAACTTATGGGAAAAAATCACAAAATACTTCAAATTTTATCAACTACAACACATTTAATCCAAATTTTTTTTATAACATTAAAAACCCCAAACTTGTATTCGTGTGAAAAATTTATCCTAAACTTTTTTCTGTGATATTAAAAAATCCAAACTTATATTTGTGTGATATATTTATCTCAAACTTTATTGTGACACCAAAAAATCCCAAACTTGTATTTGTGTGATATATTTATCTCAAAAATTTGGTGTTACAACAAAAAACTTGAGTTTTTTAATGTCAAGAAAAAGTTTCAAGTTTTTAGTATCATATAAATATAAGTTTAGGGTTCTTAATGTTACAAAAAAAAGTTTAGGGTAAATGTGTTATAGTGGACATAGTTTAGGGTTTTTGATGGCTTTTACTTAAGTTTATTGCACTTTTGTTAATTTAGTTTTATCCCTTTCAATTGTGCTAATTGAGTTATAAATTTTTTTAAGTTTTGCCAATTTAGTCTATCCAATTAATTTTAAATGGATATAATTGACGTGGACAATATCCGTATTATGTGGCATGGCTAGGGCTAACGTGGATAATTTTTAATAATATTTCAAATTTTTTATTAATTTTTTTCCTTTATTTTTCCTTTTCTTCTCTTTTCCTTTACTTTATTTTTCCTTTCTTGTTCCCTATCCCCTTTTTCCAATCCATCGGCCATCACTAGGCCTTGCAAATGTTGGCCTTAGTAGAGGGCCACCGTTGCCAGCCTACGCTGGGTCATCCCTCACTCTAGGCTGGCCAGGTTAACCCTTTGCTAGATAGGGTGATGGAGGCCCTTGCTAGGTCGGTAAGGGTGGCCCTCACCAGGTCAATAGAGGGTGGCCCTCGCCAACCCTCACGGGCATCCCTTGCCTAAGGTTGACAAGGGTAGTCTTTCGCTAGATTGGGTGAGGGGGCAATCTTTGGGTGCCCGGTAATCATTTGATGACCCTTCGACTAGAAAAGCAATATAGTTATCATGTTGAAAGTAATATCAAAAGATGTTGAAATTTAGAAGAATGAAGATAATGTAATAAGAGATAAGAGTCGGATGATAACATTAAGTAATTCATATGCAAGTTCCTGCGAAACTTGGAAAGGGTTCCACCAATCATGATGCTTTGAAGATGGTGGTTGCCAAGGGAATGGGAAGAGAGGTCATTGTTATACGCAGAAGTCGATGTGTGGAGATACCACATTACGACATACCAACATGGAAACTGTTTCAAGTAGCAAGCGCATTAGTTGTTGAAGGAAGAGTTACAGAAAATTTGAAATTGTTAGACATAGCAATAAAACTCTGCTTTGTTGAAAACCATCAAGCAATATGCAGAAGCCAAGTCGAATGTAACTCTCTCCTCCTCCACTCTACATCAATTCCTTTCCTGGTTTGTCGGGGTTGGCGTGTACTACATGTACATATACGATGGGGAAGATGAACTAAGTTGGGATGCCAAGAAATTTTCATCATTCAACGTGTGGTTGGGAAGCCTATATAACAAGAGGGGATCAACTTACCTAGTATGCAGATCCAAAACCACCTTGCCCGAGCTCGTTGTGGAAGGACAGATTCGATTTGTAGCTTCAGCGATAGAGCTGATTTCAAAGAACTGTTGATCTGTGTTTCTTCCTGCTTGGTTGTGGTTTCGCACGTCTGGAATTCGTCAAAATATGTCAAACTTGAAGCAGCACCGGCAAGTACTTCGCACCTGCTTCTTTCTGCTGTCGAGGCAGTCAGATGCAATGCGTAGAATGAAATCAAAGCAATCATCTAATGCTTCTCTTTTCTGTCAGACCGAGAGCCAAATTTGTATGCTCGATTCGGAACTACTTTTTGTCTTTCCTGAGGGATCATTTTTGCCTTTACATTTGGAATATATGATGTTAGTAATAAATGCTCCTAGTTTTGGTCTCCAGGTGAATAAGGTTATATTTATGTTCTATTTGACTTAGATGTTAACATGATATCAGATTAGGAGGTCCGAGTTCAAATCTTTCTTTATTTGCTTCTATTATTATATTTTTTTGAGCTTACTCATAGGCTGAATTTTAGCTTGTGCGTGAGGGAGACTGTTAGACTACTTAAATATTACATAACGCATACATCTAACGTCTTCAAGTTTTTGGAATGGTAAGCCATGATCTCACAAAATTTTTCAAGGATTTACTCTTAGTATGAACGAGCATGTTGGATCATGAGAATAACCTAATTTGAACTATAATCTTAGTAGCTCTAATGGAAGTATCAACGTTAAATAAAAAAGAAGCATCGTGCAATTTGCAGTTTTAAAAACATACCAAACATTATGAACATAATGTTGGAATTTCAGCACCCAATACTTGCATAAACTGCTAGGCTTTTAAGGAGAATGTGTGTTATATAACTAATCTAGGGCAAGAGAACGGCAAAACTAGCGGCCTTCGACCATCGAAACCGTAATGTCATTTACGGAAGCCGTTCCAACACTTGTAGATAGATTCGCGCCATGGTGCTTGCTCTTGCAAACGTATGCTGGTCGTTTTGGGGATGCAAGAACCGCATCTTTATTTGCCAACATGAACACAACAGCGGACATATTTGGCCTATCATCTGCGAATTGTTGCACGCACAAAGACTGATCTGGATGCACCTCAAGGCCTCTTCTTTGGAGCATGAATCATCCATCGACTCGTCGATAACGTCCTTGCAGTTTCTTCTTTCCATAGCTCCCATGCCTGCGATTGTGTTGTGAACAAGAGAGTATTTCAGGCTATGTATTATGTCTGAGTGCAGACCTGTCTCTTCTACTTATTTAAGAGTTCCAGTACTTACATGGCCTACCAAATTGGAAGATGGATTTTCATAGTAATATGCACTGTTCCTTTTGCCACTGATGATCTCCAACAGCAAAACTCCAAAGCTATAGACGTCGGATTTCATTGAAAATATACCTTCCATTGCGTACTCTGGTGACATGTACCCACTGCCACAGCCAAAATGAAGGGAAAAAGGGGGTTTTGATAGTTGAGTTGAGGTTTTTGGACTCGATAAGCATGTAGAGCATTACTATGGCGAGAATTCTTACTACGTTCCGACTACTCGATTTGTGTTTCCTTGGACTTGGTCCTTGCCACATATCCTAGCCATACCGAAATCTGATATCTTCGGATTCATCACCGCGTCAAGGAGAACGTTGCTGGCCTTTAAGTCTCGGTGGATGATCCTGAGCCTCGAATCTTGATGCAAGTACAAGAGTCCTCAAGCCACCCCAGATGCGATTTCAAATCGTTTTCTCCAATCCAGCAGAGATATTCTCGTTTTGTCTGGATCAAGATCAAGACATCAACAAACCATTGTTCGCTGTCATGGGTTGATCTATGAAACCGAAGTATTCTAGCTAGTGGGAGAGCAGAAGACGTACCGAAAAGGAAGGCATCCAAGCTTTTGTTTGGCAAATATTCGTAAATTAGCATTTTCTCGTCTTCTTCGACACAGCAGCCTAGTATTCTCACCAGGTTCCGGTGTTGGAGATTCGCAATCAACCGGACTTCGTTCTTAAATTCTTCAACTCCTTGTCTCGAGTGTTTTGATAGCCTTTTGACCGCTATTTCCGTTCCATTGTCCATAACCCCCTGTCAAATAAATTTCCAATTTGCTAGTCTTTATCAATTTTTCTAAGTAGCTCTTTTGTGTAATGGAAGCTTACCTTGTATACTGATCCAAAACCGCCTTGACCGAGCTTACTGAGGACAGAGAAATTGTTTGTTGCCGAAGCTAGGGTGCTCAGATCAAAGGGCGGCACATCCCTGTTTCCTCTGGGTCGATCATTGCGGTCTTTTATTGTCTGAGGGCCGTCGAAATATGTTGAATCGGTCATATCACTCGCCACTGGATTATGGCTTCTGCGATCTGTTTCCAAGACAACTGTATAAATGCCACTACAAACTAGGAGAAATTGTGAGATTCCTCAATCAGGAATCGAACCGCATGAAAGTTGCAAAGCTTAATAAGATCTTTGCAAACGTTTTTATATCTATTTTCCTGGTTTATATATTGATGTACTTTATGATTTCATCTCTTGCAACCTTTCTTGAAGGGTTGTATTTATCCATTTTGCAACTTCTTTCGAAAGGAAACATATGTTCATTTTGCAATATGTTCCGAAAGGATACATATATTCATTTTGCAATTTTTTCCGAAGGGATATCTTTGTTAACTCTGCAACTTTTCACGAAAAGTTGTCTATGCTATTGTATATGTTAGTTTTTGGAAAAATGTGTATGAAATCGTTTTTTAGTTCTCTTTCCAAAATTGCAACCATTTTTCAATTGTTCTTAAAGAGACCATAAAGAAATACCAGAATTACTATCCCATATTCTCAATTGAAACTTTGTTGTATGGTGGAGGATGTTTCATTGGTGACCATTAGTGATTTTGTGGGGCAAACAAATTTTTAAAGAAAGTGATATCACTCTTTAAAATCCGATTTGATTGCTTTATTAATTCGAATCTATATTTACTTCATTGTTCTATCCAAATATGAAGACGATTTTCAACAATAAAAACATAGAATTCACTCTCAGAATCGACTTCCTATAGCTAAGAATAGTTCCCCAATTGAACCAACTAAAAATCGTGTCCTTTGTTAGTTGGTGAACAATAAGAGATGTGCTAATTTTAGCAGACAAATTAACCGGAAAACATAATAAAGAGCGTAATGATGTTGAGGATTAAGTGACGCACCCTTTCTCTTCTTGATCACCAAGTGATACAAGGAGCCTGCTAGCAGATAGAGCTGTGAAAATCGAAACTAGAATTATCGCAACCATTGCCTTTTGGCTGAGGGATCTTGTCTTCCCGTAACGAGCTGAAAGTACGAACACAGTATTTCAGATTCAATGACCTTGAATGTGCTTATGCCAAGTATAGAATGAAAAATTCTTTCAATATCAACTTGAAACCAGATGTCACCAAGCAGATCTCAAACGATACAGTGTATGCAATGCAAAAGCTCAAACTTGGTTCCTAGAATCATAAATGTGAATTCTTATGTTCATGAATTTAATCTGTTTTGAAGTTCTATTTATTGTTTGCTTAACAATGCTAATTTAATGAAACAAATGGCGCTGCAGGAGATACATCAAATCAACAAAAGTAGTACTAGTAACATAGAGTAATAGAAGCGGGAGTACCTAACTCGATGGCATCGACCCATACATATAAATCTTGACCTGAATCGGCAAATGTTCTTACATCGACTAAGTCGCCATGCCATATGAGGCACCCCAAACCTCCCAGGCTCTCATTGGCACTAGCATAAGCTGTGCAAGAGCAATCCCTCAGGCATTCTTCCCCACACTCCTTCAAGTTCAAGTTCATGTTGGCATGTGCTTTCGAAGTGTCCGGCAGCTTCACATGTTTTACCTTCACGAATCCCTCTCCACTACGACACGCCGACACCCCTCCCTTCCTTACGCACCCCGCCGATCCATCTCTCAGGTACCAATCAACCGGGGACTTGGGCTCGAGCCCTGGCAGGCATGTGCACTCGAACTGGCCGGTATTATACGGATTGCAGTTGCTGTTGGGCCCACACTTGCCGTAATAATCGCACTGGTCCTTTGGAGCGAACCAGAATTCTATCCACCGCTGATCTTGGTTGTGCCACGTGGATCGTCGGAGTGACCCCGATTCGTTCACCACCATTCTTGTGATGATCGATGGGTTAACGATGCCATACATCATAGAAACCTCGTCTGGGTCATTTACAAAGCTTATGTTGAAGATGAAAGCGTGAGTCATTTCAGGTATACCGCTCCACCGATCTCCAGTCCATGATCCAGCACGCCAGTATGGATCCCCATCCTTGTACAGAAACAATTGAGCGTAGCCTGTTGGGTCGATCCTATAGGAGAAATTGCTGGGTCCCGGATCCTCTGGGGACTTCCATGATGTTAGGAACCAGTTCAAACCGGTTTTGCGGTTCAACCCGAGTTTCATGAAAGGAAGCATAGTGTCTGTTGGATAATCAAAGCTTTGCCATATCACCCTTTCGCTAAAATCTTGAACCAGGACTAGATTGCCTGTATCCATAAGCCGGACTGTACTAGAATAATTGGATGATGCAGAAGAAACATTTGTGGACCAAACAGGAAAGCTTCCATTTGTCTCATGGAGCACCAAATTTCCATCAGGATCAATTGAAAGAGCTCCTGAAGTGCCATGGATTGGTCTATCTCGATTTGCAACCCAAACAACGGTTTGCTCAGAAACTTGGTGATACCAAATTCCGACATAACGGTGGCTAGAATTACCCGGGCTGAAGAAACCGAGAGCGAACATTTTATTACGGAGACCAATAGATTGCCATCTTTGATAGTGCTGTTTTGGTTTAGGATGTCCAAGCAAGTACTTACCTGAAGTAGACAAAGGACAAGCACGGCATATACTAACCCCTTTTCTGGGTTCATGTTTTCTTTTTATTGAGGATACTGTGGTATGATGTCTGAGGCAGCAAAAGGGACTGAGTGAACGATACCTCAATTACCACGGAGTGTAGTTGAGATCTTAATTAGTGAGGATCCAGCTTTCTCATGTAAATGGAGTGCAAGTTGTGACTGACGTTATCAATTCTAAGCTTCATATTTTCGGTTGACATTTCTCGATTGTGAAACAAGAAAATAATTCCTACTCCATGTAAATTGAAGTAATGGTCACGTACCTTGGCAACTCGCCTCATCTTCCCTTCCCAGCGGCCTAATCCCTTTAATCAATGTGGTCTAACGAAGTTGCTTGAGCTGTATTTGCTTTCGCATTGAAATGGACCCAGGTTACCATCATGAAGCTCATCCCAAAGAGAGCTTTGACAATTCAAACTGTTGTGGCGGAGATGGGCACCACGTTGGTTTCCATGGACCGCAATCTTAACATAGAGACAGTTAGTCGAGCCTGAAAGTTTAAATCTTGAATCTTCTATTCATAAGCTCATTGCAGAAACTGAGAAACAAAAAGAAGAGAGTCCTCTCTTTTAACTCGCTAACTCCGGTCGTTGCGGAGAGAGAGTCAAAGGTGAATTGTATTGTCCACGCCTTTCTTTGAAGTCAAAACGCGCAGTTGCTTCCACGAAAATAGCCATTTCGTTGGTCTTTGTCAAGGCTAGAATCAAATATGCCATTTGATATCCTATAAACCCTTTTCAAATTAGTCCTTTATGGTAAGCTAGTAGTTCGGTTTTCATATGACAGAACTTAGCTACCATATTAAGGTGGTTCTTTTGATTTGATCACAATTTGCTGTAATATATGGAATCTCTTCACTTGAGGATTGTCTGTCTACTCCACAAAGAACAAACCTTATCTTTTCTTCTAATAAGAAGTAATTTAGGCTTTTGAAATCCACAAAATAAAGAAACTAAAAAATAAAAGTTGGCCGAATAGTGGATGAGAGATGCCTTGACGTAAGGGCAAACGCAAGACTTTGATCAGCTGGTCGTCCCATTTGTCCTCGTCTGGAAGGGAGCACATTGGTCTCTTTCATCAGATGACTTGGACCGCCGTTTCGCAAGCTAACAAGAGACTAAACAGATTGTTCAATCATTCATCAAGAAATCTGACCCCAAAAAGAAAAAAGATAGGTCAAGAGACGAAGATGAACAGATGATGGTTAGTCTTGGCAATGCGAGGTTGCGTGAGAAAAAATAGAGAAAATTATTTAAAAAGTCTTAAACTTATGGAAAAATCACAAAAAACTTCCAATTTTATCAACTACGACACATTTAATCTATTTTTTTTATAACATTAAAATCCCCAAACTTGTATCCGTGAGAAAAATTTACCATAAACTTTTTTCTGTGATATTAAAATACCTAAGCTTATATGTGACATATTTACTTCAAACTTTATTGTGACACCAAAAAATCCCAAACTTGTATTCGTGTGATGCATTTATTTAAAAAATTTAGTGTTATGGCAAAAAATTTGAGGTTTTTAATGTCAAGAAAAAGTTTCAGGTTTTTAGTGTCACATAAATATAAGTGTAGGGTTCTTAACGTTACAAAAAAAAGTTTGAGGTAAATGTGTTATAGTGGACATAGTTTAGGGTTTTTGATGGCTTTTACTTAAGTTTATTGCACTTTTGTTAATTTAGTTTTAGCCATTTCAATTGTGCTAATTGAGTTATAGATTTTTTTAAGTTTTACCAATTGAGTCTATATGATCAATTTTAAATGTATATTACCGACGTGGACAATATCTATGTTATGTGGCATGGCTAGGGTTAACGTTGACAATTTTTAATAATATTTCAAATTTTTTATATTTTTCCTTTATTTTTTCTTTTCTTTTCTTTTCCTTTACTTTTATTTTTCCTTTCTTTTTCCCTATCCCTTTTTCCCAATCTATCGGCCATCGCTAGGCCTTGCAAATGCCGGCCTTAGTCGAGGGCCACCATTGCTAGCCTACGCTGGGCCATCCCTTACTCTAGTTTGGCAAGGTTAACCCTTCGCTAGATAGGGTGAAGGCCCTTACCAGATCGGTAAGGGTGGCCCTCACCAAGTTAGTAGAGGGTGGCTCTTGCGGGCCCTCATGGCATCCCTCGCCTAAGGCTGACTAGGGCAGCCCTTTGCTAGATCGGGCGAGGGGACAATCTTTTGGTGCCCAGTAATCATTTGGTGATCCTTCAACTAGAAGCACAACATAGCAATCACGTTGAAAGTAATATCAAAAGGTGTTGAAATTTAGAAGAATGAATATCATGTAATAAGAGATAAGAGTCGGATGATAACATTAAGTAATTCATATGCAAGTTCTTGCGAAACTTGGAAAGGGTTCTTCCGATCATGATGGTTTGAAGATGGTAATTGCCAAGGGAATGGGAAGAGAGGTCATTGTTATATGCAGAAGTTGATGTGTGGAGATACCACATTACAGCATACCAACATGGAAACGGTTTCAAGTAGCAAGCGCAGTACTTGTTGAAGGAAGAGTTACAGAAAATCTGAAATTGTTAGACATAGCAATAAAACTCTGCTTTGTCGAAAACCATCAAGCATATGTGGAAGCCAAGTCGAATATAACTCTCTTCTCCTCCACTCTATATCAATTACTTTCCTGGTTCATCGGGGTTGGCGTGTACTATGTGTACATATATGATGGGGAAGATGAACTAAGTCGGGATGCCAAGAAATTTTCATCCTTCAATGTGTGGTTGGAAGCCTATATAACAAGAGGGGATCAACTTAGCTACTATGAAAATGCAAAAAACCCTTGCCCAAGCTCGTTGTGTAAGGACAAAGTCGATTGTAGCTTCAGCGATAGAGCTGATTTCAAAGAACTATTGATCTGTGTTTCTTCCTGCTTGGTTGTGGACGTTTTGCACGTCTGGAATTCGTCAAAGTATGTCAAACTTGAAGCAGCACCGGCAAGTACTTTGCACCCGCTTCTTTCTACTACCGAGGTAGTCAGATGCAACGTGTAGAATGAAATCAAAGCAATCATCTAATGCTTCTCTTTTCTATCAGATTGAGAAAAATTAACTCACTTGGGTCGGAATCCGGTGACACCGGCGTGAAATGGGGAATGAGAGCTATGCGGGGTTAGCTTGGGGATGACAATGGACAACGAACGACGGTCGAAATTGGCCAAAATAGTGCCAGAACACTGTTCACGCGGAAGAGAGCAGTAGCGACGAAAACGACTAGACGGGTAGCCGACGGTGAGTGGCTGGCTTCCTAACTCTGGTGGCTCAACGTTGGGCGGTGGTGGCAACTTCGGTGGTGGTGGTAAGGGTAGATTCCAGCGGGAAAACAGTAAGGACAGCAGAAAGGAAGAGAAAAGGAAGAGAGAGAGAAAGGTTGGGATGGTGTAGCTAGGCTGGGGAGAAAGAAGGAGAGAGAAGGGCTGCTAAACTTGGACAAGAAGCCAAGACAAGTGGGCTAGCCCACTTGTTCAAGAACCAATCAAAAACAAGCAAGATAAGCCACAACAAAGCCCACATGGGCTAAAAGAAAAAGGGCCAAGAAGAGAAGCCCATTGGGCTGAGAAGAGGGAAGGAATTGGGCCAGCTTGGGCCCTTCATGGGTTGGGCTGGATGGGCACATGGCCCATTGGGCTGCCGGTCTTGGACCAGCCTGCCAGCCCGCCCATGGGCCTAAAACCAGGTCCAAATTTCCTTTTTCCAACATTTCCAAGTCCAATGGAAAATTCTAAAATAAATGAGGTGAGGTCCTAATGTTCAGTCTTGACATCACTGAGAAGTTGGTTCTCATTAAATTCGGGGCTAAATTAAGCCGGTTGCGACCGTAGTACAATTTGGATTATCGGGCGCCTCTTTAGGACTTTTCCTCACATTTGACCAGTGGTCAACCTTTCTTTGATCCGTGTTTACACCAATTCTCGAGCCAGGGACATCCCTCAATTGTCTTGTGGTCCCGGGGGCTCAATTGATAATCCTGAGTACCAAATGAAAATGATTCGGTTTAACGTTGTTCGTAATTCGTATCGAAATCGTGCAGAAATCACCAGCAATTCGACTTTGTACTTCTGTCGAATTGATTTATTTCCATTTCCCTAATAGTCTAGTTTTAGAGGACATTGTTCTTGCCCAGGTCCTCATGGTCGAAGGGTTCATTCCCGATCAAAATTGTGAGTTATATGTGTATTACTTCCTATTAGCACCTCTCTGAAATCCTTTGTCCCAAGAACAAATTGCTTGGAACATTTGTACTGACCAGGCATTCGACTAATATCGCCATTTTATAAAATCCCAAAATGGGGTCAATTTTCAAGGTGTTACAAGTAGGGATAGCAAAAAGACACATATCAATAGCAAAAGCATCACTTTATTTATTTACGGATTAGCCCTAGGAAGTTTCCAAGTATAGGCCCTTACTGCGAGCAACACGCCAACAAAAGGGGACAATAGAGCCAGGGTTAGGGCCTGCAAGGTAACTTGCCAAATAGTGATAATTTTTGTTATTCTATTCCCGAGAGTAGATTTATAACATAAATCCATTTGTTAAAATTTTTGTTCCCAAGAACAGATTTGGAACGGAATCAAGAATAAAAAAAAGTTGCTTCTTGTTCTCGGGAACAACTTCAAGAATCAGTTTTTTTCCCTTTATTTATTTTCTTTTATCTTTCTCTTTCCTTTTCTTCTTTCTCCCTCGACCAACTGCCGCCCCATCGCCGCCCACCGGCCACCGCCGGCGCCGGCGCCGACCACCTCCAACGAGTGCCTGGGTGAGGTCCGGCGAGCTCGCCTGGCCACCGGAGAGCTCGGCCAAGCACAGATTCGCTCGATCGGCCTCACCAAATCTGGGCAAGGTTGCCTCGCCTAGCTCACGGCGAGGGTATCAGCTCTCGTCTGGCTGGTCGCCGGCCGCTGGCGATCTATTAAGCAAAAAAACAAGGTGAAAATGGAAAGGAAAAAAAAAGAAAATTGTATTTAAATCATTAAAAAATTGAAGAAATTATTTTGGACTAGAAATTTTCAAGTTTTACCAAATACATTTCTGTCCCGGGAATAAAAATTTTGGACAGTTACCAAACACTTTCAAATGCTTAGAAATTGTTCTCGGGAGCAGAATAAAAAAGAATCATTTCTGAGCAAAAACTGTTCTCGGGAACAGAATCGTTACCATGCGCACATTTAATCTACTCTTTTCAAATCATTGCAACGAACCGCACCACCTGTCGGTTCTCCATCTTACGGACCTAAAAATTGTTATTCAATAACTAGTGAAATAAAATCTTAGTAAGTTAATAGCCTAAGTTTTTATTAGGAGACCTACTTGCCTCGAGTGTGCCCTTAACGTGCAATCTTTCTATCACCAACAATTCAATAACAGAAGAACACCCATTTGACTATTATTAGATGCATAATTAGGCCAAAGCTCATATGCAATCATTAACAGTTAACAGTTGCAATCACAAACATCCTTACCACGCTCTTGGTATACGCAACCTGCATGATACAGTTTATTATATGCCCACCTCAATGTAATAAATATATCAAACAATCAGAACACCTTTCAATTTGTCCCATGCACCATGCACTCACTCGTGTTCCATTTATTAATAACATTTGGAGGAATTTACTTTCAACACACAAGTTGGTAGTCTACCGGCATAATCGGGCATCGTCCCACCCCATTGGGCACGGCTACGTCTGGCGTCCAAATGGCATTCTTGAAGGAGCAAAGGTCCGGCCTCTATCGCGACTCACATCCGAACCCCTGCCGGACATTTTGATAAAATGGATTTCGTCAACCACAATCCCCCATCGGGTGACTAGCTCTTATGTGACCATGCAAGTACATCAATTACTCATGCTCATTTCATTATCTTTCAGGACAACCAATGCAGACATGATTCGTGCTTGTATATGTTAATTCACTGCAATTTCTATATGTAATGTGATAATATTTCACACATGGTCATGCAAATACAAATGCATTTCACACATAGTCATCCAAATATGTTGAACACATTAACCCTAATTTGCAATCGCAGTCCCACAATTTTACTCCACTGAGTACATATTAAACAAGGTCATCAAAGGCAGCATGTATATACGTAGTTGATATATTATTCGCATGAGGAAAGTATAAACAATAATGCACTGAAATTAATCGATACTAATACAATTAACTAATTATGTATTTCCCAAAATAATACTTTATTCCAAAAATATTCCATTAATAATTGCCCAATAATAAATATTCAACATCCAAAAATAATTAATCATCCACAACTAATTAATTCATTAATTATTACCCAAAAAAATAATAATCAATTTCGAAAAAATTAATTATTTCCGAAAATAATAATTAATAATTCCGAAATTAATAAATTATTATTATTATTCCGAAAATAATAATAATAATATTTTTAATATTAACTGTAGTTGCTTTTAACCAAACTACAATTAACTAACCAATTGAGGTTACTTTATTCAACCACGGTCAATAAATTTGACTACAATTACTTTAATCAACTACGGTTACTTTATTCTAACCGCGGTAACTTTAATCTAACCATGGTAAATTAATATAGCTATAGTTAACTCTAAGCAAGATTTAACAATTAATAAAATGTTAAACACCCATCATCAAAAGCATAAACCAAGCTTAATATTAAACTAATCACCCCTAATGGAGTTTAGTACCCTAATCAAGGATTAAGAAATTAACTCATGGGTTAGTCACTTCCGACAACACTGGAACGATGACGGTGGCGAGGATAACAAGTGGCTTGCTCGGGGACAACGGTAGCAGAATAACAAGAAACGGCAGCAAACACAACAACAATAGAAAATAGCAAACAGCGGTAACATCAAGCAATCGTAGCAGTAGTAGCGACCGGAAGTGACAATAGCAACAAACAGAAGTCGCAGTAGCAGAAAACAGAGGAAAATGGAAGGGAAAGGAGAGAGGAAAGGGGGTAGCAATTTGGCGGTGTTTAGACAGCCCCTCAACAATGGCAAGACGGTAAGAATGGTGAAAGATGGCGGTCCGGATGGTAAATGAGTGTCCATGGGGAAGAAACAAGAGGAAAACAATAGGAAAAGAGAGAATGAGAGAGAAAAGAGAGGGGGAGAAGAGAGATATATTTCTCTCCCATTTGGCTTCTTGCAAGAAGCCAAGTCCAATTTCTCAATATTCACATCATTTCCCTTGACTTTCTCTCCCTTTTGTCCTCCAAAATTAAATGCATTTTCTAGAAAAGGGCAATTTGGTAATTTCTCCAAAGTATAGTATACTGTACTATATGCGTATACGGGCCAAGATTTTATACGGGTTTAAATAAAATTTGTTTGAGCTCAAAAGAATAAGAAACGGGCTAGAAAATGGGCTCATGGGCTTGCTTGGGTCCACTTGGGCTTGGTGGGCTTGGCTTGGGACCAACTTGGCTGAACCTCAATGGGCACAAGGCCCATTGGGCCTTCGGTTGACCTATCTCCTCTTGGTTCCAATTTTTCAGCCCGTTGAATCTTTTTTCGATAATTTTCGAGTTTACTAATAAATTCGATAATCAATGAGGCAACATCCAATATTTTAGTCTTGACATCCTTGAAAGTTTGATACCCAAAACTGGATTAAAATTCGTAGTTAAAATCGATCAATTGCGATTTTAGTATGACTTAACTATCATGCGACGTTTAGGGGTTTTCGCGCGTTTGACCCGTGGTTGATAACTTTTTAATCCATGATTGTGTCTATTCAAATTAATGTGATATTCAATTGTCATGTAATCATGAGGAGTTAATTGTTCATGCTCAGTGCAAAGTCAAAAGGAAATTGGTTTAACATCATTCGCAGTTAATATCAAAGTCGTGCGGAATCAACTGCAATCCGATCTCGTATTTCTACCGAATCAATTTATTTCTGTTCACTAATTGGACTACAACAACGTGGTATCATCCATCTTTGATCCTTATGGTCGAGTGGCTTATCCCCGATTGAATTCACTAGTCATATGTGTATCGATCCTCAATTCCATTTCCGAGTAGTTAATTAACTCATAAAGCGCTAACTCAGAGTAAACGTAACTAACAATGCATTAATAAAATAATCATTTCATATATTTTAAGATGGGTCGAAATTCAGAACGTCACCAAAAGGAAGAGAAAAGAGCCATGAAAGTGACTAGCTAACATGGCAAAGATTATAAAAAATGGAATTAAAGTTTAGAACGTGATCCACGAGAATTTAAAAATTCTAGCGGCATGGTAGTTGGGCCATTGATATAGGTTAAATTGATTTCTTTTTCTTTTTCATTTTTTGAAAAATGTTAAAATTTTCTTTTTGGGTTTGGTTTAACTTTATTGTCGAGCACGCAAATGGCTTTGATCAAGTCAATTTCAGCCTTTTTAGTCCAATTTTCCATGCTTAATAATTACTCTCTTTTTTTTTTTTGTGCTTTCCAATCTCTCGAAGATTCGTGCATGCCTTTTAACTTATGCCATGTCGGAAAAGCCCACTCCGCAAATTTCTAATCAAATCGAACGTGGTTGTAACTATGGCGCTGGTCCTCCTCTTTTTCTTTTCTTTTTTTAAAATTTTAAATTTTGGGTTAGTGAGAGATGTTATTGAAATTAAAAAAGAAAAGAAAAGCAAGAGGATAAGCATTGCTACCATCCCCATCTTTCATAATAAAGCATCCAACAACACTTCAAGGGTCTATATCAAATTCAGTAAACAGTTTCGTGTTAATATATGGGTTAATATCATGAAAAAATAATAAGTTGGTATATTTATGACAAATTTATCAAAAATTAATTTTTTGACTATAAAAAAACTTAAAGTGATATGCTTGTGACACATTTATCTAAATTTATTTTTTGACCATCAAAAACCATAAACTAATATATTTATGATAAATTTACCATTCACTAGCTTCTATTAAATTGAATTAATATAATGAAAAATCATAAATGGATACATTCGTGACAAATGGATGATAAAACCTTAAAATGGTATACCCATTAACTATTATATGTCACTCAACTTAGTAATTTGACGATAAAATTTAATGAAATTAATAGAATGTAAAATTATTGTAGGTGTATTTTTTGAAGTTACAAATGTATTAGTTTGAGATCTTTTGTGATATTAAACTTGTCACGCCTTGACTCTCGAGCATATGATGATCCCCTTTTTCTCTTGAGATCATTTGAATGCGACATCCCAGAACGTGTTGTCGACCATTATTTTTATCTTTCCATTAAATACATGCGGAAGCAATAAATAATTCATGTGCTACATAATAATTTGGATAGTTCAGAAAGTCAATCAGAAAACACCATCAACAATACAACTTTATTTATATAATGATTAATTCTAGGAAGTTTACAAGTACAAGCCATTACCATGGGTATCTTTCTATCGAGCCAATGACACCAACAAGGTCATGGTTAATCTACTTCCTTCAACCATAGCCACGAATCGCAACACGTGCTGATTCTTCATCTAACGAACCTAAAAATGGTTATATAATAACTAGTGAGATAAAATCTCAATAAGTCATTATACTAAACCTTAGTTAGGAAACTCACTCTAAATCATGCAACCTATCAATGATGGCCAATTAGAAGACAAGTGACCACCACCTTACCTCAATCAAATCTAATCACATGCAACCTTACCCCGTGGCTACACATACCCTGCACGACATTAGTCACATGGACCACACAAAGGCAAGCAAATGACCGCATAATTAGAACATTGAACACACAACATTTTATGGGCATAGCAGTCTAGTATGTTCCAATTATGCACCTCATGCGTAAACATGCATGAAGACCCTATCCTTTTTACTCGGCATCTAACATTTCACATATTCAATACACGCATGAAGTTAGGCAACCATTATGCAGTAAATGTACTCAATCGTCTAGAATGCACAGTAATTATTAACTCCATACTTTGAGTATCCATACGTATCCAAATTACTATATCCACTTAGGGCTAAATCCAAAATCCATCAGTAACGATTTTCCCGAAATTCATCGAGTATTCGAAATCCATTAGTCGCATTTTCCCAAAATCCATCGGTAACGCTTTCCTCGAAATCCATTGGTAACACTTTCCCTAAAATCTATCAGCCGTGTTTTCCGAAATCTATCAAATATCCAAAATCCATTAGTAACGCTTTCCCCGAAATCCATTGAGTAACCAAAATCCATTAGTTACATCTTCCAAAATCTATCGAGTATCAAAAATCTATTAATAACGCTTTTCTCAAAATCCATCGAGTATTCGAAATTCATCAATCGCGTTTTTCGAAATTCATCGGGTATCCAAAATCCATGGAGTATTTGAAATCCATCAGTCGCGTTTTCTGAAATCCATCGGGTATGCAAAATCTATTAGTAACGCTTTCCTCGAAATCTATCGAATAACTGAAATCCATTAGTTGCGTCTTTTGAAATCCATCGGGTATCCAAAATCCATTGGTAATGTAACATCCTGAAAATTGACTCAATTTAGTACGATTTTTAATCCGATTTTGGAATCGATTTCTCGATGATATCAGGACTAAATATGTGGACGTCGCCTCATATATTTTGGGATTTTCCGTTGGACACGGAAGCGTCGGAAAAAGGAAAATTGGACCGGGTTTCGGGCCCGCGGGTGGGCCGGCCCAAGACCGGCGGCCCAATGGGCCTTGCACCCATTCAGCCCAGCCCAAGAGGGGCCCAAGTTGGCCTAAGTTCCCCTCCATTTCCAGCCCATGGGCTTCTCTCTTTGGCCTTTTGCTTTTGTGCCCAAGTGGGCATTGTTTTTGCTTGTTTATTGCTTGTTTTTGATTGGTCCTTCAAGCAAGTGGCAAGCCCACTTGCCTTGGCTCTTATCCTTGACCAGCAGCTCCTTCTCTCTCCTCTTTCTCCCCCAAAATTCGTGCACCAGCCCAGCCACTCTCTCTCTCCCTTTTTATCTTCCTTTTCTCTTCCATTTTTGTTGTTTCTTGATGTCCTTACTGTTTTCCAGCCCAAAAACAGCCTTGTTGCCATCACCGGAGCTGCCGCAACCGCCCAAAGTGTAGTCCTGGGAGTTAGGAAGCCAACCGCGCATCCTTGGTCACCCCTGGTCGCCGTTAGCCTCCCGTTTCGGCCTTTTCCGCTAAGCTGCACCGGTTCCGCGTGAACAGTAACCAGCACTGTTTTTGGCCCGTTTCGGCCATCGTTTGTCGTCCGTTGCCATCCCCGAGCTTACCCCTCATAGCCCTCGTCCCCCTCTACGCGCCGGTGTCGCCGGATTTCCGATCCAAGTAAGTTAACTTCCTAATCCTTGTTTAGAGGTTAATCTTGCTTAGGGGTTAATTAGTGTATTTGTGTGTTTGTGATTAATTAAGGTTGATTGGTTAATTAGGCTGGTTAATTAAGACTAATGAGGATTAGTTAATTGACCATGGTTAGTGTTAAAGTAACCTAGGTTAATTAATTAAAGTAACTAAGGTTAGTTTATAAAGTAACTATGGTTAATTATTAATCATGGTTGAGTTAATTAACCCTAGTTAGGTTAAATTTAGTAACCATGGTTAAGTTTAATTATTTTTATTTATTTATTTAATTTCGGACGAATTTACTGTTCACGGATTACTGTTCACTAATCATTGTTCATGCAGAAGCTACTTTTTGGCTTATTTTGATGTGTTCTTGGTTGTTATGATTTATTGAAGTGCCGATTGTTAATTATACTTGTGAATATTGATGAAATGCGTGATTGAATGCTGATTGGAAATTGGATTTTGGAATTGTCGAGTGAGATTGCATGACATATTGTGTGAGTTATCAGAAATGGCATGTCGCATGAGCATGAGTGATGTGCATTCACGACAGAGCAAAGAAAAGAACAAATTGATTGATGATGTGTTGCATGGTCACATTAAGAGGAGAACCCGGCATTGCCGAAAGACCGCCAATCCTTATGGGGTTGTGCCGTGGCCAGTGGGTCGCCTGACTTCGGTCGGATGCCTGACAAGGAGGGGTTCTATGTAGGACTGCGGTATGGGGGCGGGTCCCGGGCCTCTGTCAGTAGCGGGGCTGCGGTAGTGGGCGGGTCTTGTGCTCCTTCGGGAATGCTGTCTTGGGAGTGAGCCCTTGACGTCGCTGTGTCTCGAGGTAAAGAGGACGAAGCTGGTTTAGCCAGAACCGCCAACCATAAGGTTGTGCCGTGGCCCAAGAGGAGGGGTCGTAATGATCGGAGCATGTGTGAGTGTGAGACATGAGAAAGCTGTGTGAGATGCTCTGATTATTCGCATGCTCTTAATGTTGTGATGAATTAAATGACGGTTTCTGCAGGTTGCGAGTGCCAATGCCAGGTAGGGTCGCCTGTCGCCTGTGATTGCACCTGTTTATTAAACTGTCTTATGTGGTTATCTCTCTAAGGTGGTATTGCATTGATTGCTGTATTAGGTTGTATGTTAAACTCCCGAGGCGAGCGAAGTTCCTAACCGGGGCTTAGGACTTTAACTTGCTGAGTTTATCTCAACCCGTCGTGGTTAAAATTTTCAGGCCCTAGATGATGCAGTACCCGAGGATCGAAGAGAGCAATCTCTCCGAGACCAACGAGTAGGCATTGGTGCAGTGTTAGGTTAGCTAAGCCGGTCCCTTTTTGAGTAGGCCTTAGTTTGTCGCCTATAGAAAGGCGTGTTTGTATTTGCTGGTATGCTGGCTAACCTTCAGATATATAAAATACTGTTTGTCTTTCCTCTGCTGCTGTTGTTGCTATCCCTGTTGTTTGGTTTGGGAGTTGTTCGTTTCCGCATGTGCATAATTACAAGATAAAATCAATTGGTCGACGACAGTACCTGGGACGTCGTATTTTAAGACCTCAAGTGAAATGGGGTTGCCGCGAGCTCGAGAGTCGGGGCGTAATAGGTAATGCTTTTCTCGAAATCCATCGAGTATCCAAAATGTATCAATCACGTCTTCCGAAATCCATTAGATATCCAAAATCCATCGATAACACTTTTCTCGAAATCCATCAAGTAACTGAAATCCATCAGTCGCGTCTTCCGAAATCCATTGGTAACGTTTTTCTCGAAATCCATCGAGTATCTTAAATCCATTAGTCGCATTTTCCAAAATCTATCGAGTATCCAAAATCTATTGGTAACGCTTTCCTCGAAATCTATCGAATAACCGAAATCCATTAGTCGTGTCTTCTGAAATCCATCGGGTATCCAAAATCCATTGGTAATGCTTTCCTCGAAATCCATCAAGTATCCAAAATGTATCAGTCAAGTTTTTCGAAATCCATCAGATATCCAAAATCCATTGATAATGCTTTTCTCGAAATCCATCAAGTAACTGCAATCCATCAGTCACGTCTTCCGAAATCCATTAGGTATCCAAAATCCATTGATAACGTTTTCCTCGAAATCCATCGAGTATCTTAAATCCATCAGTCGCGTCTTCATTTACGTGATCATACTAGAACATCTACTACTCGTGCCAGTTTCCTCTTTCCTTATTATTCAATACAGGCGTGGTTGTGTGCACATATCAAAATACCACAACTTTTACACGAAAAGAAAATACAAGTAATCACCTGTGATTACTTCAGCACGCAATCACACGAGTCCACATACATATACATACTTCAATAAACGATCACGTACCTCTATTATTTAATTATAGCCAATTATTCCCATAAATAATTGGCTATAACTAAATAATTATAAACTCCCATGATTCTCATAATTCATTTTGATATATAGGAAAATACTTCAATTAATTATCCCGATAATTAACTGGCTCTTACACAAAATAATTATAACTATTTATCATTTCCATAAATAATTACTTAACAAAAGTAATTGACTTCCATAAAATATTCCACGAATGTTTAAAGTCCAAATAATACCATTATAAATAACTACTAACCTTTCATCAATAAGCAATAACCAAATAGGTATAAATATTGCTCAACTTAATCAATTCTCCCCGAGTGATCATAATCAATTATTTCTCCAAAATAATTAATCATCCCAAGACATCCAATAATTCGAAATTTATAAATATTATAAATAATTAATTAATTTCCACAAAATATAATATTTCCATAAATAAATAATTTCCATAAAATAATATAATTATAATTAATTATCTGTCTAAAATAATTAATCATAATAAATAATTCCTACTAATCCTTCCTTAATCAAATTAATTACCAAAAATAGATTAATACAATAAAATAATACTAATTAATCATAATCCAATTTAATTAGCAACAAACATGCTCAAGTCATCATTAGCTTATCATAATCTCACTTAAGGCATATAATACACAATCAAGCATAACTAATCAACATTAGTCTCTAATAACACTTAACACTAATTAAATATCCCCTAATACGATATTATCCTTTAATTAATGGATTATGAAAACAACTCATCAGTTTGCGAACGCTCGAGAACCTCCGACGCATCAAGGAGAGGCGGCATGGGACCGGATCTCGGCTAAGGGAGGGCTATCCACGCGGCGAGAAGCCGAGAAACGGAGGGACCAGTGGCTGAGGCGGCACAGGGTCGGCTGGCGGGCGGTTCGGTGGCTCCGGACGACGGCCAGCAGCTCTGGCGACCAGGAGGGGGCTCCGGCGGCGAGAAAAACAGAACCGAGAGGAAGGGTTGCAGCGGCCGTCTGGCGGCTAGACGAAGGCGGCTAGACGAAGGCGGCTGGCCGGCGGCAAGGACGGCTGAGGGGGTTCGGACGGCGGCGAGGGGGTGACCGGACGGTGAGCAGGTGGTCCGGTGGTGGCTGGCCGACGGTGGTGGCTGACAACAGCGGCGAGGCTAGGACAGACACGGAACGGGGAGGAAAAAGGAAAAACAGAGAAAGGGAAGGGGCAGCTGCCGGTGGGGGGTTCGAAGCTGAATCAGGCGGCGCGGCTGGCTGACCGGAGGCGTGAGGCGACTCCGGCGGCGAGCAGAGGAGGTGGCGGTTGAGCTGAGAACAACAGCCGACCAGATCTGATCCGACTGAGACAAAGCCGAAAGAGAGCGGCTGGTTTGGGTGGGACCGGCAGACGGCGAGACCGGCGGGCGGCGGTGAGCTGGCGGGGTGACGGAGCTGTTGTGGTGGCGGTGGTGGCGGTCGGCAGCACGAAAACGCAGCAGCAGCAACTTCGGTGGCCGAGGGAAACCAGCAGATGAAGAAGAAGAAGAAGAAGAGAAGGAAAAGAAGGCAGCAGCACTTCCGTGCGATTTCCCCCAGCAGCAACAGAGAGAGAGAGAGAGAGAGAGAGTTTCAAAAACTTTGGAAAGTCAACAAGAGAAAGGACAAGCAAGTGGGGATGTGCAGGCGGTGCAGGGGAGAGAGGAGGGAAAGAGAAGGATGGAGGGGACGTGAGAGGAGGCAGAAGGGCGTGCGGCAGCAGGAGGAAAAGAAGGAAAAGAGGAGAGAGAAGAGGGGCGCACGTGGGAGGGGAAAAAGAAGAGAAAGAAGAACGGTGAGGTCTCGAGTCCAATTTTCGATTCGGTGATTCCAGGACATTACAAAATCTAATATGTAATTGATATACATTATGAATTCTTTTCTTTTTAATTATGTTTTCATCTATAACTAGACTATGGCTAATTACTCTATACCAAGAAATTGTAATTAGGTCAAGACACCATCTTTTTTATTGTCTATTTGGCTCTAAATGTTAACATGATGTCATAACAGAAGGTTTGAGTTTAAATATTTCGAGTCCTTTATTAATATCAATTATTATAATTTTCCTAGCTTACTTTTGGGCCAAATTTTAGTCTACGTGTGAAGACCGTTGGACAATTTACATGTTATATCATGCATACATTTGAAATCTTTTAGTTTTTAGAGTAATAGGTAGTCGTCTCACAAAATTTTTCATGAATCTATTCCTCTTAGTACGAGTGTGCATATCGGATCACAAGAAAAATCTAAATCGAACCAGAATCTTAGTGTCTCTAAGTGAAGTATCAAAGTTAACTAAAAAAGAAGCATCGTGCAATTTGCAGTTTCCAAAACATACCAAACAGGATGAACATATAAGCATACCATATCGGTTTGACAGCCGAGGCATGCAAATGCTTCTCTTTCGGACTTCTGCCGGCTCACCTTGGAATTCCAGTACCTAGTGCTTGCACAAACTAGCGGGCTTCAAGCATCGAAACCGTAAGGTCATTCGCGGAAGCTGTTCGGTCACTCGGCGGTAGATCAGGGCCATGGTGCTTGCTCTTGAAAATGTATGCAGGTCGTTTCGGGGGTGCAAGAACCACATCTTTATTTGCCAACATGAACACAACGGCGGACATGTTTGGCCTGTCGTCCGCGAGTTCTTGCACGCACAAAAGACCAATCTGGATGCACCTCAAGACCTCCTCTTTGGAGCATGAATCAACCATCGACTCGTCGATAATGCCCTCACAGTTCTGTTCTTCCCACAGCTCCCATACCTGCGATTGTGTTGTGAACAAGTGAGCATTTCAGGCTAATTTGTTATGTTTGAGTCCAGTCCTGTCTCTAGTACTTACATGGCCTACCAAATTGGAAGATGGATTTTCATGGTAATATGCACTGTTCCTTTTGCCACTGATGATCTCCAACAGCAAAACTCCGAAACTATAGACGTCAGATTTTATTGAAAATATTCCTTCCATTGCATACTCTGGCGACATGTATCCACTGGCACAGCAACAATGAAGGAAAAACAAGGGGTTTTGACTAATTAGTTGAGTTGAGGTTCTTGGACTCGATAAGCACGTAAAGCATTGCAGAGGCGAAAATTCTTACTATGTTCCAACTACTCGATTTGTGTTTCCTTGGACTTGGTCCCCGCCGCATTTCCTAGCCATACCGAAATCTGAAATCTTTGGATTCATTGCCGCGTCGAGAAGAACGTTGCTGGCCTTTAAGTCTCGGTGGATGATCCTTAGCCTCGAATCTTGGTGCAAGTACAAGAGTCCTCGAGCCACCCCGGATGCTATTTCGAACCGTTTTCTCCAATCCAGCAACGATCTTCTCATTTTGTCTGGACCAAGATCAAGGCATCAACAAGCCATTGTTCGTCATCATGGATCGATCTATGAAATCAGAGTATTCTAGCTAGTGGGAGAGCAGAAGATGTACCGAAAAGGAAGGCATCCAAGCTTTTGTTTGGCAAATATTCGTAGATTATCATTTTCTCGTCTTCTTCGACACAGCAGCCCAGTATTCTCACCAGGTTCCGGTGTTGGAGCTTCGCAGTCAACCGGACTTCGTTCTTAAATTCTTCAACTCCTTGTCCCGAATGTTTCGATAGTCTTTTGACTGCTATTTCCGTTCCATTTTCCAAAACGCCCTGCCAAATAAATTTCCAATGTGCACTTCTTTATCAATTTTTCTGAGTAGCTCTTTTGTGTAATGGAAGTTTACCTTGTGTACTGATCCAAAACCGCCTCGACCGAGCTTACTGAGGACGGAGAAATTGTTTGTTGCCAAAGCTATGGTGCTCAGATCAAAGAGCGGCACATCTCTGTTTCCTCTGGGCCCATTGTTGCGGTCTTTCACACTCCGAGGGGCGCCGAGATATGTTGAATTGGTCATATCACTCCCCAGTGGATTTTGGCTTCTGCGATCTGTTTCCAAGACAACCGCATAAATGCCATTACCAAGAAATCGTGAGATTCCTCATTCAGGAATTCATTTTGTTGAATCGAATGAAAGTCGTAAGATTGAAAAGATCTTCACAAACATTCTTATATATATATATTGATGTACTTTATGATTTCATCTCATGGACCCTGAAACTGGCCTTGTGCTGGTTTAGTTTCATCATTGAAATGCTGCATTGAGATGTGA
Source organism: Angophora floribunda (assembly GCA_014182895.1). NCBI lineage: Eukaryota > Viridiplantae > Streptophyta > Magnoliopsida > Myrtales > Myrtaceae > Angophora > Angophora floribunda. Next base: position 7,892,807 of record CM024708.1, on the reverse strand, counting down.
ATTGGCATCATCATGATTTCTCTTGTTCAAGGTTCTTAGATTCGGAATTGATCCAATAAAAACATAGAATTCACTCTGAATCGACTTCCTATAGCTAAGAACAGTTCCAAGATTGAACCAACTAAAATTTGTGTCCTTTATTAGCTCTTGAACAATAAGAGATGATGAATTTTAGCGGGAAAATATAATAAAGAGCCTGCTGATGTTGAGGACTAAGTGACGCACTCTTTCTCTTCCTGATCACCAAGCCATACAAGAAGGAGCCGGTGAGCAGCAGAGCTGTCAAAATGGAAACTAGAATTATTGCAACCATTGCCTTTTGGCTGAGGGATCTTGTTTTCCTGTAACGAGCTGAAAGGAAAGTACAAACACAGTACTTCAGATTCAATGACCTCAAAAGTGCTTATGCCAAGTATAGAATGAAAAAGTCTTTCAAACTCAACCTGAAACCAAATACCACCATACAAATCTCAAACGAAACAGAGTTTATCCTATGCAAAAGCTTGAACTTGGTTCCTAGAAGCATGGGTGTGAATTCTCACGCTCTTGAAATTAATCTGTTTTGAAGTTTGAAGTATCATTTACTTGACAATGCTAATTTAATGAAACAAATGACGTTGCGGGAGATAAATCACATTAACAAAAGAAGTACTAGCAACATAACAGTAATGAAGCGGGAGTACCTAACTCGATGGCATCGACCCGTACATATAAATGCTGACCTCCATTGGCAAATGTTCTTGTATCGACTAAATCCCCATGCCACATCAGGCACCCGAAACCACCCAGGCTTACATTGGCACTAGCATAAGCTGTGCAAGAGCAATCTCTCAGGCATTCCTCCTCACAGTCCTTCAAGTGCAAGCTCATGTTGGCACGTGCTTTTGAAGTGTCCGGCACCTTCACCCGTGCAACCTTCACGAAGCCTTCCCCACTTCGACACACTGACACCCCTCCCCTCCTTACGCACCCTGCAGATCCATCCCTCAGGTACCAATCAACTGGGGACTTGGGCTCGAGCCCTGGCAGGCATGTGCACTCGAACTGGCCTGTATTATACGGATTGCAGTTGCTGTTGGGCCCACACTTGTCGTAATAATCGCACTGGTCCTTGGGAGTGGACGCGATTACTATCCACTGCTGATCTCGGTCGTGCCACGTGGATTGTTGGACCGACCCCGATTCGTTCACCACCATTCTTGTGATGATCGATGGGTTAACGATGACATACATTACAGAAACCTCGTCTGGGTCATTTACAAAGCTTGTGTTGAAGATGTAAGAGTTAGTCATTTCGGGTACACCGCTCCATCGATCTCCAGTCCATGATCTGGTACGCCAGTACGGATCCCCATCTTTGTACAGACACAATTGAGCGTAGCCGGTCGGGTCAATCCTGTGGGAGTAATTGCCGGGTCCCGGATCCTCTGGGGACTTCCATGATGTTAGGAACCGGTTCAAACCGGTTTTGCGGTTCAGCCCGAGTTTCATGAAAGGAAGCATAGTGTCCGTTGGATAATCAAAGCTTTGCCATATCACCCTTTCGCTAAAATCTTGAACCAGGACTAGATTGCCTGTATCCATAAGCCGAGCTGTAGTAGAATAATTGGATGATGCAGAAGAAACATTTGTGGACCAAACAGGAAAGCTTCCATTTGTCTCATGGAGCACCAAATTTCCATCAGAATCAATTGAAAGAGCTCCTGAAGTGCCATTGATTGGTCTATCTCGATTTGCAACCCAAACAACGGTTTGCTCAGAAACTTGGTAATACCAAATTCCAACATAACAGTGGCTAGAATTACCCGGGCTGAAGAAACCGAGAGCGAACGTTTTATCACTGGAGACCAATAGATTGCCATCTTTGATAGTGCTGTTTTGGTTTAGGATGTCCAAGCAAGTACTTACCTGAAGTAGAAAAAGAAGAAGCAGGGCATATACTAACCCCTTTTCTGGGTTCATGTTTTCTTTTTATTGAGGATGTTGTGGTATGATGTCTGAGGCAGCAAAAGGGACTGAGTGAATGATACCTCAATTACCACGGAGTGTAATTGAGATCTTAATTAGTGAGGATCCAGCTTTCTCACGTAAATGGAGTGCAAGTTGTGACCGCCGTTATCATTTCTAAGCTTCATATTTTCGGTCCACATTTCTTGATTGTGAAACAAGAAAATAATTCCTACTTCATGTAAATTGAAGTAATGGTCACGTACCTTGGCAACTCGCCTCACCTTCCCTTCCCAGCGGCCTAATCCCTTTAATCAATGTGGTTTAACGAAATTGCTTGAGGTGTATTTGCTTTCACATTGAAATGGACCCGGCTTACCATCATGCAGCAGATCCCAAAGAGAGCTTTGACAATTCAAACTGTTATAACGGAGATGGGTACCACGTTGGTTTCCATGGACTTCAATCTTAACATAGAGACAGTTAGTCGAGCCTGAAAGTTTAAATCTTGAATCTTCTATTCATAAGCTCATTGCAGAAACTGAGAAACAAAAAGAAGAAGAGTCCTCTCTTTTAACTCGCTAACTCCGGTCGTTGCGGAGAGAGAGTGAAAGGTGAATTGTATTGTCCACGCCTTTCTTTGAAGTGAAAACGCCCAGTTGCTTCCACGAAAATAGCCATTTCGTAGGTCTTTGTCAAGGCTAGAATCAAATATGCCATTTGATATCCTATAAACCCTTTTCAAATTAGTCCTTTATGCTAAGGTAGTAGTTCGGTTTTCATATGACAGAACTTAGCTACCATATACCATATTAAGGTGGGTCTTTTGATTTGATCACAATTTGCTGTAATATATGAAATCTCTTCACTTGAGGATTGTCCGTCTCCTCTACGAAGAATAAACTTCGTGTAAGCCGGCCTGGTTTGGATTTTGTACACATACTTTTATTGGATCACTAAATATATGACCTGATTTACCCAGCTAGACGCTCATGCAATTAAAAAGCATTGACATATATGTAATCCTGCTTACTAGAACAAACCTCATATTTTCTTCCTAATAAGACGTAATTTAGGCTTTTGAAATCCACAAAATAAAGAAACTAAAATATAAAAGTTGGCCGAATAGTGGATGAGAGATGCCTTGACGGAAGGGCAAAGGCAAGACTTTGATCAGCTGGTCGTCCCATTTATCCTCGTTTGGAAGGGAGCACATTGGCCTCTTTCATCAGATGACTTGGACCGCCTTTTCGCAAGCTAACAAGAGACTAAACAGATTGTTCAGTCATTCATCAAGAAATCTGACCCCAAAAAGAAAAAAAGATAGGTCAAGAGATGAAGCTGAACCGATGATGGTTAGTCTTGGCAATGCGAGGTTGCGTAAGAAGGAAGAGAGAAAATGATTTAGAAAATCTTAAACTTATGGGACAAAATCACTAATAACTTCAAATTTTATCAATTATGACACATTTAATTCAAATTTTTTTATAATATTAAAATCCCCAAACTTGTATCTGTGTGAAAATTTTACCATGAACTTTTTTTTGTGATATTAAAAAACCCAAACTTATATTTATGTGACATATTTATTTCAAACTTTATTGTGACATCAAAAAATCCCAAACTTGTATTCATATGATACGTTTATCTCAAAAATTTGGTGTTACAACAAATAAATTGAGGTTTTTAATGTCAAGAAGAAGTTTCAGGTTTTTAGTGTCACATAAATATAAGTTTAGGGTTCTTAATATTACAAAAAAAAGTTTGGGGTAAATGTGTTATAGTGGACATAGTTTAGGGTTTTTGATGGCTTTTACTTAAGTTTATTGCATTTTTGTTAATTCAGTTTTAGCCATTTCAATTGTGCTAATTGAGCTATAGATTTTTTTAAGTTTTACCAATTGAGTCTATATGATCAATTTTAAATGTATATTACTGACTTGGACAATATCTATGTTATGTGGCATGGCTAGGGTTAACGTTGACAATTTTTAATAATATTTCAAAATTTTTATATTTTTCCTTTATTTTTTCTTTTCTTCTCTTTTCCTTTACTTTTCTTTTTCCTTTCTTTTTCCTATCCCTTTTTCCCAATATGTCGGCCATCGCTAGGCCTTGCAAATGACAGCCTTAGTCGAGGGCCACCATTGCTAGCCTACGCTAGGGCATCCCTTACTCTAGTTTGGCAAGGTCAACCCTTCGCTAGATAGGGTGAAGGCCCTTACCAGATCAGTAAGGGTGGCCCTCACCAAGTTAGTAGAGGGTGGCTCTCGCGGGCCCTCATGGCATCCCTCGCCTAAGGCTGACTAGGGCAACCCTTTGCTAGATCGGGCGAGGCGGCAATCTTTTGCTGCCTAGTAAGCATTTGGTGATCCTTCAACTAGAAGCACAACATAGCAATCACATTGAAAGTAATATCAAAAGGTGTTGAAATTTAGAAGAACGAATATCATGTAATAAGAGATAAGAGTTGGATGATAACATTAAGTAATTCATATGCAAGTTCTTGCAAAACTTGGAAAGGGTTCTTCCGATCATGATGGTTTGAAGATGGTAATTGCCAAGGGAATGGGAAGAGAGGTCATTGTTATATGCAGAAGTTGATGTGTGGAGATACCACATTACGACATACCAACATGGAAATAGTTTCAAGTAGCAAGCGCATTACTTGTTGAAGGAAGAGTTACAGAAAATCTGAAATTGTTAGACATAGCAATAAAACTCTACTTTGTCAAAAACCATTAAGCAATATGTGGAAGCCAAGTCGAATGTAACTCTCTCCTCCTCCACTCTATATCAATTACTTTCCTGGTTCGTCGGGGTTGGCGTGTACTATGTGTACATATATGATGGGGAAGATGAACTAAGTCGGGATGCCAAGAAATTTTCATCATTCAATGTGTGGTTGGAAGCCTATTTAACAAGAGGGGATCAACTTAGCTACTATGCAAATGCAAAAAACCCTTGCCCAAGCTCGTTGTGTAAGGACAAAGTCGATTTCAGCTTCGGCTATAGAGCTGATTTCAAAGAACTGTTGATCTGTGTTTCTTCCTGCTTGGTTGTGGACGTTTTGCACGTCTGGAATTCGTCAAAGTATGTCAAACTTGAAGTAGCACCGGCAAGTACTTTGCACCCACTTCTTTCTGCTGCCGAGGTAGTTAGATGCAACGCGTAGAATGAAATCAAAGCAATCATCTAATGCTTCTCTTTTCTGTCAGACTGAGAAAAATTAACTCACTTGGGTCGGAATCCGATGACACCGGCGTGAAAGGGGGAACAAGAGCTACACGGGGTTAGCTCGGGGACGACAATGGACAACGAACGACGGTCGAAATAGGCCAAAATAGTGCCAGAACACTATTCATGTGGAAGAGAGCAGTAGCAATGAAAACGACTAGACGAGTAGCCGACAGTGGTCAAGGGCAGCCAATGGTGAGTGGCTGGCTTCCTGACTCCGGTGGCTCAACGTTGGGCGGTGGTAGCAACTTCGGTGGCGGCGGCAAGGGTAGATTCCAGTGGAAAAACAGTAAGGACAACAGAAAGGAAGAGAAAAGGAAGAGAGAGAGAAAGGTTGGGATGGTGCAGCTAGGCTGGTGAGAAAGGAGGAGAGAGAAGGCTGCTGAACTTGGACAATAAGTCAAGACAAGTGGGCTAGCCCACTTGTTCAAGAACCAATCAAAAACAAGCAAGATAAGCCACAACAAAGCCCACATGGGCTAAAAGAAAAAGGGCCAAGAAGAGAAGCTCATTGGGCTGAGAAGAGGGAAGGAATTAGGCCAGCTTGGGCCCTTCATGGGCTGGGCTACCGGTCTTGGGCCAGCCCGCCCACGGGCCTAAAACCAGGTCCAAATTTCCTTTTTCCAACACTTTCGAGTCCAACGAAAATTCTAAAATAAATGAGGTGAGGTCCTAATGTTCAGTCCTGACATCACTGAGAAGTTGGTTCTCATTAAATCTGGGGCTAAATTAAGCCGGTTGCGACCGTAGTACAATTTGGATTATTGGACGCCTTTTTAGGACTTTTCCTCACATTTGACTAGTGGTCAAGCTTTCTTTGATCCGTGTTTACGCCAATTCTAGAGCCAGGGACATCCCTCAATTGTCTTGTGGTCATAGGGGCTCAATTGATAATCCTGAGTACCAAATGAAAATGATTCGGTTTAACGTTGTTCGTAGTTTGTATCGACGTCGTGCAAAAATCACCAGCAATTCGACTTTGTACTTCTATCGAATTGATTTATTTACATTTCCCTAATAGTCTAGTTTTAGAGGACATTGTTCTCACCCAAGTCCTCATGGTCGAAGGGTTCATTCCCGATCAAAATTGTGAGTTATATGTGTATCACTTCCTATTAGCGCCTCTCTGAAATCCTTTGTCCCAAGAACAAATTGTTTGGAACATTTGTACTGACCAGGCATTCGACTAATATCGCCATTTTATAAAATCCCAAAATGGGGTCAATTTTCAAGGTGTTACAAGTAGGGATAGCAAAAAGACACATATCAATAGCAAAAGCATCATTTTATTTATTTACGGATTAGCCCTAGGAAGTTTCCGAGTATAGGCCCTTACTGTGAGCAACATGCCAACAAAAAGGGACAATAGAGCCAGGGTTAGGGCCTGCAAGGTAATTTGCCAAATAGTGATAATTTTTGTTCTTTTGTTCCCGAGAGTAAATTTGGAACAGAAATCCGTTTGTCAAAATTTTTGTTCCTGGGAATAGATTTGGAACGAAATCAAGAATAAAAAAAAGTTGCTTCTTGTTCTCGGGAACAACTTCAAGAATCAATTTTTTTCCCTTTCTTTATTTTCTTTTCTCTTTCTCTTTCCTTTTCTTCTTTCTCCCTCGACCAACTTCCGCCCGATCGCCACCCACCGGCCACCGTCGACAATGCCAGCCACCTCTAGCGAGTGCCTAGGCGAGGTCCGGTGAGCTCGCCTGGCCATTGGAGAGCTCGGCCAAGCACATATTTGCTCGGTCGGCCTCACCAAATCTGGGCAAGGTTGCCTCGCCTAGCTCATGGCGAGGGTATCAGCTCTCGCCTGGCTGGTCACCGGTCGTTGGCCGCTGGCGATCTATTAAGCAAAAAAACAAGGTGAAAATGGAAAGGAAAAAAAAAGAAAATTGTATTTAAATCATTAAAAAATTGAAATAAATTATTTTGGACTAGAAATTTTCAAGTTTTACCAAACACATTTTTGTCCCGGGAATAAAAATTTTGGACAGTTACCAAACACTTTCAAAAGCTTAGAAATTGTTCCCGGGAGCAGAATAAAAAAGAATCATTTCTGAGCAGAAACTGTTCTCGAGAATAGAATTGTTACCATGTGCCCATTTAATCTACTCCTTTCAAAACACTGTAACGAACTGCACCACCTGTCGGTTCTCCATCTTACGGACCTAAAAATGGTTATTCAATAACTAGTGAAATAAAATCTTAGTAAGTTAATAGCCTAAGTTTTGATTAGGAGACATACTCGCCTTGGGTGTGCCCTTAACGTGCAATCTTTCTATCACCAACAATTCAATAATAGAAGAACACCCATTCGACTATTATCAGACGCATGATTAGGCCAAAGCTCATATGCAATCATTAACAGTTAACAGTTGCAATCACAAACATCCTTACCTTGCTCTTGGTATACGCAACCTGCATGATACAGTTTATCATATGCCCACCTCAATGTAATAAATATATCAAACAATCAGAACAGCTTTCAAATTGTCCCATGCACCATGCACTCACTCGTGTTCCATTTATTAACAACATTTGGAGGAATTTACTTTCAACACACAAGTTGGTAGTCTACCGGCATAATCGGGCATCGTCCCACCCCATTGGGCATGGTTACGTTTGGCGTCCAAATGGCATTCTTAAAGGAGCAAAGGTCTGGCCTCTATCGGGACTCGCATCCGAACCCCCGCCGAGCATTTTGATAAAATGGATTTCGTCAACTACAGATCCCCCATCGGGTGACTAGCTCTTATGTGACCATGCAAGCACATCAATTACTTATGCTCATTTCATTATCTTTCAGGACAGCCAATGCAGACATGATTCGTGCTTGTATGTGTTAATTCACTGCAATTTCTATATGTAATGCGATAATATTTTACATATGGTCATGTGAATACAAATGCATTTCACACATAGTCATACAAATATGTTGAACACATTAACCCTAATTTGCAATCCCAGTCCCACAATTTTACTCCACTGAGTACGTATTAAACAAGGTCATCAAAGGCAGCATGTATATACGTATTTGATATATTATTCGCATGAGGAAAGTATAAACAATAATGCACTAAAATTAATCGATACTAATACAACTAACTAATTATGTACTTCCCAAAATAATACTTTATTCCAAAAATATTCCATTAATAATTACCCAATAATAAATATTCAACATCCAAAAATAATTAATCATCCACAACTAATTAATTCATTAATTATTACCCAATAATAATAATAATTATTTCCGAAAATAATAATTAATAATTCCGAAATTAATAAATTATTATTATTATTCCGAAAATAATAATAATATATTTTAATATTAACCGTAGTTGCTTTTAACCAAACTACAGTTAACTAACCAACTGAGGATACTTTATTCAACCATGGTCAATAAATCTGACTACAATTACTTTAATCAACTACAGTTACTTTATTCTAACCGCAATAACTTTAATCTAACCATGGTAAATTAATATAGCTATAGTTAACTCTAAGCAAGATTTAACAATTAATAAAATGTTAAATACCCATCATCAAAAGCATAAACCAAGCTTAATATTAAATTAATCACCCCTAATGGAGTTTAGTACCCTAATCAAGGATTAGGAAATGAACTCATGGGTTAGTCACTTCCGACAACACCGGAATGATGACGGTGGCGAGGACAACGAGTGGCTTGCTCGGGGACAACGGTAGCAGAACAACAAGAAACGGCAGCAAACACAACAACAATAGAAAACAGCAAACATCGGCAACATCAAGCAATCGTAGCAATAGTAGCGACCGAAAGCGACAACAGCAACAAATAGAAGTCGCAGCAGCAGGAAACAGAGGAAAATGGAAGGGAAAGGAGAGAGGAAAGGGGGTAGCAATTCGGCGGTGTTTGGACAGCCCCTTAACAATGGCAAGACGGTAAGAATGGTGAAAGATGGCGGTCCGAATGATAAATGGGTGTCCATGGGGAAGAAACAAGAGGAAAACAAGAGGAAAAGAGAGAATGAGAGAGAAAAGAGAGGGGGAGAAGAGAGATATATTTCTCTCCCATTTGGCTTCTTGCAAGAAGCCAAGTCCAACTTCCCTGTAACATCCTGAAATTCGAGCCATTTGAGGGAGGAATGAACATGAATTTCGCCAATGCATTGTTGGCTGATCTCACTCGGAACTGATCACTCATGAAATACTGACCTTGAGGGGAAAGGCTAATGAGGACAGAACTCGTGCGACTAAAGAACTTGATCTGGGAAAATGACTCGACCGTGAGACTTGCGTAAGGACGATCCTGTAGATATGCAGGCCGATTCCAGGGACGAATAGAAGTTGATTCGCGGACCAAAATAATGGGACGACGAGTGATTCCGTCTATTGTTATCGAACCCGCGAACGGCCCTATGTCGATCCTTGATAATCGTGTACTTTGAAATAAGAATCGATCCTTCGCAATTTCATGCAGTCAAGGATGCCCATGTGTCGAGAAGTCTTGAACGTGAATTGACACGAGTCGGTTACGCGTGAATCCTCAAAGCCGCCTGTCAGTCTGAGTAGTACCAAAATGGCATTCGGGCGAAATTGACAAGGCATGTGAATCCAATATTGGACTTCAAATTTTCGGGAACGTCCGGGATGGACTTTTGAACGATGCTTCCTTGACAGTCGACAGTGTCGATTGAGCCAAGTTTTTGGGAAAGGGGTTTACGGACCGAGGAATTGAGCCTACAAGGACGTGGGCCGGGAAAAATCAGTGTGGGCCTCACGCCCAAGGTGGGATGGCCACCGTGGAAGGCCCGAGGAAAGCAAGTGAGCCCGTTGGACCCAACCGACCCCTCACCCGTCCTAGCCCGTTATCCAAACGTGAGCCAATTCGAGCCCAATAAATTCCCGAGCCCGTTCCTATTCATTTTCCGGCCCATTTCCTAGGCCCGCCTTTCATTTTCAGCCCAAGGGCACATTGGGAAATGTGCAAGGTGGAAATGACCAAAATGCCCTTGGATATTTTGGAGAAAAGTCAAAAAGGAAGAGAGAGAAGATGATGTCATTTGGTTGTGATTTGAAGCAAGAATTTATGGCATTGATGAGGCCTATCTCCAGCCCTCACTTCACTCTCTCTCTCTCTTAATCTTCTCCAAAATCGCAGCCCTTTCTCCCCTTGTTTCCTTCTTCCCGCAATTTTCAGCTTCGACCTTCCACCGAAATCTGAGTTGTTCATTGCCTTCCCGATGGAATCTCGGGCCGTGCCACCCACTGTTACTCTCGGGAGAGATATTCCGTACGGATAGCGTCCTCCGTTCGTCGAACGGAGCCACCGGCCGATCCGTACGGCTGCCAGAAGCCGACTGCTCGCCGGACCGTCACTGTAGCGACCAGTTCCCGCTTTGTGTTCCGCCTTTTGACCTGTTTTCCTCCATTTTCGACCTAACCACTGCCCATACCAGCCACCCACAACTCCCCTCAACCCCCAGAGCCTCCGGTCACCGGCCACCGCCGCCGGAGCTCCGCCAGCTTGTTTTTGCTCCGACCAGCAGCTTTCTCCTCCCTGCGGTGCTTTGTTTTGTGAAGTTCGGTGAGGCATCCGAAGTTGTTGCTGCTGTGTGGAGCTCGGGACCGCCTTGGATCATCGTGGGAGAGTTGGCCGGGTGTCGGGTTCGTCGCCGCCACCGCCACCGCGTCCGCGTCTCCGGCCCGCTTAACGGGTGAGTTTAGCTCCTAAACCCTATTTAGTGCCTAAACTTGCTTAGGGTTGGGTTAATTAGTGCTAAGGGCTGATTAAGATGTTTAATTAAGTGCATTAGCCCTAAGATAGGTGGTTAGATTAAGGGTTAAGATTAGATTAGCTTAATCTTGTTTAATTATGCTTAATTGTGTGTTATGTGCTAATTAAGCATGCTTTGCTTGATTAAATTGATTAATTATTTTAATTAATTGATTTATTTAATTTCTGCATTTATTGATTAAATTATGTGATTTATGAATTAAATTATTTAATTATTAAATTCGGAAATTTCACTTTTCATGTGCACCGCTCACGACACGCTTCACGTGCACTGTTCATCCGGAAGTGAAATTGTGCATAATTTCATGTGTCTTGATCATATGAAGTGAAATTGATGTGTAGTGGCATGAACATTCGCATGAATCGTGTGAATTTCACAAAAAGGGAAAAATGGTTTGTCCGAGGGACATCGGAAATGGACCGCCTTTATGAGAAAGAAAGTGATTTGTCCAAGGGACACTGGAAATGGACCTCTTTTATGAGAAAAGTGGGAAAAATGGTTTGTCCGAGGGACACCGGAAATGGACCGCTTTTGTGAGAAATGATTTGAGGTTTCATATGCAAGCATGTGTGCATTGGCTAATGCTCAAAGATAATAAGTGGGTTGTTACGGTTTGCTTGCGTGATCACTAAATTGAAACCGCCGTCTTGGGAGAGTATCTCTTGGCGTTCTGTGAGCATGCGGTCTCGGGAGAGTATCCCTTGACATCCTTTGGGCATGCGGTCTCGGGAGAGTATCCTTTGACGTTCGTTGGGCATGCGGTCTTGGGAGAGTATCCCTTGACGTCTTTTGGGCACGGAAGAGCACGGTTGCGCCTCTGCGGAGGAAGGGCGCCGTTGCGCCGTAGCGCTTTGGAGGGTACGGAAAGGCATGGTTGCGCCTCTGCGGAGGAAGGGCGCCGTAGCGCCGTAGTCCCTCGGCCTGCACGGAAGGGCACGGTTGCGCCTCTGCGGAGGAAGGGCGCCGTAGCGCCGTTGCACCTCGGCCAAGTTGTAGCCCTGTGAGGCAGTAATAATCGGAGTACGTGTGGATGTGAGAGTGCATGAGAAAAACGTGGCATCATTGGTTCCGATTATGCATGAGATAATCACATTATTTATGGCACGCACGCATGAATTGATAACGTGCAGGGTGTGGCAATGGCTAGGTGAGATCGCTTGTGACGCGACTCGCATGTGATTGATGAACTGCATCATCTAACGGCCATGTGCATTGCGTGTATTGTGTTGACTTATAACGTCCAGGGTATGGCATACCGGGTAAGGTTGCATGCGAACTGACTTTTGTTTGTTGGTTGACCCTATCTGTGGTTTGATTGCTAATTGATGGTTGTTTGTGGTTGGGTTGAGTGAAGGGTGGTTCTAGAGAGATACCTTAGGTTGAGTTGGTGTACTAACCGAGGCTTAGGGGAAGAACTCACTGAGATTTTATCTCAACCCGTCGTGGTTAACCCTTTTCAAGCCTTTAGAATGGCTCACCCGCAGTGGAGAATCCTGCCCTGCTTCACCAGTGATCGACCTAACGAAGTCGAGTCCGATGGGTCCGAGTGACCGTAGTGCTGAACCCGAGGGTTCATTTTGTACAGCTGAATTAGCCTAGCCTAGTTCCTTTTTGGTTTGGCTTAGAGTATGGATCGGCCCCTATTGTCGGGCTTGTAAATCGGAAAACGATCCTCCGTTGGTTAATCTAGTAAATTGTATAAATGAGTAGTGATGGTTGTTCTTGTTGTTCATCCCTCTATCCCTGATCGATTGATTGATTGTTTGTTGGGTGGGATGGTTCGTCTTCCGCTTGCGCATAACGAAAGATTAAAATGAATGGTCGTCGACAAGTCCTGGGACGTCGCTTTCAATCGACCAAGAGAAGGGGTTGTCGCGTGCTCGGGGTTCGGGGCGTGACATCCCCGTCGGTTTTGGTATCAGAGCAAGGTTGAGACTTGGAGTGATAAGGTGCGTGGGATTTTAGGGATAGTGAGATAGGGATGGCTTTTAATTATGTGCCTGTGATTACTTTTGTGGCCTTGTGTGGCTTTGTGTGGTGGCGGGTTGCTCATAGTCCGGAGTGATGAGCAATCCTGAGTAGAGAGCGCCCTTAGGCATAGGGCAAAATCGGTCGACCGGTGCTAGAGGTAGCGTGTGGCGAGATCCTAGGTTAGACGGGATCCTGCTGGCGCTAGAGACCTTGATAGGACAGCAAGTCTGAGTGCTTCTGCTGTGGTCCTTGTGGTTCCCCTAGTGAGAGGAGAGGTCTGTGAGAGACCGATACCTAGGCTGGTAGAGCAGTTCCTGAGATTGTAACCACCGAGATTTAGTGGCGTGGGCGACCCCCGGTTCGTGACCCTTTGGATAAGGGATAGTGAGAGGACTGTTTGCCGGGGTATTCGAGTCGACAGTGCTTTTGGCGGCTTATCAGCTTCAAGGTAATGCCATTACTGAGTGGGAAGCCTCTCAAGGAAGAGTGTTCCCTGAAGGCACGGTTCAGACATGGGGTGCCTTTCATGAAGCGTTCAATGGGAAGTGCTTCTTTGATAGTGTGAGAAAGTCAAAAAAATGGCAGGGTTCCAATAGCTTTGTTAGAATCGGATGTCAGTGGAGCAATATGAGGCGAAGTTCGCCGAGTTGGCCAAGTATGCACCGAGGTTAGTGGAGGACCCTTTGGATAGGGCGAGACGTTTTAGAGATGGCTTGAAGCCAGAATTGAAAGCCCAGCTCATGCCCTTGAACTTAAAGAGCTTTGATGAGATGTACGAAAGAGCCTAGATGATAGAGAAGAACAGGATTGAGAGGACGATCGCATCTGGCTCACGATTCGTGTCTAATAGAGACAATCGTCAGTTCGGGAAGGGACCGATGATGGGGCAAAGGAATCCCATCCTCCCGATAGAAAGAATTACGTGGGAAAGCCGATAGCCTGAAACTAGGTCACAAGGGAATCATTGATTAGATTGCAATAGCAATGTATGACTTTGAGGTCATAGTTAGCATCCAGATTCCATGCCAAGGGTATTTGGCATTGGTGGCAGACACGATGGTGAAAGGATCAAAGGTAGAGGATATTGATGTGGTACAAGAGTATATGGATGTGTTTCTCGAGGAATTGTCGGGATTGCCCTAGAGGAGGAAATCGAGTTTGTGATTGAGTTGGCCCTTGGGATTGAACCAATTTCCAAGGCACCTTATAAGATGGCCTTGTCAGAATTGAAAGAACTGAAGGTGCAGACGCACTAGGGCAAGCGTCTCCTCGAGGAGCAGCGGTACTGTTTGTAAGGAAAAAGGATAGGTCGTTGAGACTGTATATTGATTACCGGTAGCTTAATCAAGTGATGATTAAGAACAAGTATCCATTGCTAAGGGTTGATGATATCCTGGTATACTTGAGGAGTCCGGAGGATCAGGAGAGACACCTGAGATCAGTATTGCAGACCTTGAGAGAACATGAGCTGTATGCCAAGTTTAGCAAGTGCGAGTTTTTGGTTATCTCGCGTGGCATTTTTAGGGCATGTAATTTCAGGTGAAGGGATCGCCGTTGACTCGACTAAGATTGAGGCGGTCATGAATTGGCCGAGACTTATGATGGTAATTGAGATTCAAAGTTTCATGGCATTGGCGGGATATTATAGATGTTTCATGGAGAAGTTTCTTTACGATAGCCATGCCATTGACGAGGTTGTTAAAGAAAGAGGAGATGTTTGATTGGACAAACATGTCACGCCCCGACCCTCGAGCACGCAGCAACCCCTATTCTCTTGCGGTCATTTGATTTGCGACTCCCCAGGATCCGTCGCCGATCGTTATTTTTATCTTTTGATTAAACGCATGTGGAAGCGAAACACAATCCTCGGTCAATGACAAAAATAGGGATAGCAGGAAAACTCAATAAGAACACATCAAAAGTATCGCTTTATTAACTAACTGATTAACCCTAGGAAGTTTATAAATACAAGCCCTTACCACGGGCATCTTCCTAACGAGCCAATGAGACCAATAGGCCAGGGTTAATCTACTGCCTCCAAAGACGGCCATGAGCCGTAACACGCGTCAATCCTCCATCTTATGGACCTGAAAATTGTTAACCACGACGGGTTGAGATAAACTCAGCAAGTCAAAGTCCTAAGCCCCGGTTAGGAACTTCGCTCGCCTTGGGAGCAATCTAACTATGCAACCTAGTTCCGACAAACAACACATACCACACCTCAAGCAACATTATCGACGACGCTTTAATAAGCGATGCAAACACAAAGCGACCCTACCTCGGCCTTGGCACACGCAACCCGCAGAAACCGTCATTTCAATCATCACGACATTAAGAGGCATGCGAATAATCGAGCATCTCACACAGCTTTCTCATATCTCACACCCACACATGCTCCGATTATTACGACCACTAGGGCCACGGCACAACCTTATGGTTGGCGGTCTACCGGTCGAAGACCGGCATCGTCCTCCCCATGAGGCAGGGCGACGTCACGGGCTCTCTCCCATCGACGGCATTCCCTATGGAGCATGGGGCCCGCTCACTGCCGCAGCCCCGCAACCGACCACTGTCAGGCAACCGACCGAAGTCAAGACGACCAAAAGGCCACGGCACAACCCCAAGGGTTGGCGGTTTACCGGCAGCGCCGGGCTCTCCTCTTAATGTGACCATGCAACAAATCATCAAGCAATCCATTTATATCTTTGCTCTGTCGTGAATGCAACATCACTCATGCTCATGCGACATGCCATTTCAGGCCATTTCAGATAACCCACGCAATATGTCATGCGATCTCACTCGACAATTTCCAATCAGCATTCAATCACGCACATTCCCTAACTCTTGGGAACAACTTCAACTCTTGTCATTTCAGATGACCAATCAACATCACGATACTCCGATATCCAACCACGTGTTTCAATATTTAAGAATAAATAAACACATGTCTCAATATTCAATAATAAATAAATACGTGTCCTCACGACGATGCCAATCAACTATTTTCGACAATATTCAATTATCCCAAAAATAATTATAAACTATAATTATACTCAAAAATATTTATTTAAGAAGCATGCTATAGTTGATTGTTCCGATAAAATAATTCAAGTCCCACAAAATACTTATAATTATTTTTCAATCCCATAATTAATTATCCCACCCAAATAATTCCATTTAGTAAAACCCTTCTTCAATAAACCAATGTCATTTAATAAAATGGTATATAAATACTATTGACTTTGGAAAAATAGACCATAGTAATTTTTCCCCATAATTACTCAATTAAAACCATTTCCAATAAATAATCACAATTAATTATTTTCTCCAAAAATAATTAATTTTCAGCAATGAATAGTAATAACAATATTACTATTAATAATTCGAAATTATAAATTAATTTAATTAATAATTTCGAAAATAATAAATAATTATTATTATTTATTCCAAAAATAATAATAATAATATTTATTAATACTAAACATGATTAACACTAAGCAAAGCTTAATCAAATAGTATTAAAACACTAATAATCATCATCCAAAGCACTAATCAATAATTAAACTACTCATAAGCAAGATTAACCCCTAACTAAGGGATTAGGAAATCGACTCACGGTTTAGCGATTCCAACGACACGAGCGCGACGGCGGCGGCGAGGGGAATGCCCGGGAACTTCCGGCGCGCCGGGACGAGGCGGCCCGGGACCGGGTCTCGGCCGAGGGCGGCTGTCCACGTGGCAAGAAGCTGCGAAACGGAGGAACCGGCGGCACGGGGCTGGCTAGTGGGCGGCCCGGCAGCTCCGGACGGCGGCCAGCAGCTCCGGCGAAGGCTGGACAGAGCTGGAAAGGGAGAAGGAGAGGCGGTGCAGTAGGTTTCAGGGGGTGGCAGTTGGCTAGGGTGGCTCTGGTGCGGCGGAGGGGCCTCGGGAACGGTCCTCCGGCGGGTCTGTGGCGGTGACCGGCGGCAGCGTGCAGCGGCAAGGCTGCTAGCCGCGTGTCCAGGTCACGGCCAAAGGGACCGAGAGGGAGAGAGAGAGTACGACGACGACAGCGGCAGCTAGGACGGCTCCCAGCGGCGGTCCAGGGCGGCCAGACGGTGGCGGAGGACGGCTGGATGGCGAGCTCGGCCATCCCGACCCCAGATCTGAACTGAAGAAGGTGGAGGTGGCAGCTAGTTCGCGAGGTGGTAGCAGCGGTTCGGGCAGCTTGCCGGCGACTCCGGCGTCTGGGAAAGGCGGCCGGCGTTGCAGCGGCGGTAGAGCGACCAGAACTGGAACAAAGCAGCAACTCGGACAGAGGAGGGGGAGAGGAGAACATAAGTTGGGTGAGGCTGGTTCAGCTGGAGGCCGACGGGCGGTGACTCACCGGCGACCGGGCGAAGAGCAGGGGCGGTGGCGGAGCTATGGTGCTGCGGTGGCGGTCGGTGATGGCGGCAACAGCAGCAAGAAAACACAGCAACAGCAGCCACCAGGGACGTCGGCCAGCAAGGAAGAAGAAGAAGAAGAAGTTGCAAGGGAAGGGGGAGGGCGTCGAACGTGCAGGAGAGAGAGAGGAGCAGCACATGGGTTTGTCAGACAAGTGGGAGAGGAGAGAGAAAAAGAGGATAAGAGAGAAGAAGGATAAGGGCAAGTGGGGGGTCCTGCGCAAAAGAGAGAGAGAACGTGCGGAGGGGAGATGGGGGAAAAGAAAAAGAAAAAGAAAAATAAAAGAAGACAAGACAAAATCCTAAAAAGCTTCTAGAAAGGGCAATTTGGTCTTTTTGCCCTTGAAGCACAAATTCCCAAATATTTGGCTCCAAAATTCGGCCCATTGAATCCTTTTCCAATAATTCGGGCTTACCGAAATTCGGGATGTTACAAGACAAGTGCGAGCGTAGTTTTCAAGAGCTCAAGAGTAAATTGACTATCGCACCTGTTCGACAATACCGTCGGTCCCGGTGGGTACGAAATCTACAAAGGACGCATGATTTGGAATTAGCGGTGGTCATCTTTGCCTCATGTTCAACAACGATAGATGGAACTTCTTAAGGACTATGATTATGAAATTTGTATCATCCGGGGAAAGCGAACAAAGTGGCAGATGCGCTCAGTCGAAAGTCGATAATTGCACAGATGAGGGTACGATAATGGATTCTCTTGGAGGGAGTCGAGGACTCAGATTTTAAAAATTGAGGTTGGCCATCTTACTACTCTAATGGCCACTCTCAGGGTGGAACCCGAGATGCAAAGTAGGATTAAGAGTGCTCAAGTGACAGATCCTGAAATTCTTAAGATCCTACAGATGGACCAGGCAAAGAGAAAAACAGATTTTCAAGTGTCCGAGGATAGGACATTAAGGTTTTGAGGGCGATTGTGCGTTCCGAAAGATGCCGAACTTAAGAAGTGGAACAGCATGAAGTTAGACATCGCTAAGCACGTGGCTAAGTGTTTGACGTGCCAGCAAGTAAAGGCTCAGCATTGTAAGCCTGGTGGACTGCTGCAACCTCTTGATATTCCTGAGTGGAAGTGGGAACACATTATGATGGATTCTGTGATGGGATTGCCAAGGAGTCAGCAAGGCAATGACTCGATTTGGATAGTGGTTGACAGATTGATGAAGGCATCTCACTTCGTTGCGGTAAGAAAAGATTTTATGTTGGATAGGTTTGCAGAGTTGTACGTACGTCAGATTGTACGCATTCATGGAATTCTAGTGACGATCATATCTGACCGTGATCCTAAGTTTATGGCAACTTTCTGGAAAAGTTTGTAGTCGACCTTGGGGACGAACTGCAATAAGATAGGTGGTTTGTGGAATTCGGATAGTAGTTCGATGGAAATTCAATGAATAAGATTTCAAGTGTCGATAAGTGACCCCGTGGAAACGAACTCGTAGATTGACGAGTTGGAAAAAGTTTTGCACTTTGAGATGCTCGGACGAGGTTAAAACCGTGAGGCTTGGTATGGGACATGCCAAATCGGATAATACCTCTATGAGATGGTGCATATCAAAAAGGGACTAGTAGTGGTGCAATTTGAAGATGCCCATAACGACCGGTCCGACGAGGGCGGGGAGTGGTCGCTGGGGCTAAAGTGCCTGAGCAAGGAGCGACTCCCAGCAGGCTTCTAGGATGTCGAAAGAGGCAGAAATGGATTGAACTACGCACTGTGCAAAAAAGAGAGTGCTTGTGGGATAAGATTTTATCGGAATGGGATAGCCGTAATATGATCAAGTTTGCGGAATTTCAGTTTATGGAACGAGGTTAGGGAGCTGGGAATCGCTGGTTCAAAAATTCAGTTTTGCAGTTATTGAATGCAGTTCAGATTATCTGAGTCAGACTAAAGACCGCTCAGAGTCGTCAGAAGAGTTGTGCAGATAAGCGTTGTAGACCGTTGGAGTTTAAGGTGGGCGATCATGTGTTTTGAAAGTATCGCCGATGAGGGGTACTTCCAGATTTGGCAAGAAAGGAAAGTTAAGTTCGAGGTACATTGGATCCTTTGAAATTTTGGAAAGGATCAGGGTTTTAGCATACGTCTTGCGTTACCACCGAAACTTGCTCAAGTACATGATGTTTTCCACGTGTCTACGTTGAGAAAGTATGAACAGGACACGACTCATGTATTGAATTTTGAGGAAATGGACATAGGCGACAAGGTGTCGTACGTGGAAAGGTCGATACGGATAGAGGATCGTAAAGAGCAAGTGCTTCGAAGCAAGACTATTGCCTTAGTTAAGGTGATCTGGCAGTATCACGGATCAAAGGGAGCTACATGGGAAAGTGAAAAAGTGATGAAGCATCAGTACCCCCATCTGTTAAGGATTTGACAGTAGCAGCAAATTTTGAGGACGAAATTTTTATAAGAGGGGAAGAATTGTAACATCCTGAAATTCGAGCCATTTGAGGGAGGAATGAACATGAATTTCGGCAATGCATTGTTGGCTGATCTCACTCGGAACTGATCACTCATGAGATACTGACCTTGAGGGGAAAGGCTAATGAGGACAGAATTCGTGCGACTAAAGAACTTGACCTGGGAAAACGACTCGACCGTGAGACTTGCGTAAGGACGATCCTGTAGATATGCAGGCCGATTCCAGGGACGAATAGAAGTTGATTTGCGGACCAAAATAATGGGACGACGGGTGATTCTGTCTATTGTTATCGAACCCGCGAACGGCCCTATGTCGATCCTTGATAATCGTGTACTTTGAAATAAGAATCGATCCTTCGCAATTTCATGCAGTCAAGGATGTCCATGTGTCGAGAAGTCTTGAACGTGAATTGGCACGAGTCGGTTACGCGTGAATCCTCAAAGCCACCTGTCAGTCTGAGTAGTACCAAAATGGCATTTGGGCGAAATTGACAAGGCATGTGAATCCAATATTGGACTTCGAATTTTCGGGAACGTCCGGGATGGACTTTTGAACGATGCTTCCTTGACAGTCGACAGTATCGGTTGAGCCGAGTTTTTGGGAAAGGGGTTTACGGACCGAGGAATTGAGCCTACGAGGACGTGGTGTAACATCCTGAAATTCGAGTCCTTTTAGGGAGGAACGAGCGTTAATTTCGTCAATGCATTGTTGGTTGATCTCACTCGGAACTGATCACTCCTGAGATACTGACCTTAAGGGGAAAGGCTAATGAGGACAGAAACTCGTGCGACTAAAGAACCCGACTGGGAAAACGACTCGACCGTGAAACTTGCGTAGGACGATCCCGTAGATATGCAGGCCGATTTCAGAGACGACTAGAAGTCGATTCGCGAACAAAAATAATGGAACGACGGGTGATTCCGTCTACTGTTATCGAACCCGCAAATGACCCTATGTCGATCTTTGATAATCGTGTACTTTGAAATAAGAATCGATTCTTCGCAATTTCGTGTAGTCAAGGACGTCCATGTGTCGAGAAGTCTTGAATGTGAATTGGCAACAGTCGGTTACGCGTGAATCCTCAAAGCCGCCTGTCAGTCTGAGTAGTACCAAAATGGCATTCGGGCAAAATTGATATGGTATGAGAATCCAATATTGGACTTCGAATTTTCGGGAATGTTCGAGAAGGACTTTTGGACGATGCTTCTTAGACAATCGACACTGCCGGTTGAGCCGAGTACTTGGAAAAGGGATTTTCGGACCAAGAAAACGAGCCTACGAGGACGTGGGCCGGGCAAGATCAGTGTGGGCCTCACGCCCAAGGTGGGACAGCCGCCATGGAAGGCCCGAGGCAAGCGAGTGAGCCCGTTGGGCCAAACGGACCCTTTACCCTTCCGAGCCCATTGTCGAAAACCGAGCCGATTCAAGCCCAATAAATTCCCGAACTCATTCCTATTCATTTTCAAGCCCATTTCCTAAGCCTGCTCTTCCATTTTCAGCCCAAGGACAGATTGGGAAATGTGCAAGGTGGAAATGACCAAAATGCCCTTGGATATTTTGAAGAAAAGTCAAAAAGGAAGAGAGATAAGATGAGGTCATTGTTTGGCAAGTGGGGCAAGCCTTGATGGCTTGGATAAGGCTTATCCTTCAGCCTTCACTTCACTTCACTCTCTCTCTCCTCTTCATCTTCTCCAAAACCGCACACTTCTCTCCCATGGTTTTCCTTCCTTCCTTCTGTTTTTCAGTTTGACCTTTCACCGAAATCTGAGTTGTTCATTACCTTCCCGTTGGAATCTCGTCTCGTGCCACCCGCCGTTGTGTTCAGAAGAGAAATTCCGTTCAAATAGCGTCGGCCGATCGCCGGAAGGAGCTTCTGATCAACCCGTATTCCGGCCGAAAGCCACCGCCGGCTGGACCGTTTTCTGACCGCCTGCTGCTGTTCTGTTTTGCTGTTTCGGCCATTTTCCTCCCTTTCCGACCCAATCTCCACCCATACCAGCCACAAGTGGTTCCCCCTCAACCCCCAGGTGCCGTTGGTCGCTGGCCCGCCGCTCGTCGGAGCTCCGGCCAGCCCGTTCAACTCCGGTCAGCAACTTTCCTCCTGTGCAGTGCAGTTTTCAGAGTTGCAGAGGGATTTCGAGTTTGTTGCTGCTGTTCTCAGCCCAGGACCGCCTTGGATCGTCGTGGTAGAGGTCCCCGGGTGTCGGGTTCGTCGCCGCCGCCGCGTCCGTGTCGCCGGCCCGCTTAACGGGTGAGTTTAGCTCCTAATCCCTATTTAGTGCCTAAACTTGCTTAGGGTTGGTTAGTTAGTGTTAATTTTGGTTTAAGGGGTTTAATTAAGTTGTATTAGCCCTAAGATAGGTGGTTAGATAGATGATTAAGATTAGATTAGTTTAATTTTGCTTATTTAGCTTAATTGTGCTTAATTTGGGATTAATTGTGTTTATGTGATTGATTAAGCATGATTTGCTTTAATTGAATCGATTAATTGTTTCAATTAATGTTTTGTTTAATTTCTGGATTAAATGTTTTAATTAATTGAATTTCGGAAAAATCACTGTTCACGAGACGCTCACAATTATCGTTCACGCACTGTTCATCCGAAAGCTAATTTTTGTCTCGAATTTGATGTGCTATTGATTGTTATGATTAATTGAAGTGCCGATTGTTAATTATACTCATGATTGATGATGAAATGCGTGATCGAGTGTTGGTTGGATTTGGATTTTGGAATTGTCGAGTGAGATCGCATGACATATTGCGTGGATTATCCGAAATGGCATATCGCATGAGCATGGGTGATGTTGCATTCACGACAGAGCAAAGATATAAATGGATTGTTTGATGATGTGTTGCATGATCACATTAAGAGAGGGAACCCGGCGTTGCCGGAAGACCGCCAATCTTTATGGGGTTGTGCCGTGGCCATTTGGTCGCCTGACTTCGGCCTGATGCCCGACGGGGACATGTGACGGGATTGCGGTAGTGGGCGGGTCCTATGTTCCTGTCAGTTGCGGGACTGCGGTAGTGGGCGGGTCCTGTGCTCCTTCGGGAATGCCGTTAGAGGGAAGGGATGACCCCTGACGTCGCCGTGCCTCAAGGTAAAGAGGATGAAGCTGGTTTAGCCATGAACCGCCAACTATAAGGTTGTGCCGTTGGCCCAGGAGGGGGCGTTAATAATCGGAGCATGTGTGAGTGTGAGACATGAGAAAGTTGTGTGAGATGCTCTGATTATTCGCATTCTCTTAATGTCATGATGATTTGTGGTACGCACGCATGAGTTGACAGTCGTGCAGGGTGTGGCAATGGCCAGGTGAGATCGATTGTGACGCGATTTGCATGTGAGTGATGAACTGTATCATCTAACGGCCATGTGCCTTGTTTGCATTGTATGAGATTTGACGTGCAGGGTATGGCAGACCGGGTAAGGTTGCATGCGAACCGAATAGTGTTTATTGGTTGACCCTGGTGGTTGTTTGATTGCGGGTTGTCTTTGTCTCGTTTGTGGGGTTGAGTGAGGGGTGGTTACGGAGAGATACCCCGAGTTGAGTTGGCGTACTAACCGGGGCTTAGGGGGAAGAACTCGCTGAGATTTTATCTCAACCCGTCGTGGTTAAACATTTTCAGGTCCCTAGAATGGCGTACCCGCAATGGAGAATCCTGCCCCCGCTTCTCCAGTGATCGACTCGACGGAGCTTGAGTCCGATGGGTCCGAGTGACCGTGGTGTTGAACCTGAGGGTTCTTCTTGTTTAATCGGATTAGCCTAGTTTCTATTTGATTTGGCTTAGAGGATGGATCGGCCCTTTTTGTCGGGCTTGTTATTCGGAAACGATCCTCCATTGGTTAATCCAATAAATTGAATAATTGAGTAGTTGCTGTTGTCCTTGCTATTCATCCCTCTATCCCTGTTTGATTGTTTGTTTGTCTGGGGATGGTTCGTCTTCCGCTTGCGCATAATCAAAGATAAAATGAATGGTCATGGACGGGTCTTGGGACGTCGCTTTCAATTGACCATGGAGAAGGGGTTGCCGCGAGCTCGAGAGTCGGGGCGTGACACGTGGGCCGGGAAAAATCAGTGTGGGCCTCACGCCCAAGGTGGGATGGCCACCGCGGAAGGCCCGAGGAAAGCAAGTGAGCCCGTTGGATCCAACCGACCCTTCACCCGTCCTAGCCCGTTATCCAAACGTGAGCTAATTCGAGCCCAATAAATTCCCGAGCCCGTTCCTATTCATTTTTTGGCCCATTTCCTAGGCCCGCCTTTCATTTTCAGCCCAAGGGCACATTGGGAAATGTGCAAGGTGGAAATGACCAAAATGCCCTTGGATATTTTGGAGAAAAGTCAAAAAGGAAGAGAGAGAAGATGATGTCATTTGGTTGGGATTTGAAGCAAGCATTTATGGCATTGATGAGACCTATCTCCAGCCCTCACTTCACTCTCTCTCTCCTCTTCATCTTCTCCAAAATCGCAGCCCTTTCTCCCCTTGTTTCCCTTCTTCCTGCAATTTTCAGCTTCTGACCTTCCACCGAAATCTGAGTTTTTCATTGCCTTCCCGATGGAATCTTGGGCCGTGCCACCCACCGTTACGCTTGGGAGAGAGATTCCGTACGGATAGCGTCGGCCGTTCGTCGAACGGAGCCACCGGCCGATCCGTACGGCGGCCAGAAGCCGACTGCTCGCCGGACCGTCACTGTAGCGATCAGTTCTGCTGTGTTCCGCCTTTTGACCTGTTTTCCTCCATTTTCGACCTAACCACCGCCCATACCAGCCACCCACAACTCCCCCTCAACCCCCAGGAGCCTCCGGTCACCGGCCACCAGCTCGCCGGAGCTCCAGCCAGCTTGTTTTTGCTCCGACCAGCAGCTTTCTCCACCTGCAGTGCTGTTTTGTGAAGTTCAGTGAGGCATCCGAAGTTGTTGCTGCTGTGTGGAGCTCGGGACCGCCTTGGATCGTCGTGGGAGAGTTGGCCGGGTGTCGGGTTCGTCGCCACCGCCGCGTCCGCGTCTCCGGCCCGCTTAACGGGTGAGTTTAGCTCCTAAACCCTATTTAGTGCCTAAACTTGCTTAGGGTTGGGTTAATTAGTGCTAAGGATTGATTAAGATATTTAATTAAGTGCATTAGCCCTAAGATAGGTGGTTAGATTAAGGGTTAAGATTAGATTAGCTTAATCTTGTTTAATTATGCTTAATTGTGTGTTATGTGCTAATTAAGCATGCTTTGCTTGATTAAATTGATTAATTATTTTAATTAATTGATTTATTTAATTTCTGCATTTATTGATTAAATTATGTGATTTCTGAATTAAATTATTTAATTATTAAATTCGGAAATTTCACTGCTCACGACATTACGCTCACGTGCACCGGCTCACGACTGTTCATCCTAAGTGAAATTGTGCATAATTTCATGTGTCTTGATCATATGAAGTGAAATTGATGTGTAGTGGCATGAACATTCGCATGAATCGTGTGAATTTCACAAAAAGGGAAAAATGGTTTGTCCGAGGGACACCGGAAATGGACCGCCTTTATGAGAAAGAAAGTGATTTGTCCAAGGGACACTGGAAATGGACCGCTTTTATGAGAAAAGTGGGAAAAATGGTTTGTCCGAGGGACACCGGAAATGGACCGCTTTTGTGAGAAATGATTTGAGGTTTCATATGCAAGCATGTGTGCATTGGCTAATGCTCAAAGATAATAAGTGGGTTGTTACGATTTGCTTGCGTGATCACTAAATTGAAACCGCCGTCTCGGGAGAGTATCTCTTGGCGTTCTGTGGGCATGCGGTCTCGGGAGAGTATCCCTTGACATCCTTTGGGCATGCGGTCTCGGGAGAGTATCCCTTGACATCCTTTGGGCATGTGGTCTCGGGAGAGTATCCCTTGACATTCATTGGGCATGCGGTCTCGGGAGAGTATCCTTTGACGTTCGTTGGGCATGCGGTCTTGGGAGAGTATCCCTTGACGTCTTTTGGGCACGGAAGAACACGGTTGCGCCTCTGCGGAGGAAGGGCGCCGTAGCGCCATAGCAATAGCACGGAAGGGCACGGTTGCGCCTCTGCGGAGGAAGGGCGCCGTAGCGCCGTTGCACCTCGGCCAAGTTGTAGCCCTGTGAGGTAGTAATAATCGGAGCACGTGTGGATGCGAGAGTGCATGAGAAAACGTGGCATCATTGGTTCCGATTATGCATGAGATGATCACATTATTTATGGCACGCACGCATGAATTGATAACGTGCAGGGTGTGGCAATAGCCAGGTGAGATCGCTTGTGACGCGACTCGCATGTGATTGATGAACTGCATCATCTAACGGCCATGTGCATTGCATGTATTGTGCTGACTTATAACGTCCAGGGTATGGCATACCGAGTAAGGTTGCATGCCAACTGACTTGGTTGACCCTGTCTGTGGTTTGATTGCTAATTGATGGTTGTTTGTGATTGGGTTGAGTGAAGGGTGGTTCTAGAGAGATACCCCAGGTTGAGTTGGTGTACTAACCGGGGCTTAGGGGAAGAACTCACTAAGATTTTATCTCAACCCGTCGTGGTTAACCCTTTTCAGGCCTTTAGAATGGCGCACTCGCAGTGGAGAATCCTGGCCCGCTTCACCAGTGATCGACCTGACGAAGTCGAGTCCGATGGGTCCGAGTGACCGTAGTGCTGAACCCGAGGGTTCATTTTGTACAGCTGGATTAGCCTAGCCTAGTTCCTTTTTGGTTTGGCTTAGAGGATGGATCGGCCCCTATTGTCGGGCTTGTAAATCGGAAGACGATCCTCCATTGGTTAATCTAGTAAATTGTATAAATGAGTAGTGATGGTTGTTCTTGTTGTTCATCCCTCTATCCCTGATCGATTGATTGATTGTTTGTTGGACTGGGGATGGTTCGTCTTCCGCTTGCGCATAACGAAAGATTAAAATGATAGTTGTCGACAAGTCCTAGGACGTCGCTTTCAATCGACCAAGAGAAGGGGTTGTTGCATGTTCGGGGTTCGGGGCGTGACATTCCCAATATTCACATCATTTCCCTTGACTTTCTCTCCCCTTTGTCCTCCAAAATTGAATGCATCTTCTAGAAAAGGGCAATTTGGTAATTTCTCCAAAGTATAATATATTGTACTATATGCGTATACGGGCCAAGATTTTATACGGGTTTAAATAAAATTTGTTTGAGCTCAAAAGAATAAGAAACGGGCTAGAAAATGGGCTCATGGGCTTGCTTGGGTCCACTTGGGCTTGGTGGGCTTGGCTTGGGACCCACTTGGCTGAACGTCAATGGGCGCATGGCCCATTGGGCCTTCGGTTGGCCTATCTCCTCTCGGTTCCAATTTTTCAGCCCGTTGAATCCTTTTTCGATAATTTTCGAGTTTACTGACATATTCGAGAATCAATGAGGCAACATCCAATATTTTAGTCTTAACATCCTTGAAAGTTCGATACCCAAAACTGGATTAAAATTCGTAGTTAAAATCGATCAATTGCGATTTTAGTATGACTTAACTATCATGCGACATTTAGGGGTTTTCACACGTTTGATCCGTGGTTGATAACTTTTTAATCCATGATTGTGTCTATTCAAATCAATGTGATCTTCAATTGTCATGTAATCATGATGAATTAATTGTTCACGTTCACTACAAAGTCAAAAGGAAATCGGTTTAACATCATTTGCAGTTAATATCAAAGTCGTGCATCCCTGCAATCTAACCTCGTATTTTTGCCGAATCAATTTATTTATGTTCACTAATTGGACTACAACATCGTGGTATCATCCATCTTTGATCCTTATGGTTGAGCGGCTTATCCCCGATTGAATTCACTAGTCATATGCGTATCAATCCTTAATTCCATTTCCGAGTAGTTAGTTAACTCATAAGGGGCCAACTCAGAGTAAACGTAACTAACAATGCATTGATAAAATAATCATTTTGTATATTTCGAGATGGGTCGAAATTTAGAACATCACCAAAAGGAAGAAAAAAGAGCCATGAAAGTGACTAGCTGACATGGCAAAGATTATAAAAAATGGAATTAAAGTTTAGAACGTGATCCACGAGAATTTAAAAATTCTAGCGGCATGGTAGTTGGGCCATTGATATAGGTTAAATTGATTTCTTTTTCTTTTTTTTCATTTTATGAAAAATGTTAAATTTTTCTTTTTGGGTTTGGTTTAACTTTATTGTCGAGCACGCAAATGGCTTTGATCAAGTCAATTTCAGCCTTTTTTAGTCCAATTTTCCATGCTTAATAATTACTCTTTTTTTATTTTTGTGCTTTCCAATCTCTCGAAGATTCGCGCATGCCTTTTAACTTATGCCATGTCGGAAAAGCCCACTCCGCAAATTTCTAATCAAATCGAACGTGGTTGTAACTATGGTGCTGGTCCTCCTTTTTTTTTTTTTTAATTTAAAATTTTGGGTTAGTAAGAGATGTTATTGAAATTAAAAAAGAAAAAGAAAAGCAAGAGGATAATCATTGCTACCATCCCCATCTTTCATAATAAAGCATCCAACAACACTTCAAGAGTCTATATCAAATTCGGTAAACAGGTTCGTGTTAATATATGGGTTAATATCATGAAAAAATAATAAGTTGGTATATTTATGACAAATTTATTAAAAATTAATTTTTTGACTATAAAAAAACTTAAAGTGATATGCCTGTGACATATTTACCTAAATTTATTTTTTGACCATAAAAAACCATAAACTAATATATTTATGATAAATTTACCATTTACTAGCTTCTATTAAATTGAATTAATGTCATGAAAAATCATAAATGGATACATTCATGACAAATGGATGATAAAACCTTAAAATGGTATACCTGTTAACTATTATATGTCACTCAACTTAGTAATCGATAGAATTTAATGAAATTAATAGAATGTAAAATTATCGTAGGTGTATTTTTTGAAGTTATAAATGTATTAGTTTGAGATCTTTTGTGATATTAAACTTATCACGCATTGACTCTCGAGCATAGGATGATCTCCTTTTTCTCTTGTGATCCCCTTTTTCTCTTGAGATCATTTGAATGCGACATCCCAGAATGTGTTGTCAACCATTATTTTTATATTTCCATTAAATACATGCCGAAGCAATAAATAATCTATGTACTAAATAATAATTTGGATAGTTCAGAAAGTCAATCAGAAAACACCATCAACAATACAACTTTATTTATATAATGATCAACTCTAGGAAGTTTACAAGTACAGGCCATTACCATGGGCATCTTTCTATCGAGCCAATTACACCAACAAGGTTAGGGTTAATCTACTTCCTTCAACCATACCCATGAATCGCAACACGTGCTGATTCTTCATCTAATGAACCTGAAAATGGTTATATAATAAACAATGTGATAAAATCTCAATAAGTCATTATACTAAGCCTTAGTTAGGAAACTCGCTCACCTTGGGTGCAGCATAATCATGCAACCTATCAATGATGGCCAATCAGAAAACAAATGACCATTGCCTTACCTCAATCAAATCTAATCACATGTAACCTTACCCCACGGCTGTACATACCATGCACAACATTAGTCACACGGGCCACACAAAGGCAAGCAAATGACCGCATAATTAGAACACTAAACACACAACATTTTATGTGCATAGCAGTCTAGCATGTTCCAATTATGCACCTCATGCGTAAACATGCATGAAGACCCTATCTTTTTTACTCGGCATCTAACATTTCACATATTCAATACACACATGAAGTTAGGCAACCATTATGCAGTAAATGTACTCAATCGTCTAGAATGCACAGTAATTATTAACTCCATACTTTGAGTATCCATACGTATCCAAATTACTACATCCACTTAGGGCTAAATCCAAAATTCTATCAGTAATGCTTTTCCCGAAATTCATTGAGTATTCGAAATCCATTAGTCGCGTTTTCCCAAAATCCATCGGCAACGCTTTCCCGAAATCCATTGGTAACGCTTTTCCTAAAATCTATCAGTCGTGTTTTCCGAAATCCATCGAATATTCAAAATCCATTGGTAATGCTTTCCCCAAAATCCATTGAGTAACCAAAATCCATCAGTTACGTCTTCCGAAATCTATCAAGTATCAAAAATCCATTAATAACGCTTTTATCAAAATCCATCGAGTATTCGAAATCCATCAATCGCGTCTTTCAAAATTCATCAGGTATCCAAAATCCATCGAGTATTTGAAAACCATTAGTCGCATTTTCCGAAATCCATCGGGTGTCCAAAATCCATTGGTAACGCTTTCCTCGAAATCTATCGAATAACCGAAATCCATTAGTCGCGTCTTTTAAATCCATCGGGTATCCAAAATCCATTGGTAATGCTTTTCTCGAAATCCATCAAGTATCCAAAATGTATCATTCACGTCTTCCGAAAACCATTAGATATCCAAAATCCATTGATAACGCTTTTCTCGAAATCCATCGAGTATCCAAAATGTATCAGTCACGTCTTCCGAAATCCATCAGAAATCCAAAATCCATTGATAACGCTTTTCTTGAAATCCATCAAATAACTGAAATCAATTAGTTGCGTCTTCCGAAATCCATTAGGTATCCAAAATCCATTGGTAACGTTTTCCTCAAAATTCATCGAATATCTTAAATCCATTAGTCGCGTCTTCATTTACATGATCATACTAGCACATCTACCACTCATGCCAGTTTCCTCTTTCCTCATCATTCAATATAGGCATGGTTGTGCGCACATATCAAAATACCACAACTTTTACACGTAAAGAAAATACAAGTAATCAGCTATGATTACTTCAGCATGCAATCACACGAGTCCACATACATATACATACTTCAATAAACGATCACGTACCTCTATTATTTAATTATAGCCAATTATTCACATAAATAATTGGTTATAACTAAATAAATATAAACTCCGATGATATTCATTTTGATATATAGGAAAATACTTCAATTAATTATCTTGATAATTAACTGGCTCTTACACAAAATAGTTATAACTATTTATCATTTCCATAAATAATTACTTAACAAAAGTAATTGACTTCCATAAAATATTCCACAAATGTTTAAAGTCCAAATAATACCATTATAAATAACTACTAACCTTTCATCAATAAGCAATAACCAAATAGGTATAAATATTGCTCAACTTAATCAATTCTCCCGAGTGATCATAATCAATTATTTCTCCAAAATAATTAATCATCCCAAGACATCCAATAATTCAAAATTTATTAATATTATAAATAATTAATTAATTTCCACAAAATATAATATTTCCATAAAATAATATAATTATAATTAATTATTTCTCTAAAATAATTAATCATAAATAATTCCTACTAATCCTTCCTTAATCAAATTACTTAACCAAAAATAGGATTAATACAATAAAATAATACTAATTAATCATAATCCAATTTAATTAGCAACAAACATGCTCAAGTCATCATTAGCTTATCATAATCTCACTTAAGGCATATAATACACAATCAAGCATAACTAATCAACATTATTCTCTGATAACACTTAGCACTAATTAAATATCCCATAATATGAGATTATCCTCTAATTAAGAGATTAGGAAAACAACCCAGCAGTTTGCGATCAAGGAGAGGCGGCACGGGACCGGATCTCGGCCGAGGGAGGGCTGTCCGTGCGGCGAGAAGCTGAGAAACGGAGGGACCAGTGGCTGAGGCGGCACAGGGTCGGCTGGCGGGCGGTCCGGCAGCTCCGGACGACGGCCAGCAGCTCTGGCGACCGGGCGGGGGCTCCGGCGGCGAGAAAAACAGAACCGAGAGGAAGGGTGCGGCGGCCGTCTGGCGGCTAGACGAAGGCGGCTGGCCGGCGGCAAGGACGGCTGAGGGGGTTCGGACGGCGGCGAGGGGGTGACCGGACGGTGAGCAGGTGGCCCGGTGGTGGCTGGCCGACGGTGGTGGCTGCTCAGGCCAAACCAGAACCGAAGGAAGGGGGATGGGCGGCTGCTTTGGTTCGAGCGACACGGGTGGCGACTGACCCGACGGAGCAGAGGCGGAGGCGACTGCTTCGGGCGACTGAGGTGGCTGACAACAGCGGCGAGGCTAGGACAGACACGGAACGGGGAGGAAAAAGGAAAAACAGAGAAAGGGAAGGGGCAGCTGCCGGTGGGGGGTTCGAAGCTGAATCAGGCGGCGCGGCTGGCTGACCGGAGGCGTGAGGCGACTCCGGCGGCGAGCAGAGGAGGTGGCGGTTGAGCTGAGAACAACAGCCGACCAGATCTGATCCGACTGAGACAAAGCCGAAAGAGAGCGGCTGGTTTGGGTGGGACCGGCAGACGGCGAGACGGGCGGGCGGCGGTGAGCTGGCGGGGTGACGGAGCTGTTGTGGTGACGGTCGGCAGCACGAAAACGCAGCAGCAGCAGCAGCAACTTCTGCTGGCCGAGGGAAACCAGCAGATGAAGAAGAAGAAGAAGAGAAGGAAAAGAAGGCAGTAGCACTTCCGTGCGATTTCCCCAGCAGCAGAGAGAGAGAGAGAGAGAGAGAGAGAGAGAGAGTTTCAAAAACTTTGAAAAGTCAACAAGAGAAAGGACAAGCAAGTGGGGATGTGCAGGCGGTGCAGGGGAGAGGAGGGAAAGAGAAGGATGGAGGGGACGTGAGAGGGGGCAGAAGGGCGTGCGGCAGCAGGAGGAAAAGAAGGAAAAGAGGAGAGAGAAGAGGGGCGCACGTGGGAGGGGAAAAAGAAGAGAAAGAAGAACGGCGAGGTCTCGGGTCCAATTTTCGATTCGGTGATTCCAGGACATTACAAAATCTAATATGTAATTGATATACATTATGAATTCTTTTCTTTTTAATTATGTTTTCATCTATAACTAGACTATGGCTAATTACTCTATACCAAGAAATTGTAATTAGGTTGAGACATCATCTTTTTTATTGCTTATTTGACTATAAATGTTAACATGATATCACAACTGGTTTGAGTTCAAATATTTCGAGTCTTGTATTAATATCAATTATTATAATTTTCCTAGCCTACTTTTGGGCCAAATTTTAGTCTACATGTGAAGACCGTTGGACTATTTACATGTTATATCATGCATACATTTGAAGTCTTTTAGTTTTTAGAGTAATAGGTAGTTGTCTCACAAAATTTTTCATAAATCTATTCCTCTTAATACAAGTGTGCATATCGGATCACAAGAAAAATCTAAATTGAACCACAATCTTAGTGTCTCTAAGTGAAGTATCAAAGTTAACTAAAAAAGAAGCATCCTGCAATTTGCAGTTTCCAAAACATACCATACAAGATGAACATATAAGCATACCATATCGGTTTGACAGACGAGGCACGCAAATGCTTCTCTTTCGGACTTCTGCTGGCTCAACACACCTTGGAATTCCAGTACCTAGTACTTGCACAAACTAGCGGGCTTCGAGCATCGAAACCGTAAGGTCATTCGCGGAAGCTGTTCGGTCGCTCGGCGGTAGATCAGGGCCATGGTACTTGCTCTTGAAAATGTATGCAGGTCGTTTCGGGGGTGCAAGAACCACATCTTTATTTGCCAACATGAACACAACAGCGGACATGTTTGGCCTGTCGTCCGCGAGTTCTTGCACACACAAAAGACCGATCTGGATGCACCTTGAGGCCTCCTCTCTGGAGCATGAATCAACCATCGACTCGTCAATAATGTCCTCGCAGTTCTGTTCTTCCCATAGCTCCCATACCTGCGATTGTGTTGTGAACAAGGGAGCATTTCAGGCTAATGAGTTGTCTGAGTGAACTCCTGTCTCTTGTGCTTATTTAAGAGTTCCAGTACTTACATGGCCTACCAAATTGCAAGATGGATTTTCATGGTAATATGCACTGTTCCTTTTGCCACTGATGATCTCCAACAGCAAAACTCCAAAGCTATAGACATCAGATTTTATTGAAAATATTCCTTCCATTGCATACTCTGGCGACATGTATCCACTGCCGCAGCAACAATGAAGGAAAAACAAGGGGTTTTGACTAATTAGTTGAGTTGAGGTTCTTGGACTCGATAAGGTGGAGGCGAAAATTCTTACTATGTTCCGACTACTCGATTTGTGTTTCCTTGGATTTGGTCCATGCCGCATTTCCTAGCCATACCGAAATCTGAAATCTTTGGATTCATTGCCGCGTCGAGGAGAACGTTACTGGCCTTTAAGTCTCGGTGGATGATCCTTAGCCTCGAATCTTGGTGCAAGTACAAGAGTCCTCGAGCCACCCCGGATGCTATTTCGAACCGTTTTCTCCAATCCAGCAACGATCTTCTCGTTTTATCTGGACCAAGATCAAGGCATCAACAAGCCATTGTTCATCGTCATGGATCGATCTATGAAATCAGAGTATTCTAGCTAGTGGGAGAGCAGAAGATCTACCGAAAAGGAAGGCATCCAAGCTTTTGTTTGGCAAATATTCGTAAATTATCATTTTCTCGTCTTCTTCGACACAGCAGCCCAGTATTCTCACCAGGTTCCGGTGTTGGAGCTTTGCAATCAACCGGACTTCGTTCTTAAATTCTTCAACTCCTTGTCCCGAATGTTTTGATAGTCTTTTGACTGCTATTTCCGTTCCATTGTCCAAAACGCCCTGCCAAATAAATTTCCAATGTGCACGTCTCTATCAATTTTTCTAAGTAGCTCTTTTGTGTAGTGGAAGTTTACCTTGTGTACTGATCCAAAACCGCCTCGACCGAGCTTACTGAGGACGGAGAAATTGTTTGTTGCCGAAGCTACGGTGCTCAGATCAAAGAGCGGCACATCTCTGTTTCCTCTGGGCCCATTGTCGCGGTCTTTCACACTCCGAGGGGTGCCGAGATATGTTGAATTGGTCATATCACTCCCCAGTGGATTTTGGCTTCTGCGATCTGTTTCCAAGACAACCGCATAAATGCCATTACCAAGAAATCGTGAGATTCCTCATTCAGGAATTCATTTTGTTGAATCGAATGAAAGTCGTAAGATTGAAAAGATCTTCACAAACATTTAATATATATTATAAATATTTATATATATATATATATATATATATATATATATATATATATATATATGTACTTTATGATTTCATCTCATGGACCCTGAAACTGGCCTTGTGCTGGTTTAGTTTCATCATTGAAATGCTGCATTGAGATGTGAATTGGCATCATCATGATTTCTCTTGTTCAAGGTTCTTAGATTCGGAATTGATCCAATAAAAACATAGAATTCACTATGTAACTGACTTCCTATAGCTAAGAACAGTTCCAAGATCGAACCAACTAAAATTTGTGTCCTTTATTAGCTGGTGAACAATAAGAGATGATGAATTTTAGCTGGAAAATATAATAAAGAGCGTACTGATGTTGAGGACTAAGGGACGCACTCTTTCTCTTTCGACCACCAAGACATACAAGAAGGAGCCGGTGAGCAGCGAGCTGTCAAAATGGAAACTAGAATTATCGCAACCATTGCCTTTTGGCCGAGGGATCTTGTTTTCCTGTAACGAGCTGAAAGGAAAGTACAAACACAAGTACTTCAGATTCAATGACCTCAAAAGTGCTTATGCCAAGTATAGAATGAAAAATTCTTTCAAACTCAACTTGAAACCAGATATCACCAAACGGATCTCAAACGATACAGAATTTATCCGATGCAAAAGCTCGAACTTGGTTCCTAGAAGCATGGGTGTGAATTCTCACGCTCATGAATTTAATCTGTTTTGAAGTTCGAAGTATCATTTACTTGACAATGCTAATTTAATGAAACAAATGATGTTGCAGGAGATAAATCATATTAACAAAGGAAGTACTAGCAACATAACAGTAACAGAAGCAGGAGTACCTAACTCGATGGCATCGACCCGTACATATAAATCTTGACCTGCATTGGCATATGTTCTTGTATCGCCTAAATCCCCATGCCACATGAGGCACCCGAAACCACCCAGGCTCACATTGGCACCAGCATAAGCTGTGCAAGAGCAATCCCTCAGGCATTCCTCCCCACAGTCCTTCAAGTGCAAGCTCATGTTGGCACGTGCTTTTGAAGTGTCCGGCACCTTCACCCGTGCAACTGTCGCGAAGCCTTCCCCACTTCGGCACACTGACACACCTCCCCCCCTTACGCACCCTGCAGATCCATCTCTCAGGTACCAATCAACTGGGGACTTGGGCTCGAACCCTGGCAGGCATGTGCACTCGAACTGGCCAGTATTATACGGATTGCAGTTGATGTTGGGCCCACACTTGCCGTAATAATCGCACTGGTCCTTTGGAGCGAACGCGATTACTATCCACTGCTGATCTCGGTCATGCCACGTGGATTGTTGGACCAACCCTGATTCGTTCACCACCATTCTGGTGATGATTGATGAATTAACGATGCCATACATTACAGAAACCTCGTCTGGGTCATTTACAAAGCTTGTGTTGAAGATGTAAGAGTTAGTCATTTCAGGTACACCGCTCCATTGATCTCCAGTCCATGATCCGGTACGCCAGTACGGATCCCCATCCTTGTACAGATACAATTGAGCGTAGCCGGTTGGGTCAATCCTGTGGGAGTAATTGCCGGGTCCTGGATCCTCTGGGGACTTCCATGATGTTAGGAACCGGTTCAAACCAGTTTTGCGGTTCAGCCCGAGTTTCATGAAAGGAAGCATAGTGTCCGTTGGATAATCAAAGCTTTGCCATATCACCCTTTCGCTAAAATCTTGAACCAGGACTAGATTGCCTGTATCCATAAGCTGGGCTGTAGTAGAATAATTGGATGATGCAGAAGAAACATTTGTGGACCAAACTTGAAAGCTTCCATTTGTCTCACGGAGCACCAAATTTCCATCAGAATCAATTGAAAGAGCTCCTGAAGTGCCATTGATTGGTCTATCTCGATTAGCAACCCAAACAACGGTTTGCTCAGAAACTTGGTAATACCAAATTCCGACATAACGGTGGCTAGAATTAGGCGGGCTGAAGAAACCGAGAGCGAACATTTTATCACTGGAGACCAAGAGATTGTCATCTTTGATAGTGCTGTTTTGGTTTAGGATGTCCAAGCAAGTACTTACCTGAAGTAGAAAAAGGACAAGCAGGGCATATACTAACCCCTTTTCTGGGTTCATGCTTTCTTTTTATTGAGGATACTGTGGTATGATGTCTGAGGCAGCAAAAGGGACTGAGTGAACGATACCTCAATTACCACGGAGTGTAGTTGAGATCTTAATTAGTGAGGATCCAGCTTTCTCATGTAAATGGAGTGCAAGTTGTGACCGACGTTATCATTTCTAAGCTTCATATTTTCGGTCGACATTTCTCGATTGTGAAACAAGAAAATAATTCCTACTTCATGTAAATTGAAGTAATGGTCACGTACCTTGGCAATTCGCCTCACCTTCCCTTCCCAGCAGCCTAATCCCTTTAATCGATGTGGTCTAACGAAGTTGAGGTGTATTTGCTTTCGCATTGAAATGGACCCGGGTTACCATCATGAAGCTCATCCCAAAGAGAGCTTTGACAATTCAAACTGTTGTGGCAGAGATGGGTACCGCGTTGGTTTCCATGGACCGCAATCTTAACATAGAGACAGTTAGTCGAGCCTGAAAGTTTAAATCTTGAATCTTCTATTCATAAGCTCATTGCAGAAACTGAGAAACAAAAAGAAGAGAGTCCTCTCTTTTAACTCGCTAACTCCCGTCGTTGCGGAGAGAGAGTCAAAGGTGAATTGTATTGTCCACGCCTTTCTTTGAAGTCAAAACGCCCAGTTGCTTCCACGAAAATAGCCATTTCGTTGGTCTTTGTCAAGGCTAGAATCAAATATGCCATTTGATATCCTACAAACCCTTTTCAAATTAGTCCTTTATGGTAAGCTAGTGGTTCGGTTTTCATATGACAGAACTTAGCTACCATATTAAGGTGGTTCTTTTGATTTGATCACAATTTGCTGTAATATATGGAATCTCTTCACTTGAGGATTGTCTGTCTACTCCACAAAGAACAAACCTTATATTTTCTGCCTAATAAGACGAAATTTAGGCTTTTGAAATCCACAAAATAAAGAAACTGAAAAATAAAAGTTGGCCGAATAGTGGATGAGAGATGCCTTGACGTAAGGGCAAACGCAAGACTTTGATCAGCTGGTCGTCCCATTTGTCCTCGTCTGGAAGGGAGCACATTGGTCTCTTTCATCAGATGACTTGGACCGCCGTTCGCAAGCTAACGAGAGACTAAACAGATTGTTCAATCATTCATCAAGAAATCTGACCCCAAAAAGAAAAAAGATAGGTCAAGAGACGAAGATGAACCGATGATCGTTAGTCTTGGCAATGCGAGGTTGCGTGAGAAAAAATAGAGAAAATTATTTAAAAAGTCTTAAACTTATGGAAAAATCACAAAAAACTTCCAATTTTATCAACTACGACACATTTAATCTAATTTTTTTTATAACATTAAAATCCCCAAACTTGTATCCTTGAGAAAAATTTACTATAAACTTTTTTTCTGTGATATTAAAATACCTAAACTTATATGTGACACCAAAAATCCCAAACTTGTATTTGTGTGATACATTTATCTAAAAAATTTGGTGTTACGGCAAAAAAATTGAGGTTTTTAATGGCAAGAAAAAGTTTCAGGTTTTTAGTGTCACATAAATATAGTGTAGGGTTCTTAATGTTACAAAAAAAAGTTGGGGTAAATGTGTTATAGTGGACATAGTTTAGGGTTTTTGATGGCTTTTACTTAAGTTTATTGCACTTTTGTTAATTCAGTTTTAGTCATTTCAATTGTGCTAATTGAGTTATAGATTTTTTTAAGTTTTACCAATTGAGTCTATATGATCAATTTTAAATGTATATTACTGACGTGGACAATATCTATGTTATGTGGCATGGCTAGGGCTAACGTTGACAATTTTTTAATAATATTTCAATTTTTTTTATATTTTTCCTTTATTTTTTATTTTCTTTTTTTCTTTACTTTTCTTTTTCCTTTATTTTTCCCTATCCCTTTTTCCCAATCTGTCGGCCATCACTAGGCTTGGCAAATGTCGGCCTTAGTCGAGGGCCACCATTGCTAGCCTACGCTGAGGCATCCCTTACTCTAGGCTGGCAAGGTTAACCCTTCGCTAGATAGGGTGAAGGCCCTTACCAGATCGGTAAGGGTGGCCCTCACCAAGTTAGTAGAGGGTGGCTCTCACGGGCCCTCATGGCATCCCTCGCCTAAGGCTGACTAGGGCAGCCCTTTGCTAGATCGGGCGAGGGGGCAATCTTTTGGTGCCCAGTAATCATTTGGTGATCCTTCAACCAGAAGCACAACATAGCAATCACGTTGAAAGTAATATCAAAAGGTGTTGAAATTTAGAAGAATGAATATCATGTAATAAGAGATAAGAGACGGATGATAACATTAAGTAATTCATATGCAAGTTCTTACGAAACTTGGAAAGGGTTCTTCCGATCATGATGGTTTGAAGATGGTAATTGCCAAGGGAATGGGAAGAGAGGTCATTGTTATATGCAGAAGTTGATGTGTGGAGATACCACATTACGACATACCAACATGGAAACGGTTTCAAGTAGCAAGCGCATTACTTGTTGAAGGAAGAGTTACAGAAAATCTGAAATTGTTAGACATAGCAATAAAACTCTACTTTGTCGAAAACCATCAAGCAATATGTGGAAGCCAAGTCGAATGTAACTCTCTCCTCCTCCACTCTTTATCAATTACTTTCCTGGTTCATCGGGGTTGGTGTGTACTATGTGTACATATATGATGGGGAAGATGAACTAAGTCGGGATGCCAAGAAATTTTTATCATTCAATGTGTGGTTGGAAGCCTATATAACAAGAGGGGATCAACTTAGCTACTATGCAAATGCAAAAAACCCTTGCCCAAGCTCGTTGTGTAAGGGACAAAGTCAATTGCAGCTTCAGCGATAGAGCTGATTTCAAAGAACTGTTGATATGTGTTTCTTCCTGCTTGGTTGTGGACGTTTTGCACGTCTGGAATTCGTCAAAGTATGTCAAACTTGAAGGAGCACTGGCAAGTAATTTGCACCCGCTTCTTTCTGCTGCCGAGGTAGTCAGATGCAATGTGTAGAATGAAATCAAAGCAATCATCTAATGCTTCTCTTTCCTGTCAGACTGAGAAAAATTAACTCACTTGGGTCGGAATCCGGTGACACCGGCCTGAAAGGGGGAATGAGAGCTACACGGGGTTGGCTCGGGGACGACAATAGACAATGAACGATAGTCAAAACCGGTCAAAACAGTGCCAGAACACTGTTCACACGGAAGAGAGCAGTAGCGATGAAAATGACTAGATGGGTAGCCGACGGTGAGTGGCTGGCTTCCTGACTCCAGTGGCTCAACGTTGGGTAGTGGTGGCAACTTCGGCGGTGGCGACAAGGGTAGATTCCAGTGGGAAAACAGTAAGGACAGCAGAAAGGAAGAGAAAAGGAAGAGAGAGAGAAAGGTTGGGATGGTGTAGCTAGGCTGGGGAGAAAGGAGGAGAGAGAAGGGCTGCTGAACTTGGACAAGAAGCCAAGACAAGTGGGCTAGCCCACTTGTTCAAGAACCAATAAAAAACAAGCAAGATAAGCCACAACAAAGCCCACATGGGCTAAAAGAAAAAGGGCCAAGAAGAGAAGCCCATTGGGCTGAGAAGAGGGAAGGAATTGGGCCAGCTTGGGCCCCTCATGGGCTGGGCTGGATGGGCACATGGCCCATTGGGCTGCTAGTCTTAGGCCAGCCGGCCCATGGGCCTAAAACCAGGTCCAAATTTCCTTTTACCAACACTTTCAAGTCCAACGGAAAATTCTAAAATAAATGAGGTGAGGTCCTAATGTTCAGTCTTGACATCACTAAGAAGTTGGTTCTCATTAAATTCGGGGCTAAATTAAGCCGGTTGCGACCGTAGTACAATTTGGATTATCGAACGCCTCTTTAGGACTTTTCCTCACTTTTGACCAGTGGTCAACCTTTTTTTTATTTGTGTTTATGCCAATTCTTGAGCCAGGGACATCCCTCAATTGTCTTGTGGTCCCCAGGGCTCAATTGATAATCCTGAGTACCAAATGAAAATAATTCAGTTTAACGTTGTTCGTATCGAAGTCGTGCAGAAATCACCAGCAATTTGACTTTGTACTTCTGTCGAATTGATTTATTTTCATTTCCCTAATAGTCTAGTTTTAGAGGACATTGTTCTCGTCCAGGTTCTCATGGTCGAAGAGTTCATTTCTGATCAAAATTGTGAGTTATATGTGTATCACTTCCTATTGGCACCTCTCTGAAATCCTTTGTCCCAAGAACAAATTGCTTGGAACATTTGTACTGACCAGGCATTCGACTAATATCACCATTTTATAAAATCCTAAAATGGTGTCAATTTTCAAGATGTTACAAGTAGGGATAGCAAAAAGACACATATCAATAGCAAAAGCATCACTTTATTTATTTAC
Organism: Angophora floribunda; assembly: GCA_014182895.1. NCBI lineage: Eukaryota > Viridiplantae > Streptophyta > Magnoliopsida > Myrtales > Myrtaceae > Angophora > Angophora floribunda. Next base: position 7,851,594 of record CM024708.1, on the reverse strand, counting down.
AGATTAGCCCTAGGAAGTTTCCAAGTATAGGCCCTTACTGCGAGCAACACACCAACAAAAGGGGACAATAGAGCCAGGGTTAGGGCCTGCAAGGTAACTTGCCAAATAGTGATAATTTTTGTTCTTTTGTTCCCGAGAATAGATTTGGAACAGAAATCCATTTGTTAAAATTTTTGTTCTCGAGAACAGATTTGGAACGGAATCAAAAATAAAAAAGTTGCTTCTTGTTCCCGAACAACTTCAAGAATCAAATTTTTTTCCCTTTCTTTATTTTATTTTCTCTTTCTCTTTCCTTTTCTTCTTTCTCCCTCGACCAATTGCCGCCCCATCGCCGCCCACTAGCCACCGTCGCTGGCGCCGGCCACCTTCAACGAGTACCTGGGCGAGGTCTGGCGAGCTCGCCGGAGGCTTGCTTGGCCACCGGAGAGCTCAACCAAGCATAGATTTGCTTGGTCGACCTCACCAAATCTGGGTGAGGTTGCCTCGCCTAGCTCATGGCGAGGCTAGGTGTCACCAGCCCCCGGCGAGGGCATCGGCTCTCGTCTGGCTGGTCACCGATCGCCGGCGATCTATTAAGCAAAAAAACAAGGTGAAAATGGAAAGGAAAAAAAAGAAAATTGTATTTAAATCATTAAAAAATTAAAAAGAAATTATTTTAGACTAGAAATTTCAAGTTTTACCAAACACATTTCTATCCTGAGAATAAAAATTTAAACACTTTCAAATTCTTAGAAATTGTTCTCAGGAGCAGAATAAAAAAGAATCATTTTTTAGCATAAACTATTCTCGGGAACAGAATCGTTACCATATACACCTTTAATCTACTCCTTTCAAAATACTGTAACGAACCGCACCACCTATCGGTTTTCCATCTTACGGACCTAAAAATGGTTATTCAATAACTAGTGAAATAAAATCTTAGTAAGTTAAAAGCCTAAGTTTTGATTAGGAGATCTACTCGCCTCGGGCGTGCCCTTAACGTGCAATCTTTCTATCACCAACAATTCAATAACAGAAGAACACTCATTTGACTATTATCAGATGCATGATTAAGCCAAAGCTCATATGCTATCATTAACAGTTAACCGTTGCAATCATAAACATCCGTACCTCGCTCTTGGTATACGCAACATGCATGATACAATTTATTATATGCCCACCTCAATGTAATAAATATATCAAACAATCAGAACACCTTTCAAATTGTCCCATGCACCATGCACTCACTCGTGTTCCATTTATTAACAACATTTGAAGGAATTTACTTTCAACACACAAGTTGGTAGTCTACCGGCATAATCGGGCATTGTCCCACCCCATTAGGCACGGCTAAGTCTGGCGTCCAAATGGCATTCTTGAAGGAGCAAAGGTCTAGCCTCTATTGCGACTCGCATCCGAACCCCCGCCGGGCATTTTGATAAAATGGATTTTGTCAACCACAGATCCCCCATTGGGTGACTAGCTCTTATGTGATCATGCAAGCACATCAATTACTCATGCTCATTTCATTATCTTTCAGGACATCCAATGCAGACATGATTCGTGCTTGTATATGTTAATTCACTACAATTTCTATATGTAATGCGATAATATTTCACACATGGTCATGTGAATACAAATGCATTTCACACATAGTCATACAAATATGCTAAACACATTAACTCTAATTTGCAATCGCAGTCCCACAATTTTACTCCACCGAGTACGTATTAAACAAGGTCATCAAAGGCAGCATGTATATACATATTTGATATATTATTCGCATGAGGAAAGTATAAACAATAATGCACTGAAATTAATCGATACTAATACAATTAACTAATTATGTACTTCTCAAAATAATACTTTATTCCAAAAATATTCCATTAATAATTACCCAATAATAAATATTCAACATCCAAAAATAATTAATCAACCAAAACTAATTAATTCATTAATTATTACCCAAAATAATAATAATTAATTCTGAAAAATTAATTATTTCCGAAATTAATAATTAATAATTCCGAAATTAATAAATTATTATTATTATTCCAAAAAAAAAATAATAATATATTTTAATATTAACCGTAGTTGCTTTTAACCAAACTACAGTTAACTAACCAACTGAGGTTACTTTATTCAATCACGGTTAATAAATCTAACTACAATTACTTTAATCAACTACGGTTACTTTATTCTAACCACGGTAACTTTAATCTAACCAATGTAAATTAATATAGCTATAGTTAACTCTAAGAAAGATTTAAGAATTAATAAAATGTTAAACACCCATCATCAAAAGCATAAACCAAGCTTAATATTAAACTAATCACCCCTAATGGAGTTTAGTACCCTAATCAAGGATTAGGAAATCGACTCATGGGTTAGTCACTTCCAACAACACCGAAACGATGACGGTGGCAAGGACAACGAGTGGCTTGCTCGGGGACAATGGTAGCAGAACAACAAGAAACGGCAGCAAACACAGTAGCAATAGAAAACATCAAACATCGACAACATCAAGCAATCGTAGCAGTAGCAGGGATCGGAAGCGACAACAACAACAAACAAAAGTCGCAGCAGCAGAAAATAGACGAAAATGGAAGGGAAAGGAGAGAGGAAAGGGGGTAGCAGTTCGGCGGTGTTTGGACAGCCCCTCAACAGTGGCAAGACGGTAAGAATGGTGAAAGATGGCGGTCCAGATGGTAAATGGGTGTCCATGGGGGAAGAAACAAGAGGAAAACAAGAGGAAAAGAGAGAAAATGAGAGAGAAAAGAGAGGGGGAGAAGAGAGATATATTTCTCTCCCATTTGGCTTCTTGCAAGAAGCCAAGTCCAATTTCCCAATATTCACATCATTTCCCTTGACTTTCTCTCCCTTTTGTCCTCCAAAATTGAATGCATCTTCTAGAAAAGGGCAATTTGGTAATTTCTCCAAAGTATAGTATACCGTACTATATGCGTATATGGGCCAAGATTTTATATGGGTTTAAATAAAATTTGTTTGAGCTCAAAAGAATAAGAAACGGGCTAGAAAATGGGCTCATGGGCTTGCTTGGGTTCACTTGGGCTTGGTGGGCTTGGCTTGGGACCCACTTGGCTGAACCTCAATGGGCGCAAGGCCCATTGGGCCTTCGGTTGACCTCTCTCCTCTTGGTTCCAATTTTTCAGCATGTTGAATCCTTTTTCGATAATTTTCGAGTTTACTGACAAATTCGAGAATCAATGAGGCAACATCCAATATTTTAGTCTTGACATCCTTGAAAGTTCAATACCCAAAACTAGATTAAAATTCGTAGTTAAAATTGATCAATTGCGATTTTAGTATGACTTAACTATCATGCGACATCTAGAGGTTTTTGCGCGTTTAACCTGTGGTTGATAATTTTTTAATCCATGATTGTGTCTATTTAAATCAATGTGATCTTCAATTGTCATGTAATCATGATGAGTTAATTGTTCACGCTTAGTGCAAAGTCAAAAGGAAATTGGTTTAACATCATTCGCAGTTAGTATCAAAGTCGTGCGGAATCATCTGCAATCCGACCTCGTATTTCTGTCGAATCAATTTATTTCTGTTCACTAATTGGACTACAACAACGTGGTATCATCCATCTTTGATCTTTATGGTCAAGCAGCCAATTCCCGATTGAATTCATTAGTCATATGTGTATCGATCTTCAATTCCATTTCCGAGTAGTTAGTTAACTCCTAAGGGGCTAACTCAGAGTAAACGTAACTAACAACGCATTAATAAAATCATCATTTCGTATATTTCGAGAGGGTCGAAATTCAGAACGTTACCAAAAGGAAGAGAAAAGAGCCACGAAAGTGACTAGCTAACATGGCAATGATCATAAAAAATGGAATTAAAGTTTAGAACGTGATCCACGAGAATTTAAAAATTCTAGCGGCATGGTAGTTGGGCCATTGATATAGGTTAAATTGATTTCTTTTTCTTTTTCATTTTTTGAAAAATGTTAAATTTTTCTTTTTGGGTTTGGTTTAACTTTATTGTCGAGCACGCAAATGGCTTTGATCAAGTCAATTTCAGCCTTTTTTAGTCCAATTTTCCATGCTTAATAATTACTCTTTTTTTTTTTTTTTGTGCTTTCCAATCTCTCGAAGATTCGCGCATGCCTTTTAACTTATGCCATGTCGGAAAAGCCCACTCCGCAAATTTCTAATCAAATCGAACGTGGTTGTAACTATGGCGCTGGTCCTCCTCTTTTTTTAAAAATTTTCTTTTAAATTTTGGGTTAGTAAGAGATGTTATTGAAATTAAAAGAAAAGAAAAGCAAGAGGATAAGCATTGCTACCATCCCCATCTTTCATAATAAAGCATCCAACAACACTTCAAGGGTCTATATCAAATTCGGTAAACAGGTTCGTGTTAATATATGAATTAATATCATGAAAAAATAATAAGTTGGTATATTTATGACAAATTTATCAAAAATTAATTTTTTGACTATAAAAAAACTTAAAGTGATATGCCTGTGACACATTTACCTAAATTTATTTTTTGACCATCAAAAACCATAAACTAATATATTTATGATAAATTTACCATTCACTAGCTTCTATTAAATTGAATTAATATCATGAAAAATCATAAATGGATATATTCGTGACAAATGAATGATAAAACCTTAAAATGGTATACCCGTTAACTATTATATGTTACTCAACTTAGTAATTTGACGATAGGATTTAATGAAATTAATAGAATGTAAAAATATCGTAGGTGTATTTTTTGAAGTTACAAATGTATTAGTTTGAGATATTTTGTGATATTAAACTTGTCAAGCCTTGACTCTCGAGCATAGGATGATCCCCTTTTTCTCTTGAGATCATTTGAATGCGACATCCCATAACATGTTGCCGACCATTATTTTTATCTTTCCATTAAATACATGCGGAAGCAATAAATAATCCATGTGCTACATAATAATTTGGATAGTTCAGAAAGTCAATCAGAAAACACCATCAACAATACAACTTTATTTATATAATGATTAACTCTAGGAAGTTTACAAGTACAAGCCATTACCATGGATATCTTTCTATCGAGCCAATGACATCAACAAGGTCAGGGTTAATCTATTTCCTTTAACCATATCCACGAATCGCAACACGTGCTGATTCTTCATCTAACGAACTTGAAAATGGTTATATAATAATTAGTGAGATAAAATCTCAATAAATCATTATACTAAGCCTTAGTTAGGAAACTCGCTCGCCTTGGGTGCAGCCTAATCATGCAACTTATCAATGATGGCCAATCAGAAGACAAGTGACCACCGCCTTACCTCAATCAAATCTAATCACATGCAACCTTAACCCGTGACTGCACATACCCTGCACGACATTAGTCACACGAGCCACACAAAGGCAAGTAAATGACCACATAATTATAACACTGAACACACAACATTTTATGTGCATAGTAGTCTAGCATGTTCCAATTATGCACCTCATGCGTAAACATGCATGAAGACCCTATCCTTTTTACTCGGCATCTAACATTTCACATATTCAATATACGCATGTAGTCAGGCAACCATTATGCAGTAAATGTACTCAATTGTCTAGAATGCACAGTAATTATTAACTTCATACTTCGTGTCACGCCCCGACTCTCGAGCTCGCGGCAACCCCTTCTCCATGGTCAATTGAAAGCGACGTCCCAGGACCCATCGACGACCATTCATTTTATCTTTGATTATGCGCAAGCGGAAGACGAACCATCCCCAGACAAACAAACAATCAAACAGGGATAGAGGGATGAACAGCAAGAACAACAGCAACTACTCAATTATTCAATTTACTGGATTAACCAATGGAGGATCGTTTTCCGAATTACAAGCCCGACAAAAAGGGCCGATCCATCCTCTAAGCCAAATCACAAAGAAACTAGGCTAATCCAATTAAACAAGAAGAACCCTCAGGTTCAACACCACGGTCACTCGGACCCATCGGACTCAAGCTCCGTCGAGTCGATCACTGGAGAAGCGGGGGCAGGATTCTCCACTGCAGGTACGCCATTCTAAGGACCTGAAAATGTTTACCACGACGGGTTGAGATAAAATCTCAGCGAGTTCTTCCCCCTAAGCCCCGGTTAGTACGCCAACTCAACCCGGGGTATCTCTCCAGAACCACCCCTCACTCAACCCAACAACAAACAACCAAAACCAAACAACAGCCAACAACAAACAGGGCAACCAACAATCATACAGTCGATTCGCATGCAACCTTACCCGGTATGCCATACCCTGCACGTCAAATCTCATACAATGCAAACAAGGCACATGGCTGTTAGATGATACAGTTCATCACTCACATGCAAATCGCATCACAAGCGATCTCACCTGGCCATTGCCACACCCTGCACGACTGTCAACTCATGCGTGCGTACCATAAATAATGCAATCATCACGACATTAAGAGCATGCGAATAATCAGAGCATCTCACACAACTTTCTCATGTCTCACACTCACACATGCTCCGATTATTAACGCCCCCTCCTGGGCCAACGGCACAACCTTATAGTTGGCGGTTCCTGGCTAAACCAGCTTCGTCCTCTTTACCTCGAGGCACGGCGACGTCAGGGGTCATCCCTTCCCTCTGACGGCATTCCCGAAGGAGCACAGGACCCGCCCACTACCGCAGTCCCGTCACATGTCCCCCGTCAGGCATCCGACCGAAGTCAGGCGACCAAACGGCCACGGCACAACCCCATAAGGATTGGCGGTCTTCCGGCAACGCCGGGTTCCCTCTCTTAATGTGATCATGCAACACATCATCAAACAATCCATTTATATCTTTGCTCTGTCGTGAATGCAACATCACCCATGCTCATGCGATATGCCATTTCGGATAACCCACGCATATGTCATGCGATCTCACTCGACAATTCCAAAATCCAAATCCAACCAACACTCGATCACGCATTTCATCATCAATCATGAGTATAATTAACAATCGGCACTTCAATTATTAATAACAATCAATAGCACATCAAAATAAGACTAAATTAGTTTCCGGATGAACAGTGCCGTGAACAGTAATTGTGAACAGTGCTCGTGAACAGTAATCGTGAACAGTGATTTTTCCGAAATTCAATGAATTAAAACATTTAATCCAGAAATTAAACAAAACATTAATTAAAACAATTAATCAACCAATTTAAGCAAATCATGCTTAATTAATCACATAAACACAATTAATACCAAATTAAGCACAATTAAGCTAAATAAGCAAAATTAAACTAATCTAATCTTAATAATCTATCTAACCACCTATCTTAGGGCTAATACAACTTAATTAAACCCCTTAAACCAAAATTAACACTAACTAACCAACCCTAAGCAAGTTTAGGCACTAAATAGGGATTAGGAGCTAAACTCACCCGTTAAGCGGGCCGGCGACACGGGCGCGGCGGCGGCGACGAACCCGACACCCAGGGACCTCACTCACGACGATCCAAGGCAGTCCTGGGCTGAGAACAGCAGCAACAAACTCGAAATCCCTCTGCAACTCTGAAAACTGCACTGCACAGGAGGAAGTTGCTGACCGGAGTTGAACGGGCTGCCCGGAGCTCCGGCGAGCGGCGGGCCGATGACCAGCGGCTCCAGGGGGTTGAGGGGGAGTCACTTGTGGCTGGTATGGGCGGTGGTTTGGCTTGAAAGGAAGGAAAACAGGTGAAAAGGCGGAACAAAGTTGCTGCAGGCGGAACAGTGACGGTCCGGCAACAGCCGGCTTCCGGCGGCCGTACGGATCGGTCGACGGCTCTTTCCGGCGATCGGCCGACGCTATCTGAACGGAAATTCTCTTCCGAACACAACGGTGGGTGGCACGAGACGAGATTCCAACGGGAAGTCAATGAACAACTCAGATTTCGGTGAAAGGTCAGAACTGAAAAACTGAAGGAAGGAAGGAAAACCATGGGAGAGAGGTGCTGCGATTTTGGAGAAGATGAAGAGGAGAGAGAGAGTGAAGTGAAGGCTGAAGGATAAGGCTTATCAAAGCCTTCAATGCTTGCCCCACTTGTCAAGAAAATGACCTCATCTTATCTCTCTTCCTTTTTGACTTTTCTTCAAAATATCCAAGGGCATTTTGGTCATTTCCATCTTGCACATTTCCCAATCTGTCCTTGGGCTGAAAATGGAGGACGGGCCTAGGAAATGGGCTTGAAAATGAATAGGAACGGGCTCGGGAATTTATTGGGCTTGAATCGGCTCGGTTTTAGACAATGGGCTCGGAAGGGTAAAGGGTCGGTTTGGCCCAACGGGCTCACTTGCTTGCCTCGGGCCTTCCATGGTGGCTGTCCCACCTTGGGCGTGAGGCCCACACTGTTCTTGCCCGGCCCACGTCCTCATAGGCTCGTTTTCTTGGTCCGAAAATCCCTTTTCCAATTACTCGGCTCAACCGGCAGTGTCGATTGTCTAAGAAGCATCGTCCAAAAGTCCTTCTCGAACATTCCCGAAAATTCGAAGTCCGATACTAAATTCTCATGCCATGTCAATTTCGCTCAAATGCCAATTTGGTACTACTCAGACTAACAGGCGGCTTTGAGGATTCACGCGTAACCGACTCGTGCCAATTCACGTTCAAGACTTCTCGACACATGGACGTCCTTGACTGCATGAAATTGCGAAGGATCGATTCTTATTTCAAAGTACACGATTATCAAGGATCGACATAGGGCCGTTCACGGGTTCGATAATAGTAGACGGAATCACCCGTCGTCCCATTATTTCTGTCCGCGAATCGACTTCTATTTGTCCTTGGAATCGGCCTGCATATCTACGGATCGTCCTCACGCAAGTCTCACGGTCGAGTCGTTTTCCCAGTCAAGTTCTTTAGTCGCACGAGTTCTGTCCTCATTAGCCTTTCCCTCAAGGTCGGTATCTCGGGAGTGATCGGTTCCTGAGTGAGATCAACCAACAATGCATTGACGAAATTAACGCTCGCTCCTCCCTAAAAGGACTCGAATTTCAGGATGTTACAACTCTTCCCCTCTTATAAAAATTTCGTCCTCGAAATTTGCAGCTACTTTTACCAAATCCTTAAAAAGATGAGGGTACGATGCTTCTTCACTTCTTCACTTTCCCATGTAGCTCCCTCTGTTCCACGATACTGCCAAATCACCTTAACTAAGGCGATAGTCTTAATTCGAAGTACTTGCTCTTTACGGTCCTCTATCCGTATCGGCTTCTCCACGTACGACACCCTGTCGTCTATGTCCAGTTCCTCAAAATTCAAAACATGCGTCGAGTTCGGTTCATACTTTCTTAACATGGACACGTGGAAAACATCGTGTACTTGAGCAAGCTTCGATGGCAACGCAAGACGATATGCTAAAACCCCGATCCTTTCCAAAGTCTCAAAAGGTCCAACATACCTTAGACAACTTTTCTTTCTTGCCAAATCTGGAAGTTCTCCTCATCGGCGATACTTTCAGAAACACATGATTGCCCACTTTAAACTCCAACGGTCTACGATGCTTATCTGCATAACTCTTCTGACGACTCTGAGCGGTCTTCAGTCTGTCTCTGATAATCTGAACTGCATTCAATAACTGTTAAACCAATTTTTGAACCAGAAATTCTCAATTCTTTGACCTCGTTCCAAAGACTGGAGTTCCACAAACGTGACCATAATTCTGATATACCACTCTGATAAAATCTTATCCCACAAACACTCTCTTTTTGCACAGTGTGTAGTTCAGTTCATTTCTGCCCCTTTCGACATCCTAGAAGCTGCCAGAGTCGCTCCTTGCTCGAGCACTCGCCCCGCGACCACTCCCCGCCCTCGTCGGATCAGTCGTCATGGGCATCTTCGAACTGTACCACTACTAGCAAAGGTCCTTTTTTTGACATACACCATCTCATAGAGGTATTATCCGCTTTGGCCTGTCCCATACCAAGCCTCACGGTTTTAACCTCGTCTGAGCACCTCAAAGTGCGAAACTTTCTCCAGCTCGTCAATCCATGAATTCGTTTCCACAAGGTCACTTATCAACACTTGAATTCTGATTCATTGAATTTCCATCAAATCGTTGTCCGAATTCCACAAACCATCGATTTTTCTTTCAACATTCCTTTCACGTCCAATTTAATAACCAAACCAAGAATTCACCTCAATCACTTGAAAATTAGTGCAAACCAAATGTCATTTATTGCACCAAACGCTTTCGAATGCTTCTTCAAATCCTTTCTGAAATTTCAAAGGAGTCGAGAGTCCTCCTCGATTTCTCACAAACTCAAAAATATCACCCACTACTGGGTTAAACTGAATTGTCTTTCCATGACAATCCACTTTTTGTTGGGTGGGATGGGATTCCTTCTCCCCATCATCGGTCCTTTTCCAAATTGACGATTGTCTCGTTAGGCACGAACCGCGAGCCAAATGCGATCGCCCTCTCGATCATATCCTTCTCTAACATCTCGGGCCCTTTCATACATCTCATCAAAACTCTTTAAATTCAAGGGCACCAGCTAGCTTTCAACTCCAACTTCAAGCCATCTCTCGAACTGTCTCGCCCTATCCAAGGGTCCTCCACTAACCTCGCACTTACTAGGCCAACTCGGCGAACGTTGCCTCATACCGATCCACCGACATCGATTCGAAGAAACTGTTGAAACTCTGCCATCTTTGACTCCCTCGCACTGTCAAAGAAGTACTTTCCATTGAAAGCTTCATGAAAGGCACCCCAAGTCTGAGCCGTGCCTTCAGGGAACACTCTTCCTTGAGTGGCTTCCCACCAAGTATTGGCATTACCTTGAAACTGATAAGCCGCCAAAAGTACTAGATCTTCCTCTGAACACCTCAACACTAAAACAGTCCTCTCGAACTCCCTTATCCAAAGGGTCGCAGCTTCAGGGTCGCCCACGCCACTAACCTCGGTGGCTTCAGTCTCAGGAATAGCTCTACCAACCTAGGCATCGGTCTCTCACAAGCATCTCCTCTCACTAGGGGAACCACAAGGACCACAACAGGAGCACACAGCTTGCTGTCCTAACAAGGTCTCTAGCGCCAGCAAGATCCCATCTAACCTAGGATCTGCCTACACGCTACCTCAAGCACTGGTCTGACCAGACATTGCCCTACGCCTAGGGGCTGACTACTCAGGATTGCTCATCACTCTGGACTATGAGCAACCCGCCACCACACGAAACCACAAAAGCAATCACAGGCACGTAAAGTAAAAGTCATCCCTATCTCACTATCCCAAAAATCCCACGCACCTTATCACTCCAAGTCTCGACCTCGCTCTGATACCAAAACCGGCGGGGTTGTCACGCCCCGACTCTCGAGCTCGCGGCAACCCCATTACCTTGGTCGATTGAAAGCGACGTCCCAGGACCCATCGACGACCATTCATTTTATCTTTGATTATGCGCAAGCGAAGACGAACCATCCCGGACAAACAAACAATCAAACAGGGGATAGAGGATGAACAAAGAAGAACAACAGCAACTACTCAATTATTCAATTTACTGGATTAACCAATGGAGGATCGTTTTCCGAATTACAAGCCCGACAAAAAGGGCCGATCCATCCTCTAAGCCAAATCACAAAGAAACTAGGCTAATCCAATTAAACAAGAAGAACCCTCGGGTTCAACACCACGGTCACTCGGACCCATCGGACTCAAGCTCCGTCGAGTCGATCACTTTGGAGAAGCGGGCGGGATTCTCCACCGCAGTACGCCATTCTAAGGACTCCGAAAATGTTTACCACGACGGGTTGAGATAAAATCTCAGCGAGTTCTTCCCCTAAGCCCGGTTAGTACGCCAACTCAACCCGGGGTATCTCTCCCAACCACCCCTCACTCAACCCAACAACAAACAACCAAAACCAAACAACAGCCAACAACAAACAAAAAGGCAACCAACAATCATACGGTCGATTCGCATGCAACCTTACCCGTATGCCATACCCGCACGTCAAATCTCATACAATGCAAACAAGGCACATGGCTGTTAGATGATACAGTTCATCACTCACATGCAAATCGCATCACAAGCGATCTCACCTCCCATTGCCACACCCGCACGATCAACTCATGCGTGCGTACCATAAATAATGCAATCATCACGACATTAAGAGCATGCGAATAATCGAGCATCTCACACAACTTTCTCATGTCTCACACTCACACATGCTCCGATTATTAACGCCCCTCCGGGCCAACGGCACAACCTTATAGTTGGCGGTTCTGGCTAAACCAGCCGTCCTCTTTACCTCGAGGCACGGCGACGTCGTGGGTCATCCCTTCCCTCGACGGCATTCCCGAAGGAGCACAGGACCCGCCCACTACCGCAGTCCCGCAAGAATCGACGGGAACATAGGACCCGCCCACTACCGCAGTCCCGTCACATGTCCCCCCGTCGGGCATCCGACCGAAGTCGGGCGACAAACGGCCACGGCACAACCCCATAAGGATTGGCGGTCTTCCGGCAACGCCGGTTCCCTCTCTTAATGTGATCATGCAACACATCATCAAACAATCCATTTATATCTTTGCTCTTCGTGAATGCAACATCACCCATGCTCATGCGATATGCCATTTCAGATAACCCACGCAATATGTCATGCGATCTCACTCGACAATTCCAAAATCCAAATCCAACCAACACTCGATCACGCATTTCATCATCAATCATGAGTATAATTAACAATCGGCACTTCAATTATTAATAACAATCAATAGCACATCAAAATAAGACTAAATTAGTTTCCGGATGAACAAAGGCCGTGAATGCAATGGTTGTGAACAAGTGCTCGTGAACGATGTCGTGAACAGTGATTTTTCCGAAATTCAATTAATTAAAACATTTAATCCAGAAATTAAACAAAACATTAATTAAAACAATTAATCAACCAATTTAAGCAAATCATGCTTAATTAATCACATAAACACAATTAATACCAAATTAAGCACAATTAAGCTAAATAAGCAAAATTAAACTAATCTAATCTTAATAATCTATCTAACCACCTATCTTAGGGCTAATACAACTTAATTAAACCCCTTAAACCAAAATTAACACTAACTAACCAACCCTAAGCAAGTTTAGGCACTAAATAGGGATTAGGAGCTAAACTCACCCGTTAAGCGGGCCGGCGACACGGGCGCGGCGGCGGCGACGAACCCGACACCCAGGGACCTCACTCACGACGATCCAAGGCAGTCCTGGGCTGAGAACAGCAGCAACAAACTCGAAATCCCTCTGCAACTCTGAAAACTGCACTGCACAGGAGGAAGTTGCTGACCGGAGTTGAACGGGCTGCCCGGAGCTCCGGCGAGCGGCGGGCCGATGACCAGCGGCTCCAGGGGGTCGAGGGGGAACCACTTGTGGCTGGAATGGGCGGTGGTTTGGCTGGAATGGGAGAAAAACAGGTGAAAAGGCGGAACAAAGCTGCTGCAGGCGGAACAGTGACGGTCCGGCAACAGCCGGCTTCCGGCTGCCGTACGGATCGGTCGACGGCTCTTTCCGGCGATCGGTCGACGCTATCTGAACGGAAATTCTCTTCCGAACACAACGGTGGGTGGCACGAGACGAGATTCCAACGGGAAGTCAATGAACAACTCAGATTTCGGTGAAAGGTCAGAACTGAAAAACTGAAGGAAGGAAGGAAAACCATGGGAGAGAGGTGCTGCGATTTTGGAGAAGATGAAGAGGAGAGAGAGAGTGAAGTGAAGGCTGAAGGATAAGGCTTATCAAAGCCTTCAATGCTTGCCCCACTTGTCAAGAAAATGACCTCATCTTATCTCTCTTCCTTTTTGACTTTTCTTCAAAATATCCAAGGGCATTTTGGTCATTTCCATCTTGCACATTTCCCAATCTGTCCTTGGGCTGAAAATGGAGGACGGGCCTAGGAAATGGGCTTGAAAATGAATAGGAACGGGCTCGGGAATTTATTGGGCTTGAATCGGCTCGGTTTTAGACAATGGGCTCGGAAGGGTAAAGGGTCGGTTTGGCCCAACGGGCTCACTTGCTTGCCTCGGGCCTTCCATGGTGGCTGTCCCACCTTGGGCGTGAGGCCCACACTGTTCTTGCCCGGCCCACGTCCTCATAGGCTCGTTTTCTTGGTCCGAAAATCCCTTTTCCAATTACTCGGCTCAACCGGCAGTGTCGATTGTCTAAGAAGCATCGTCCAAAAGTCCTTCTCGAACATTCCCGAAAATTCGAAGTCCGATACTAAATTCTCATGCCATGTCAATTTCGCTCAAATGCCAATTTGGTACTACTCAGACTAACAGGCGGCTTTGAGGATTCACGCGTAACCGACTCGTGCCAATTCACGTTCAAGACTTCTCGACACATGGACGTCCTTGATTGCATGAAATTGCGAAGGATCGATTCTTATTTCAAAGTACACGATTATCAAGGATCGACATAGGGCCGTTCACGGGTTCGATAATAGTAGACGGAATCACCCGTCGTCCCATTATTTCTGTCCGCGAATCGACTTCTATTTGTCCTTGGAATCGGCCTGCATATCTACAGGATCGTCCTCACGCAAGTCTCACGGTCGAGTCGTTTTCCTGGTCAAGTTCTTTAGTCGCACGAGTTCTCGTCCTCATTAGCCTTTCCCCTCAAGGTCAGTATCTCAGGAGTGATCAGTTCCGAGTGAGATCAACCAACAATGCATTGACGAAATTAACGCTCGCTCCTCCCTAAAAGGACTCGAATTTCAGGATGTTACACTTCGAGTATCCATATGTATCCAAATTACAAAATCTACTTAGGCTAAATCCAAAATCCATCAGTAACGCTTTTCCCGAAATTCATCGAGTATTCGAAATCCATTAGTCACATTTTCCCAAAATCCATCAGTAATGCTTTCCCCGAAATCCATTAGTAACGCTTTCCCTAAAATCTATTAGTCGTGTTTTCCGAAATCCATCGAATATCCAAAATCCATTGATAACGCTTTCCCCGAAATCCATTGAGTAACCAAAATACATTAGTTACATCTTCCGAAATCTATCAAGTATCAAAAATCCATTAATAACGCTTTTCTCAAAATCCATCGAGTATTCGAAATCCATCAATCGCGTCTTTCGAAATTTATCGGGTATCCAAAATCCATCGAGTATTTGAAATCCATCAGTCGCATTTTCCGAAATCCATCGAGTATCCAAAATCCATTGGTAACGCTTTTCTCAAAATCTATCGAATAACCGAAATCCATTAGCTGCGTCTTCTGAAATCCATTGGTAATGCTTTCCTCGAAATTCATCGAGTATCCAAAATGTATCAGTCACGTCTTTCGAAATCCATCAGATATCCAAAATCCATTGATAACACTTTTCTCGAAATCCATCAATTAACTGAAATCCATTAGTCGCATCTTCCGAAATCCATTAGGTATCCAAAATCCATTGGTAACTTTTTCCTCGAAATCCATTGAGTATCTTAAATCCATCAGTCGCGTCTTCATTTACGTGATCATACTAGCACATCTACCGCTCATGCCAGTTTCCTCTTTCCTCATTATTCAATACAGGCGTGGTTGTGCACACATATCAAAATACCACAACTTTTACACGTAAAGAAAATACAAGTAATCACCTGTGATTACTTCAGCACGCAATCACACGAATCCACATAGATATACATTCTTCAAGAAACGATCACGTAACTCTATTATTTAATTATAGCCAATTATGCCAATTATACCCATAAATAATTGGCTATAACTAAATAATTATAAACTCCCATGATTCTCATAATTCATTTTGATATATAGGAAAATACTTCAATTAATTATCCCGATAATTAACTGGCTCTTACACAAAATAGTTATAACTATTTATCATTTCCATAAATAATTACTTAACAAAAGTAATTGACTTCCATAAAATATTCCACGAATGTTTAAAGTCCAAATAATACCATTATAAATAACTACTAACCTTTCATCAATAAGCAATAACCAAATAGGTATAAATATTGCTCAACTTAATCAATTCTCCCCGAGTGATCATAATCAATTATTTCTCCAAAATAATTAATCATCCCAAGACATCCAATAATTCGAAATTTATTAATATTATAAATAAATAATTAATTTCCACAAAATATAATATTTCCATAAATAAATAATTTCCATAAAATAATATAATTATAATTAATTATTCTCTAAAATAGTTAATCATAAATAATTCCTACTAATCCTTCCTTAATCAAATTACTTAACCAAAAATAGGATTAATACAATAAAATAATACTAATTAATCATAATCCAATTTAATTAGCAACAAACATGCTCAAGTCATCATTAGCTTATCATAATCTCACTTAAGGCATATAATACACAATCAAGCATAACTAATCAACATTATTCTCTGATAACACTTAACACTAATTAAATATCCCATAATATGAGATTATCCTCTAATTAAGAGATTAGGAAAACAACTCAGCAGTTTGCGAACGCTCGAGAACCTCCGACGCATCAAGGAGAGGCGGCACGGGACCGGATCTCGGCCGAGGGAGGGCTGTCCGTGCGGCGAGAAGCTGAGAAACGGAGGGACCAGTGGCTGAGACGGCACAGGGTCGGCTGGCGGGCGGTCCGGCAGCTCCGGACGACGGCCAGCAGCTCTGGCGACCGGGCGGGGGCTCCGGCGGCGAGAAAACAGAACCGAGAGGAAGGGGTGCGGCGGCCGTCTGGCGGCTAGACGAAGGCGGCTGGCCGGCGGCAAGGACGGCTGAGGGGGTTCGGACGGCGGCGAGGGGGTGACCGGACGGTGAGCAGGTGGTCCGGTGGTGGCTGACCGACGGTGGTGGCTGCTCAGGCCAAACCAGAACCAAAGGAAGGAGGATGGGCGGCTGCTTTGGTTCGAGCGACACGGGTGGCGACTGACCCGACGGAGCAGAGGCGGAGGCGACTGCTTCGGGCGACTGAGGTGGCTGACAACAGGGGCGAGGCTAGGACAGACACGGAACGGGGAGGAAAAAGGAAAAACAGAGAAAGGGAAGGGGCAGCTGCCGGTGGGGGGTTCGAAGCTGAATCAGGCGGCGCGGCTGGCTGACCGGAGGCGTGAGGCGACTCCGGCGGCGAGCAGAGGAGGTGGCGGTTGAGCTGAGAACAACAGCCGACCAGATCTGATCCGACTGAGACAAAGCCGAAAGAGAGCGGCTGGTTTGGGTGGGACCGGCAGACGGCGAGACGGGCGGGCGGCGGTGAGCTGGCGGGGTGACGGAGCTGTTGTGGTGACGGTCGGCAGCACGAAAACGCAGCAGCAGCAGCAGCAACTTCTGTGGCCGAGGGAAACCAGCAGATGAAGAAGAAGAAGAAGAGAAGGAAAAGAAGGCAGTAGCACTTCCGTGCGATTTCCCCTAGTAGCAACAGAGAGAGAGAGAGAGAGAGAGAGAGAGAGAGTTTCAAAACTTTGAAAAGTCAACAAGAGAAAGGACAAGCAAGTGGGGATGTGCAGGCGGTGCAGGGGAGAGGAGGGAAAGAGAAGGATGGAGGGGACGTGAGAGGGGGCAGAAGGGCGTGCGGCAGCAGGAGGAAAAGAAGGAAAAGAGGAGAGAGAAGAGGGGCGCACGAGGGAGGGGGAAAAAGAAGAGAGAAGAATGGCGAGGTCTTGGGTCCAATTTTCGGTTCCGTGATTCCACTTTCAACGTTTTTGAGTATCTAAAATCTTTTGAAAAATAATGAAGTCAAAATCTAATGATTTAATCTCGACATCCGAAATGTTCGATATCCAATTCGAAAAATTCCAGGACATTACAAAATATAATATGTAATTGATATGCGTCATGAATTCTTTTCTTTTTAATTATGTTTTAACCAAACTATGGCTAATTACTCTATACCAAGAAATTGCAATTAGATCATGACCATCTTCTTATTGTCTATTTGGCCCTAAATGTTAACATGATGTCACAACAGGAGGTTTGAGTTCAAATATTTCGAGGTCTCTATTAGTATCAATTATTACAATTTTCCTAGCTTACTCTTGGGCCAAATTTAAGTTTACGCGTGAAGATTGTCGACTATTTACATATTATATCATGTATACATTTGACGTCTTTTAGTTTTTAGAGTAATAGGTTGTTGTCTCACAAAATTATTCATGAATCTATTCCTCTTAGTACGAGTGTGCATATCGGATCACAAGAAAAATCTAAATCGAAACACAATCTTAGTGTCTCTAAGTGAAGTATCAAAGTTAACTAAAAAAGAAGCATCGTGCAATTTGTAGTTTCCAAAACATACCATACATGACGAACATATAAGCGTACCATACCGGTCTGACAGACGAGGTACGCAAATGCTTCTCTTTCGGATTTCTGCCGGCTCAACACACCTTGGAATTCCAGTACCCAGTACTTGCACAAGCTAGCGGGCTTCGAGCATTGAAATCGTAAGGTCGTTCGCGGAAACTGTTCGGTCGCTCAACGGTAGATCGGGGCCATGGTACTTGCTCTTGAAAATGTATGCAGGTCGTTTCGGGGATGCAAGAACCACATCTTTATTTGCCAACATGAACACAACGGCCGACATGTTTGGCCTGTCGTCCGCGAGTTCTTGCACACACAAAAGACCGATCTGGATGCACCTTGAGGCCTCCTCTTTGGAGCACGAATCAATCATCGACTCGTCGATAACGTCCTCGCAGTTTCCTTCTTTCCATAGTTCCCATGCCTGCGATTGGGTTGTGAACAAGAGAGTATTTCAGGCTATGTATTATGTCTGAGTGCAGTCCTGTCTCTTCTACTTATTTAAGAGTTCCAGTACTTACATGGCCGACCAAATTGGAAGAAGGATTTTCATGGTAATATGCACTGTTCCTATTGCCACTGATGATCTCCAACAGCAAAATTCCAAAGCTATAGACGTCAGATTTTATTGAAAATATTCCTTCCATTGCATACTCTGGTGACATGTATCCGCTGCCGCAGCAACAATGAAGGAAAAACAAGGGGTTTTGACTAATTAGTTGAGTTGAGGTTCGTGGACTCGATAAGGTGAAGGCGAAAATTCTTACTATGTTCCGACTACTCGATTTGTGTTTCCTTGGATTTGGTCCCCGCCGCATTTCCTAGCCATACCAAAATCTGAAATCTTTGGATTCATTGCCGCGTCGAGGAGAACGTTGCTGGCCTTTAAGTCTCGGTGGATGATCCTTAGCCTCGAATCTTGGTGCAAGTACAAGAGTCCTCGAGCCACCCCGGATGCTATTTCGAACCGTTTTCTCCAATCCAGCAACGATCTTCTCGTTTTGTCTGGACCAAGATCAAGGCATCAACAAGCCATTGTTCGTCGTCATGGCTCGATCTATGAAATCAGAGTATTCTAGCTAGTGGGAGAGCAGAAGATGTACCGAAAAGGAAGGCATCCAAGCTTTTGTTTGGTAAATATTCGTAAATTATCATTTTCTCGTCTTCTTCGACACAGCAGCCCAGTATTCTCACCAGGTTCCGGTGTTGGAGCTTCGCAATCAACCGGACTTCGTTCTTAAATTCTTCAACTCCTTGTCCCGAATGTTTCGATAGTCTTTTGACTGCTATTTCCGTTCCATTGTCCAAAACGCCCTGCCAAATAAATTTCCAATGTGCACTTCTTTATCAATTTTTCTGAGTAGCTCTTTTGTGTAATGGAAGTTTACCTTGTGTACTGATCCAAAACCGCCTCGACCGAGCTTACTGAGGACGGAGAAATTGTTTGTTGCCGAAGCTATGGTGCTCAGATCAAAGAGCGGCACATCTCTGTTTCCTCTGGGCCCATTGTCACGGTCTTTCACACTCCGAGGGGCGCCGAGATATGTTGAATCGGTCATATCACTCCCCAGTGGATTTTGGCTTCTGCGATCTGTTTCCAAGACAACCGCATAAATGCCATTACCAAGAAATTGTGAGATTCCTCATTCAGGAATTCATTTTGTTGAATCGAATGAAAGTCGTAAGATTGAAAAGATCTTCACAAACATTTTTATATATATATTGATGTACTTTATGATTTCATCTCATGGACCCTGAAACTGGCCTTGTGCTGGTTTAGTTTCATCATTGAAATGCTGCATTGAGATGTGACTTGGCATCATCATGATTTCTCTTGTTCAAGGTTCTTAGATTCGGAATTGATCCAATAAAAACATAGAATTCACTCTGTAACTGACTTCCTATAGCTAAGAAGAGTTCCAAGATTGAACCAACTAAAATTTGTGTCCTTTATTAGCTCGTGAACAATAAGAGATGATGAATTTTAGCTGGAAAATATAATAAAGAGCGTACTGATGTTGAGGACTAAGGGACGCACTCTTTCTCTTTCTGACCACCAAGACATACAAGAAGGAGCCGGCGAGCAATAGAGCTGTCAAAATGGAAACTAGAATTATCGCAACCATTGCCTTTCGGCTGAGGGATCTTGTTTTCCTGTAACGAGCTGAAAGGAAAGTACAAACACAGTACTTCAGATTCAATGACCTCAAAAGTGCTTATGCCAAGTATAGAATGAAAAATTCTTTCAAACTCAACTTGAAACCAGATATCACCAAACGGATCTCAAACGATACAGAATTTATCCGACGCAAAAGCTCGAACTTGGTTCCTAGAAGCATGGGTGTGAATTCTCACGCTCATGAATTTAATCTGTTTTGAAGTTCGAAGTATCATTTACTTGACAATGCTAATTTAATGAAACAAATGACATTGCGGGAGATAAATCACATTAACAAAAGAAGTACTAGCAACATAACAGTAACGGAAGCAGGAGTACCTAACTCGATGGCATCGACCCGTACATATAAATGCTGACCTCCATTGACAAATGTTCTTGTATCGACTAAATCCCCATGCCACATCAGGCACCCGAAACCACCCAGGCTTACATTGGCACTAGCATAAGCTGTGCAAGAGCAATCTCTCAGGCATTCCTCCTCACAGTCCTTCAAGTGCAAGCTCATGTTGGCACGTGCTTTTGAAGTGTCCGGCACCTTCACCCGTGCAACCTTCACGAAGCCTTCCCCACTTCGGCACACTGACACACCTCCCCCCCTTACGCACCCTGCAGATCCATCTCTCAGGTACCAATCAACTGGGGACTTGGGCTCGAATCCTGGCAGGCATGTGCACTCGAACTGGCCAGTATTATACGGATTGCAGTTGCTGTTGGGCCCACACTTGCCGTAATAATCGCACTGGTCCTTTGGAGCGGACCAGAATTCTATCCACTGCTGATCTTGGTTGTGCCACGTGGATCGTCGGAGTGACCCCGATTCGTTCACCACCATTCTTGTGATGATCGATGGGTTAACGATGCCATACATTACAGAAACCTCGTCTGGGTCATTTACAAAGCTTGTGTTGAAGATGTAAGAGTTAGTCATTTCAGGTACACCGCTCCATCGATCTCCAGTCCATGATCCGGTACGCCAGTACGGATCCCCATCCTTGTACAGA
The DNA here is from genome assembly GCA_014182895.1 of Angophora floribunda. NCBI lineage: Eukaryota > Viridiplantae > Streptophyta > Magnoliopsida > Myrtales > Myrtaceae > Angophora > Angophora floribunda. The sequence goes on along the minus strand of CM024708.1, from coordinate 7,830,181 downwards.
TACAATTGAGCGTAGCCTGTTGGGTCGATCCTATAGGAGCAATTGCCGGGTGTCGGATCCTCTGGGGACTTCCATGATGTTAGGAACCGGTTGAAACCGGTTTTGCGGTTCAACCCGAGTTTCATGAAAGGAAGCATAGTATCTGTTGGATAATCAAAGCTTTGCCATATCACCCTTTCACTAAAATCTTGGACAAGGACTAGATTGCCTGTATCCATAAGCCGGGCTGTAGTAGAATAATTGGATGATGCAGAAGAAACATTTGTGGACCAAACAGGAAAGCTTCCATTTGCCACATGGAGCACCAAATTTCCATCAGAATCAATTGAAAGAGCTCCTGAAGTGCCATTGATTGGTCTATCTCGATTTGCAACCCAAACAACGGTTTGCTCAGAAACTTGGTAATACCAAATTCCGACATAACGGTGGCCAGAATTACCCAGGCTGAAGAAACCGAGAGCGAACATTTTATCACTGGAGACCAATAGATTGCCATCTTTGATAGTGCTGTTTTGGTTTAGGATGTCCAAGCAAGTACTTACCTGAAGTAGAAAAAGAAGAAGCAGGGCATATACTAACCCCTTTTCTGGGTTCATGTTTTCTTTTTATTGAGGATATTGTGGTATGATGTCTGAGGCAGCAAAAGCGACTGAGTGAACGATACCTCAATTACCACGGAGTGTAGTTGAGGTCTTAATTAGTGGGGATCCAGCTTTCTCATGTAAATGGAGTGCAAGTTGCGATGCAGATGTTATCATTTCTAAGCTTCATATTTTCGGTCAATATTTCTCGATGGTGAAACAAGAAAATAATTCCTACTTCATGTAAATTGAAGTAATGGTCACGTACCCTGGAAACTGGCCTCACCTTCCCTTCCCAGCGGCCTAATCCCTTTAATCAATCTGGTCTAACGAAGTTGCTTGAGGTGTATGTGCTTTCGCATTGAAATGGAGAAAGAACAGGGTCCCGGGATACCATTATGCAGCTCATCCCAAAGAGAACTTGACAATTCAAACTGTCGTGACGGAGATGGGTACCATGTTGAGTCGGCCTGAAAGTTTGAATCTTGAATCTTCCATAAACTCATTGCAGAAACTGAGAAACAAAAAGAAGAAGAGCCCTCTCTTTTAACTCGCTAACTCCGGTAGTTGCGGAGAGCGACTGAAAGGTGAATTGTATCCACGCCTTTCTTTGAAGTCAAAGCGCTCAGTTGCTTCCACGAAAATAGCCATTTCGTAGGTTTTGTCAAGGCTAGAATCGACTGTGCCATTTGATATCCTATAAACCCTTTTCAAATTAGTCATTTATGCTAAGCTAGTAGTTCGGCTTTCATATGACAGAACTTAGCTACCATATTAAGGTGGTTCTTTTGATTTGATCATAATTTGCTGTAATATATGGAATCTCTTCACTTGAGGATTGTCTGTCTACTCTACAAAGAATAAACTCCGTGTAAGCCGACCTGGTTCGGATTTTGTACGCATACTTTTATTGGATCACCAAATATATGACCTGATTTACCCCGCTAGACGCTCATGCAATTAAAAAGCATTGACGTAGATGTAATCCGGCTTACTAGAACAAACCTTATATTTTCTCCCTAATAAGACGTAATTTAGGCTTTTGAAATCCACAAAATAAAGAAACTAAAAAACAAAAGTTGGCCGAATAGTCGATGAGAGATGCCTTGAGGTAAGGGCAAACGCAAGACTTTGATCAGCTGGTCGTCCCATTTGTCCTCGTCTGGAAGGGAGCACATTGGCTTCTTTCATCAGATGACTTGGACCGCCGTTTCGCAAGATAACAAGAGACTAAACAGATTGTTCAATCATTCATCAAGAAATCTGATCCCAAAAAGAAAAAAGATAGGTCAAGAGACGAAGATGAACCGATGATGGTTAGTCTTGGCAATGCGAGGTTGCGTGAGAAGAAAGAGAGTAAATTATTTAAAAAGTCTTAAACTTAGGGAAAAAATCACAAAATACTTCAAATTTTATCAACTACGACACATTTAATCCAAATTTTTTTATAACATTAAAAACCCCAAACTTGTATCCGTGTGAAAATTTATCCTAAACTTTTTTTCTGTGATATTAAAAAATCCAAACTTATATTTGTGTGATATATTTATCTCAAACTTTATTGTGACACCAAAAAAATCCCAAACTTGTATTTGTGTGATATATTTATCTAAAAAATTTGGTGTTACAACAAAAAATTTGAGGTTTTTAATGTCAAGAAAAAGTTTCAAGTTTTTAGTATCATATAAATATAAGTTTAGGGTTCTTAATGTTACAAAAAAAAAGTTTGGGGTAAATATGTTACAGTGGACATAGTTTAGGGTTTTTGATGGCTTTTACTTAAGTTTATTGCACTTTTGTTAATTTAGTTTTAGCCCTTTCAATTGTGCTAATTGAGTTATAAATTTTTTTATAAGTTTTGCCAATTTAGTCTATCCAATTAATTTTAAATGGATATAATTGATGTGGACAATATCCGTATTATGTGGCATGGCTAGGGCTAACGTGGATAATTTTTAATAATATTTCAAATTTTTTATTAATTTTTTCCTTTATTTTTCCTTTTCTTCTCTTTTCCTTTACTTTTTTTCCTTTCTTGTTCCCTATCCCCTTTTTCCAATCCATCGGACATCGCTAGGCCTTGCAAATGTTGGCCTTAGTAGAGGGCCACCGTTGCCGGCCTACGCTGGGTCATCCCTCACTATAGGCTGGCAAGGTTAACCCTTTGCTAGATAGGGTGATGGAGGCCCTTGCTAGGTCGGTGAGGGTGGCCCTCACCAGGTCAATAGAGGGTGGCCCTTGCCAACCCTCACGGGCATCCCTTGTCTAAGGTTGACAAGGGTAGTCTTTCGCTAGATTGGGTGAGGGGGCAATCTTTTGGTGCCCGGTAATCATTTGGTGACCCTTCAACTAGAAAAGCAACATAGTTATCATGTTGAAAGTAATATCAAAAGATGTTGAAATTTAGAAGAATGAAGATCATGTAATAAGAGATAAGAGTCGGATGATAACATTAAGTAATTCATATGCAAGTTCCTGCGAAACTTGGAAAGGGTTCCTCCAATCATGATGCTTTGAAGATGGTGGTTGCCAAGGGAATGGGAAGAGAGGTCATTGTTATACGCAGAAGTCGATGTGTGGAGATACCACATTACGACATACCAACATGGAAACTGTTTCAAGTAGCAAGCGCATTAGTTGTTGAAGGAAGAGTTACAGAAAATTTGAAATTGTTAGACATAGCAATAAAACTCTGCTTTGTCGAAAACCATCAAGCAATATGCGGAAGCCAAGTCGAATGTAACTCTCTCCTCCTCCACTCTACATCAATTCCTTTCCTGGTTTGTCGGGGTTGGCGTGTACTACATGTACATATACGATGGGGAAGATGAACTAAGTTGGGATGCCAAGAAATTTTCATCATTCAACGTGTGGTTGGGAAGCCTATATAACAAGAGGGGATCAACTTACCTAGTATGTGTAACATCCTGGGTTCATCATTGTACACATATTGTCCGCTTTGGGCCGAGACCTGCACGGTTTTAAAACGCGTATTGCAAGGGCAGAGCCACACCTCTCCCAAGCCAACATATTGTCCTCTTTGGGCCCCGCACTGGCGCGGACACACCGCCATCCCAGTTGGGCCACCCTCAAGGTTTTGTTCTCACCCCCTGTACATACGCATCAGAGTTACACAGCGGCACAAGTGTGAAATGCGTATGTACAAGTAGAGAACCCATATGCTTATAAGCTAGTCCAGGACTCCCTCCCTAGGCGATGTGGGGCAAGAGACATATCCCCTCCTCCCTTGCGCACGTCCGAGGACCGAGGCGCGGACGCACCGCCATCCCTCCTCCTCGCACACCGTCGCTCGGGATGTCACATTCTCCCCCCCTTCGGGCACAGCGTCCTCGCTGTGGTCCCACACGCGGTCCGGAGTTGGCTCTGATACCACCTGTAACATCCTGGGTTCACCACTGTACACATATTGTCCGCTTTGGGCCGAGACCTGCACGGTTTTAAAACGCGTATTGCAAGGGCAGAGCCACACCTCTCCCAAGCAAACATATTGTCCTCTTTGGGCCCCGCACTGGCGCGGACACACCGCCATCCCAGTCGGGCCACCCTCAAGGTTTTGTTCTCACCCCCTGTACATACGCATCAGAGTTACGCAGCGGCACAAGTGTGAAACGCGTATGTACAAGTAGAGAACCCATATGCTTATAAGCTAGTCCAGACTCCCTCCCTAGGCGATGTGGGACAAGAGACATATCCCCTCCTCCCTTGCGCACGTCCGAGGACCGAGGCGCGGACGCACCGCCATCCCTCCTCCTCGCACACCGTCTCCGCGCCTCGGTCCTCGGACGTGCGCAAGGGAGGAGGGGATATGTCTCTTGTCCCACATCGCCTAGGGAGGGAGTCCTGGACTAGCTTATAAGCATATGGGTTCTCTACTTGTACATACGCGTTTCACACTTGTGCCGCTGCGTAGCTCTGATGCGTATGTACAGGGGGTGAGAACAAAACCTTGAGGGTGGCCTGACTGGGATGGCGGTGTGTCCGCGCCAGTGCGGGGCCCAAAGAGGACAATATGTTGGCTTGGGAGAGGTGTGGCTCTGCCCTTGCAATACGCGTTTTAAAACCGTGCGGGTCTCGGCCCAAAGCGGACAATATGTGTACAGTGGTGAACCCAGGATGTTACAGTATGCAGATCCAAAACCACCTTGCCCGAGCTCCTTGTGGAAGGACAGATTCGTTTGTAGCTTCAGCGATAGAGCTGATTTCAAAGAACTGTTGATCTATGTTTCTTCCTGCTTGGTTGTGGTTTTGCACGTCTGGAATTCGTCAAAATATGTCAAACTTGAAGCAACACCGGCAAGTACTTCACACCTGCTTCTTTCTGCTGTCGAGGCAGTCAGATGCAATGCCTAGAATGAAATCAAAGCAATCATCTAATGCTGCTCTTTTCTGTCAGATCGAGAACCAAATTTGTATGCTCGATTCGGAACTACTTTTTGTCTTTCCTGAGGGATCATTTTTGCCTTTACATTTGGAATATATGATGTTAGTAATAAATGCTCCTAGTTTTGGTCTCCAGGTGAATAAGGTTATATTTATGTTCTATTTGACTTAGATGTTAACATGATATCAGATTAGGAGGTCCGAATTCAAATCTTTCTTTATTTGCTTCTATTATTATATTTTTTCGAGCTTACTCATAGGCTGAATTTTAGCTTGTGCGTGAGGGAGACTGTTAGACTACTTAAATATTACATAACGAATACATCTAATGTCTTCAAGTTTTTGGAATGGTAAGCCGTGATCTCACAAAAATTTTCATGGATTTACTCTTAGTATGAACGAGCATGTTGGATCATGAGAATAACCTAATTTGAACTATAATCTTAGTAGCTCTAATGGAAGTATCAAAGTTAAATAAAAAAGAAGCATCGTGCAATTTGCAGTTTTAAAAACATACCAAACATTATGAACATAATGTTGGAATTTCAGTACCCAATACTTGCATAAACTGCTAGGCTTTTAAGGAGAATGTGTGTTATATAACTAATCTAGGGCAAGAGAACGGCAAAACTAGCGGCCTTCGACCATCGAAACCGTAATGTCGTTTACGGAAGCCGTTCCAACACTTGTAGATAGATTCGCGCCATAGTGCTTGCTCTTGCAAACGTATGCTGGTCGTTTTGGGGATGCAAGAACCGCATCTTTATTTGCCAACATGAACACAACAGCGGACATATTTGGCCTATCATCTGCGAATTGTTGCACGCACAAGAGACTGATCTGGATGCACCTCAAGGCCTCCTCTTTGGAGCATGAATCATCCATCGACTCGTCGATAACGTCCTTGCAGTTTCCTTCTTTCCATAGCTCCCATGCCTGCGATTGTGTTGTGAACAAGAGAGTATTTTAGGCTATGTATTATGTCTGATTGCAGTCCTGTCTCTTCTACTTATTTAAGAGTTCCAGTACTTACATGGCCTACCAAATTGGAAGATGGATTTTCATTGTAATATGCACTGTTCCTTTTGCCACTGATGATCTCCAACAGCAAAACTCCGAAGCTATAGACATCGGATTTCATTGAAAATATACCTTCCATTGCGTACTCTGGTGACATGTACCCACTGCCACAGCCAAAATGAAGGAAAAAAAGGGGGTTTTGATAGTTGAGGTTCTTAGACTTGATAAGCATGTAGAGCATTGCAATGGCAAGAATTCTTACTATGTTCCGACTACTCGATTTGTGTTTCCTTGGATTTGGTCCTCGCCGCATATCCTAGCCATACCGAAATCCGATATCTTCGGATTCATCGCCACGTCGAGGAGAACATTGCTGGCCTTTAAGTCTCGGTGGATGATCCTGAGCCTCGAATCTTGGTGCAAGTACAAGAGTCCTCGAGCCACCCCAGATGCAATTTCAAATCTTTTTCTCCAATCCAGCAGAGATATTCTCGTTTTGTCTGGACCAAGATCAAGACATCAACAAACCATTGTTCGTTGTCATGGGTTGATCTATGAAACCGAAGTATTCTAGCGAGTGGGAGAGCAGAAGACGTACCGAAAAGGAAGGCATCCAAGCTTTTGTTTGGCAAATATTCGTAAATTAGCATTTTCTCGTCTTCTTCGACACAGCAGCCTAGTATTCTCACCAGGTTCCGGTGTTGGAGATTTGCAATCAACCGGACTTCGTTCTTAAATTCTTCAACTCCTTGTCTCGAGTGTTTTGATAGCCTTTTGACCGCTATTTCCGTTCCATTGTCCATAACCCCCTGTCAAATAAATTTCCAATTTGCAAGTCTTTATCAATTTTTCTAAGTAGCTCTTTTGTGTAATGGAAGTTTACCTTGTATACTGATCCAAAACCGCCTTGACCGAGCTTACTGAGGACAGAGAAATTGTTTGTTGCCGAAGCTAGGGTGCTCAGATCAAAGAGCGGCACATCCCTGTTTCCTCTGGGTCGATCATCGCGGTCTTTTATTGTCTGAGGGCCGTCGAAATATGTTGAATCGGTCATATCACTTGCCAGTGGATTATGGCTTCTGCGATCTGTTTCCAAGACAACAACTGTATAAATGCCACTACAAACTAGGAGAAATTGTGAGATTCCTCAATCAGGAATCGAACCGCATGAGAGTTGCAAGCTTAATAAGATCTTTGCGAACATTTTTATATCTATTTTCCTGGTTTATATATTGATGTACTTTATGATTTCATCTCTTGCAACCTTTCCTGAAGGGTTGTATTTATCCATTTTGCCACTTCTTTCGAAAGGATACGTATGTTCATTTTGCAATATGTTCCGAAAGGATACATATATTCATTTTGCAATTTTTTCCGAAGGGATATCTTTGTTAACTTTGCAACTTTTCACGAAAAGTTGTCTATGCTATTGTATATGTTAGTTTTTGGAAAAAATGTGTATGAAATCGTTTTTTAGTTCTCTTTCCAAAATTGCAACCATTTTTTCAATTGTTCTTAAAGAGACCATAAAGAAATACCAGAATTACCATCCCATATTCTCAATTGAAACTTTGTTGTATGGTGGAGGATGTTTCACTGGTGACCATTAGTGATTTTGTGGGGCAAATAAATTTTAAAAAAAAGTGATATCACTCTTTAAAATCCGATTTGATTGCTTTATTAATTCGAATCTATATTTACTTCATTGTTCTATCCAAGTATGAAGACGATTTTCAACAATAAAAACATAGAATTCACTCTGTAACTGACTTCCTATAGCTAAGAATAGTTCCCCAATTGAACCAACTAAAAATCGTGTCCTTTGTTAATTGGTGAACAATAAGAGGTGCTAATTTTAGCAGACAAATTAACCGGAAAACATAATAAAGAGCGTACTGATGTTGAGGATTAAGTGACGCACCCTTTCTCTTCTTGATCACCAAGTGATACAAGGAGCCTGCTAGCAGTAGAGCTGTGAAAATCGAAACTAGAATTATCGCAACCATTGCCTTTTGGCTGAGGGATCTTGTCTTCCTGTAACGAGCTGAAAGAACGAACACAGTATTTCGGATTCAATGACCTCGAATGTGCTTATGCCAAGTATAGAATGAAAAATTCTTTCAATATCAACTTGAAACCAGATGTCACCAAGCAGATCTCAAACGATACACAGTATATGCAATGCAAAAGCTCAAACTTGGTTCCTAGAATCATAAACGTGAATTCTTATGCTCATGAATTTAATCTGTTTTGAAGTTCGATTTATCATTTGCTTAACAATGCTAATTTAATGAAACAAATGACGCTGCAGGAGATACATCAAATCAACAAAAGTAGTACTAGTAACATAGAGTAATAGAAGCGGGAGTACCTAACTCGATGGCATCGACCCGTACATATAAATCTTGACCTGAATCGGCAAATGTTCTTACATCGACTAAGTTGCCATGCCATATGAGGCACCCCAAACCTCCCAGGCTCTCATTGGCACTAGCATAAGCTGTGCAAGAGCAATCCCTCAGGCATTCTTCCCCACACTCCTTCAAGTTCAAGCTCATGTTGGCATGTGCTTTTGAAGTGTCCGGCAGCTTCACATGTTTTACCTTCACGAATCCCTCTCCACTAGACACACCGACACCCTTCCCTTCCTTACGCACCCAGCCGATCCATCTCTCAGGTACCAATCAACCGGGGACTTGGGCTCGAGCCCTGGCAGGCATGTGCACTCGAACTGGCCCGTATTATACGGATTGCAGTTGCTGTTGGGCCCACACTTGCCGTAATAATCGCACTGGTCCTTTGGAGCAAACCAGAATTCTATCCACCGCTGATCTTGGTTGTGCCACGTGGATCGTCGGAGTGACCCCGATTCGTTCACCACCATTCTTGTGATTATCGATGGGTTAACGATGCCATACATTATAGAAACCTCGTCTGGGTCATTTACAAAGCTTACGTTGAAGATGAAAGCGTGAGTCATTTCAGGTATACCACTCCACCGATCTCCAGTCCATGATCCGGCACGCCAGTATGGATCCCCGTCCTTGTACAGAAACAATTGAGCGTAGCCTGTTGGGTCGATCCTATAGGAGAAATTGCCGGGTGTCAGATCCTTTGGGGACTTCCATGATGTTAGGAACTGGTTCAAACTGGTTTTGCGGTTCAACCCGAGTTTCATGAAAGGAAGCATGGTATCTGTTGGATAATCAAAGCTTTGCCATATCACCCTTTCGCTAAAATCTTGAACCAGGACTAGATTGCCTGTATCCGTAAGCCAGGCTGTAGTTGAATAATTGGATGACGCAGAAGAAACATTTGTGGACCAAACAGGAAAGCTTCCATTTGTCTCATGGAGCACCATATTTCCATCAGAATCAATTGAAAGAGCTCCTGAAGTGCCACTGATTGGTCTCTCTCGATTAGCAACCCAAACAACGGTTTGCTCAGAAACTTGGTAATACCAAATTCCAACGTAACGGCAGCTAGAATTACCTAGGCTGAAGAAACCGAGAGCGAAAACTTTACCATTGGAGACCAGGAGATTGCCATCTTTGATAGTATTGTTTTGGTTTAGGATGTCCAAGCTAGTACTTTCCTGAAGTAGAAAAAGATGAAGCAGGGCATGTGCTAACCCCTCTTCTGTGTTCATGTTGTTGTTCTATTGAGGACATAATGGGATGATGTCTGAGGCAACAAAAGTGACTGAGTGAAGGATACCTCAAATACCACGGAGTGTAGTTGAGGTCTTAATTAGTGAGGATCCACCTTTCACATGAATTTAAGTAATTTTCACCTTTTTGGTCCACCGTGCAGATGGAGTGCAAGCTGTGCCGCTGTCATTGTCCTTTCTAAGCTTCATATTTTCGGTTGATATGTCTCGAACGTGAAACAAGGAAAAACTTCCTACTTCATGTTAATTGAAGTCATGATCACCTACCTTGGCGACTCGCCTCACCTTTCCCTTCCCAGCAACCTTATCCCTTTAATCAATGTGGTCGAAAGAAGTTGCTTGACGTGTCTTTGCTTTCCCATCGAATCAGTTTAAGGTGCAAGGACAGGTTCAGGGTTTTCATCACGCCGCTCATCCTAAAGAGAAGTTGACACTTCAAAGGTGGATGAGAGGTGCCTTGAGAAAAAGGCAATCGCGGTTACCCAAGACTTTGATCACTCGGTCGTGCATCTAACCCTGTCTGGAAGGGACACTTTCTCCCTATTCACTAGATGACTTCGACCGCAGTTTCACAAGTGAGAAGACTGATTAAGCGGAGTGTTTCAATCATAGAGCAAGAAATCTGACCCGTAAAAGAAGAAAAAGATAGGTCAAGAGAAGAAGATGGACCGATGGTTTCTCGTGGCAACGTGAGGTGGCCAATATGATTTCAGTGTAGAACTAAAAATCTGATAATCAAACCGGTATGATAGGTTTTGGATTTCAATAATTGGGAAACATGTTTTGATAGATAGATTCTAAGTTTCAAATGGAATTAGAAACCTGGAACTTGAAACCTAGAATCTTAAACAAGTTTTTGTGTGTTTTTCTTTTTCATTATGTTTAATGATAAATGTATAATCTGAAAGTACTAGCTTGAATTTCCATTTTCAGCAATATTCATTAGTAAAATATTTACTTTATTAATATTTGATAATTTTCATGTATTTAAATACAAGTTGTGATTAGTAGGCTGTAACAAATGATAATCATCAGAGGTAATGATTCATTGCAATTGTTCTATTAAAAGTATAAGTAAAATTTGAATAGATCTTAAAACCGACCCTAAAATTCTTAACATAGGTTCTAAGTTTTAAGTTCAAAAAATTATTAAACTATGCTAGTGGATAAATTTCCACTCACTCCTATTAGATGACGATATGATTTAATACTCAAATATTCTAATGATGATATATTTCTTGATATTATCCCAAGGCATATTGTCACGCCCCGACTCTCGAGCTCGCGGCAACCCCATTTCACTTGAGATCTAGTTGTACGACGTCTCAGGTACTGTCGTCGACCAATTCATTTTATTTTGTAATTAAGCACATGCGGAAACGAACAACTCCCAAACCAAACAACAGGGATAGCAACAACAGTAGCAGAGGAAAGACAAACATCATTTTGTATATCTGAAGGTTAGCCAACACACCAGTAAATACATACACGCCTTACTACAGGTGACAAGCTAAGGCCTACTCAAAAAGGAACCGGCCTAGCTAACCTAACACTGCACAAGTGCCTACTCGCTGGCCTCGGAGGGATCGCTCTCTTTGATCCTCGGGTACTGCATCATCTAGGGCCTGAAAATGTTAACCACGACGGGTTGAGATAAACTCAGCAAGTTAAAGTCTTAAGCCCCGGTAAGGAACTTTGCTTGCCTCGGGAGTTTAACATACAACCTAATTCAGCAGTCAACATAATGTAGAGAGAAACAAAAGCATAGGACAGTTCAATAAGCAGACACAACCACAGGCGATCGTACCTGGCCTTGGCACACGTGACTTGTAGAAACTATCATTTAACTCATCACGACATTAAGAGCATGCAAATAATCAGAGCATCTCACACAGCTTTCTCATGTCTCACACACACACATGCTCCGATTATTACGACCCCTCCTCCTGGGCCATGGCACAACCTTATGGTTGACGGTTCATGGCTAAACCAGTTTCGTCCTCTTTACCTCGAGGCATGGCGACGTCAAGGGCTCACTCCCAAGACGGCATTCTCGAAGGAGCATAGGACCCGCCCACTACCGCAGCCCCACAACTGACAGAGGCCCAGGACCCGCCCCCATACCGCAGTCCCACATAGAACCCCTCCCTATCAGGCATCCGACCGAAGTCAGGTGACCCATTGGCCACGGCACAACCCCATAAGGATTGGCGGTCTTCCGGCAACGTCGGGTTCTCTCATTTAATGTGATCATGCAACACATCATCAATCAATCCATTTATATCTTTGCTCTATTGTGAATGCAACATCATTCATGCTCATACGACATGCCATTTCAGATAACTCACGCAATATGTCATGCGATCTCACTCGACAATTTCCAAAATTCCAAATTCAACCAATCAACAATCACGTACATTCCCTAATTCTCGGAATAACTCAATAAATCAAACACTTCCACTTCCACTCAGTCTTCGATCATGCATTTCATCATTATTCACACATATAATTAACAATCGGCACTTCAAGAAAGTATAACAACCAAGAACACATCAATATAAGCCAAAAATTAGCTTATGCATGAACAGTGCCGTGAACAGTAATCCGTGAACAGTGATAGTGAACAGTAATTTGTGAACAGTAAATTCGTCCGAAATTAAATAAATAAATAAAAATAAATAAACTTAACCATGGTTAACAAATTAACCTAACCATAGTTAAATTCTAACCTTGGTTACTTTAAAACTAACCTTAGTTACTTTAATTAATTAACCTTAGTTACTTTAATACTAACTATGGTCAATTAACTAACCCTAGTCAGAATTAATTAACCAGACTAATCAACCAATCAACCTTAATTAATCACAAACACATAAATACACTAATTAACCCCTAAGCAAGGATTAAGAAGTTAACTTACTTGGATCGGAAATCCGGCGACACCGGCGCGTAGAGGGGAACGAGGGCTACGAGGGGTAAGCTCGGGGATGGCAACGGACAACGAATGGTGGCCGAAAAGGGCCAAAACAGCCCCCGGAACACTGTTCACGCGGAACTGACCAGCAGAGGGGAAAAGGCCGAAACGGGCGGTTCGGGGCGACCAGGGGTGACCGGGGGTGTGCGGCTGGCTTCTTAACTTCCAGGACTACACTTTGGACGGTGGCGGCGGCTCCGGTGACGACGACAAGGCTGTTTTTGGGCTGGAAAACAGCAAGTACAGCAAGAAACAGCAGAAATGGAAGAGAAAAAGGAGAGAGAGAGGGGCTGGGCTGTTGCACGAATTTTGGGAGAGAGAAGGGGCTGCTGAAGACTTGGATAAGGCCAAGTCAAGTGGGCAAGTACACTTGCTAGAAGGACCAATAAAAAACAACCAAAAACAAAGCATAAACTAAGCCCACTTGGGCACAAAAGCAAAAGGCCAAAAGAGAGAAGCCCATGGTGTCATGCCCCGACTCTCGAGCTCGCAACAACCCCATTACCTTGGTCAATTGAAAGCGACGTCCCAGGACCCATTGACAACCATTCATTTTATCTTTCGTTAAGCGCAAGCGGAAGACGAGCCATCCTCAGACAAACAAACAATCAAACAGGGATAAAGGGATAAACAACCAAAAACAACAGCAACTACTCATTTATTCAAATTACTGGATTAACCAAGCCCGACAAAAAGGGCCGATCCATCCTCTAAGCGAAACCAAAAGAACTAGGCTAATCCAACAGTACACAAAGAACCCTCGGGTTCAACACCACGGTCACTCGGACCCATCGGACTCAAGCTCCGTCGAGTCGATCACTGGAGAAGCAGGGGCAGGATTCTCCACTGCGAGTACGCCATTCTAAGGACTTGAAAATGTTTAACCACGACGGGTTGAGATAAAATCTCAGCGAGTTCTTCCCCCTAAGCCTTGGTTAGTACGCCAACTCAACTCGGGGTATCTCTCCAGAACCACCCCTCACTCAACCCACAACAAACAACCAAAAACCAAACAATAGCCAACAACAGACAGGGCAACCCACAATCAATATTCGGTTCGCATGCAACCTTACCCTGTATGCCATACCTTGCCCGTCAAATCTCATACAATGCAAGCAAGGCACATGGCCGTTAGATGATACAATTCATCAATCACATGCGAGTTGCGCCATAAGCGATCTCACTTGGCCATTGCCACACCCTGCACGACTGTCAACTCATGTGCACGTACCATAAATAATCATGACATTAAGAGCATGTGAATAATCAGAGCATCTCACACAACTTTCTCATGCCTCACATCCACACATATGCTCCAATTATTACGACCACTAGGGCCACGACACAACCTTATGGTTGGTGGTCTACCGATCGAAGACCAGGCATCGTCCTTCCCCATGAGGCACGGCGACATCATGGGCTCTCTCCCATCGACGGCATTCCTTATGGAGCATGGGGCCCGCTCACTGCCGCAGCCTCGTATCTTACCACTGTCACACGACCCAATGGTCACGGCACAACCCCAATGGGGATTGGCGGTCATCCGGCTCAACCGGGCTATCAACTTTAATCTGACCATGCAACACATCAGCAAATAGTTCATTATTGTCTTTGCTTTTGCTTGGTCGTGAATGCAACATCGCTCATGCGCTCATGCTCATGTGACATGCCATTTCAAATAGCCCACGTAATATGTCATGCGATCTCACTCGACAATTTCCAAACTTCAATTCAACCAACACTCGATCACGCAATTCATCAATATTCACGAGTATAATTAACAATCGGCACTTCAATAAATCATAACAACCGAGAACACATCAAATTAAGACAAAAATTAGCTTCTGCATGAACAGTGCCGTGAACAGTAATCGTGAACAGTAATTATGAACAATGATTTTCTCGAAATTCAATTAATTAAAACATTTAATTCAGAAATTAAACAAAACACTAATTAAAACAATTAATCAATTCAATTAAATCAAATCATGCTTAATTAAACACAATTAATCACAAATTAAGCACAATTGAGCTTAATAAGCAAAATTAAGCTAATCTAATCTTAAACATCTATCTAACCACCTATCTTAGGGCTAATACAACTTAATTAAACCCCTTAAACCAAAATTAACACTAACTAACCAACCCTAAGCAAGTTTAGGCACTAAATAGGGATTAAGAGCTAAACTCACCCGTTAAGCGGGCCGGGGACACGGATGCGGCGGCGGCGGCGATGAACCCGACACCCAGGGACCTCTACCATGACGATCCAAGGCGGTCTCGGGCTCAAAACAGCAGCAACAAACTCAGAATCCCTCTGCAACCTCTGAAAAACTGACTGCACAGGAGGAACGGGTTGACCGGAGCTAAAATGAGCTGGCCAGAGCTCTGGCGAGCTAGTGGCCGGTGATCGGTGGCTCCTGGGGGTTGAGGGGAACCACTAGTGGCTGGGATGGGCGGAGATTGGGTCGGAAATGGAGGAAAATGGCCGAAACAGCAAAATAGAACAGCAGCTGGCAGTCAGAAAATGGTTCGGCCGGCGGTGGCTTTCGGCCGGAATACGGGTCGACCGGAGGCTCTTTCCGGAGATTGGGTGAGGTTATCTGAATGGAAATTCTCTTCTGATCGCGATGGTGGGTGGCACGAGCCGAGATTCCAATGGGAAGGCAATGAACAACTCAGATTTCGGTGAAAGGTCAGAACTGAAAAACTGATGGAAGGAAGGGAACCTAGGGAGAAAAGTGGTGCGGTTTTGGAGAAGATGAAGAGGAGAGAGAGAGAGTGAAGTGAGGCTGAAGATAGGCCTCAATTAAGGCCATTAATGGCTGCCCCCACTTGTCAAGCAAATGACCTCATCTTTTCTTTCTTCCTTTTGACTTTTCTTCAAAACATCCAAGGGCATTTTGGTCATTTCCACCTTGCACATTTCTCAATCTGTCCTTGGGCTGAAAATGAAAGGGCGGGCCTAGGAAATGGGCTGGAAAATGAATAGGAATGGGCTCGGGAATTTGTTGGGCTCGTAACGGCTCAAGGTTAGGCAACGGGCTCGGAAGGGTAAAGGGTCGGTTTGGCCCAACGGGCTCACTTGTTTGCCTTGGGCCTTCCATGGCGGCTGTCCCACCTTGGACATGAGGCCCACACTGTTCTTGCCTGGCCCACGTCCTCATAGGCTCGTTTTCTTGGTTCGAAAATCCCTTTTCCAAATACTTAGCTTAACCGGCACTATCGATTGTCGAAGACGCATTGTCCAAAAGTCCTTCTCGAATGTTCCTGAAAATTCGAAGTCCAATATTGGATTTTCATGTCAATTTCTCCTGAATGCCATTTTGGTACTACTTAGACTGACAAGCGGCTTCGAGGATTCACGTGTAACCGACTCGTGCCAATTCACATTCAAGACTTTTCGATACATGGACGTCCTTGACTACATGAAATTGCGAATGATCGATTCTTATTTCAAAGTACACGATTATCAAGGATCAACATAGGGCCGTTCGCGGGTTCGATAACAGTAGACAAAATCACCCGTCATCTCATTATAATCAGTTCGCGAATCGACTTCTATTCATCCCTGGAATCGACCTGTATGACTACAGGATCGTCCTCACGCAAGTCTCACGGTCGAGTCGTTTTCCCAAGTCAAGTTCTTTAGTCGCACGAGTTCTGTCTTCATTAGCCTTTCCCCTCAAGGTCAGTATCTCAGGAGTGATCAGTTCCGAGTGAGATCAGCCAATAATGCATTAGCGAAATTAACGTTCATTCCTCCCTCAAATGTCTCGAATTTTAGGATGTTACACATGGGCTGAGGAGGGAGAGGAGAATGGGCCAGCTTGGGCCCCCTTTGGGTTGGGCTGGATGGGTGCAAGGCCCATTGGGCCGCCGGTCTTGGGCTGGCCCACTCGTGGGCCCGAAACTCGGTCCAATTTTCCCCTTTTTCGACACTTCTGTGTCCAACGGAAAATCCCAAAATAAATGAGACAATGTCCAAATATTTAGTCTTGATATCACTGAGAAATCGGTTCCCAAAATCTGATTAAAAATCAGGACTAAATTGAGTCGATTGCGACCGTAGTACAATTTGGATTATCGGGCGCCCCTTTAGGACTTTCCTCACTTTTGACCCGTGGTCAACCATTCTTTGATCCACGTTAACATCAATTCTCGATTCAGTGACGTCCCTCGATTGTCATGTGATCCCGAGGGTTCAATTGATAATCCTGAGTACTAGATGAAAAGGATTCGGTTTACCGTCGTTCGTAGTTTGTATTGAAGTTGTGCGGAAATCACCCGCAGATCAACTTCGTACTTCTGCCGAATCGATTTATTTCCATTTCCTTAATAGTCTAGTACTTAGAGAATATTGTTCCCGCCCAGGTCCTCATGGTCGAAGGATTCGTTCCTAATCGAAATTGCGAGTTGTACGTGTATCGTTTCATGTCGGCACCTCCCTGTAATCCACTATCCCACGAACACACAGTTCGGAGTATTTGTACTAACCAGGCCTTCGACTAATATTGCCCTTTTATAAAATTCTAAAATGGGATCGATTTTTAGGATGTTACACATATAGAATGACCCTTTTGCATGGAATACATTTAGCGATTCTATGGTTGAGAAATCGATTTTCCGGAAAATGCAAATCGATGAAAAGGAAAGCCATTTACTAACGTTAATGTTGAGTCAATATCGCATGATATTATTTTTCCTCGTCTATAAATGAATGTCCGTACAATCGAATAATTTGTGATCACAAGTGAAATGTATTTGCCACGCGTCAGCTGATGGGCGCGGTGCCGTCGGAATAATTTAGTGGGTTAATCCCGTGACGAATGGGTGGGTCAACTCCTCCGCGTCTTTCCAATCCGTGGCTCTCTCTCTCTCTTCATGCCTTCAATTCATCTCAAGCTACGCGTTTCTTCTCTATTTTACTAATTTCCTTCTACCCCACTTATTATTATTATTATTATTATTGAATTGGCCAAATTGTGTAGTTAAAAGAAATGAGCAAACGAAAATGACATTTGGAGGAAATACCATAAAAGAAATTATCTGAGATTATTTGCGGGGTCAATTAATAATCTCGAGAAAATTCTCATCACTTTGTAATCAATGACGTGTTGTGCACTAGGGCTTCATTAGCATTTGTGAAAAAAATGATTTCGAAAATATTTTTCTAAAAGTGATCGCTTCTATCACTTGAAATAGTTAAGTGAATGAAAATTTTTCTATTGTCAAAAATAATTTATATTTAGATATTTTTGGTAAATAATAGAAATATTTTTATTCATTCAATCTTATAAGCAATATAATCAATCATTTATTTTCTGGGAAATAAATGAAATATGAAAAATAAACTTCACATGATGTTTAAGTACATGATCAATGATTATAATGTTTTTGAGCTTGCAAAAAAAAAACATGGGGAATTTGTCCAATTGATTATAAACCTATTTGTACTAATTGTCAATTTAGTCGTAATTTTTTTAACTGTCAATTTGTTCAAAGACCTTTACACATAATTTTAATGTAATCCTTCCACCCATTTGTTATTGTTGATGTGGCGATGTATTATGTAGAATGATCGGTGATAACTAGACCGTCGCTATATCAATGCATTCTAGCGAAAATTGATTGAAAGAATTATATTGAAAATTTATTACTAAATTAACAAAATCAAAAAGTTCATAACTGAATTAATACATGCACACATATAGCATGCGCCCGTGCATACGACTGATAGATATGTTTATGATCAATCTAATAATTTTTGAAGAAAGAAAATAGTTAGATGTTGGAGTCATGTCACGTTATCCTGGAGATAGGTCAATTACTTAAATGAGGATTCTCTTGGACGTAGGCACCTTTTGCACGTGCATGTATAGTGCAAACCTGGTGCCCCAGCACATAAGCTGTTCAGCATTGTCAATAGTAAATTGAAATTAGAGGATTTGACACCAAAAAAATAAAAATAAAAAGAAAGATTTCGCAATGAGAGAGAGGTACGCAATCATGTGTCTTTTGCTCATTCGAAGTTGACTAAGATCACATCTAGCGATATAAAAACCTTAGATAGAATTGAGGGTAAAAGTATGGTTGGAATGCTAAAACTTAACATAAGTTGATACTTTAGTACTAAAACCTTCAAAAAGTGCCGAAATCAAAGAAGAATTGGACACTTAAATGCCAACGGCAAAAAATCTAGTCAATTTGTTAATTTGGCGGTTTTACAGTGAGAGAAATGCAAAACAACATTATTTTGCAAGCTAATGTGGTTAGGTATGCCTAAAATGTCATCATTATACATTGAATTCGATTTTTAATATAAAAAATAATTAAATTAAATTAAAATCTTAAAAAACAAAAACACCAAAAAAAGAGAGAGAGAACAACATAGATAGGGGCGACCACCGCCCCATCGTCGATGGGGCGGTAGTAATGACCAGCAAGGATCACCAATGCTTGGGCAAGGGTCAACAACTTTCATCGATTGAAGACAAGGGCCTATAGGCCCTTGCCAAAAGCTGGGAGAGGGTGGTGACCCTCTTCCGGATCTAGGTAAGGGCTGCCCACCCTCACCTTAGCCTAGGTGAGGGTTGCCGACCCTTGCATAGGTGCTAGTGGCCTTTGCCCCAAGTCCGACAGTGCTAGGCAAGGGTCAATGACCCTCGCCCAAGTTGGGGTGAGGGCGAGCGACCCTTACCCAAATCTAGAAGAGGGTCATGGTCCTATCTTGACTTCTAGAGAGGGTCACCGATGACCTTTTCAGCTATTGCCACTATCCTGCTGATGGTGGGGGCGGTGACCACTTATAGGGGAGCTCCCTCCCGCATGCTCTGTCACGCCCCGACTCTCAAGCTCGCGGCAACCCCATTACCTTGGTCAATTGAAAGCGACGTCCCAAGACCCATCGATGACCATTCATTTTATCTTTCGTTAAGCGCAAGCAGAAGACGAACCATCTCCAGACAAACAAACAATCAAATAGGGATAGAGGGATGAACAATAATGACAATAGCAACTACTCATTTATACATCTTCATTGGATTAACCAACGGAGGATCGTTTTTGAATTACAAGCCCAACAAAAAGGGCCGATCCATCCTCTAAGCTAAACCAAAAACAAACTAGGCTAATCCAATTAAACAAGAAGAACCCTTAGGTTCAGCACCATCATCACTCGGACCCATCGAACTCAATCTCTGTCGGGTCGATCACTGGAGGAGCGAGGTAGGATCCTTCTTTGCGGGTACGCCATTCTAGGGGCCTGAAAATGGTTAACTACGATGGGTTGAGATAAAATCTCAGCGAGTTCTCCCCCTATGCCCCAATTAGTACGCCAACTAAACCCGGGGTATCTCTCCAGAACCACCCCTCACTCAACCCACAACAAACAACCAGCAAACAGCAGACCAAACAACAAGCAGGGACAATCAACAATCAATATTCAGTTCGCATGCAACCTTACCTGGTTTGCCATACCCTGCACGTTAAATCTCATACAATGCAAGCAAGGCACAAGGCCGTTAGATGAAACAGTTCACCAATTACATGCGAATTGCGTCGCAAGTGATCTCACCTGGCCATTGCCACACCCTGCACGACTGTCAACTCATATGTGCATACCATAAATCATCACGACATTAAGAGCATACGAATAATCAGAGCATCTCACACAACTTTCTCATGCCTCACATCCACACATATGCTCTGATTATTACGACCACTAGGGCCACATCACAACCTTATGGTTGGCGGTCTATCGGTCGAAGACTAGGCATCGTCCTCTCCCATGAGGCACGTCGACATCATGGGCTCTCTTCCATCGACGGCATTCCCTATGGAGCATGGGGCCCGCTCATTGCTGCAGCCTCGCATCTAACCACTATCAGGTGACCCAATGGTCACGGCACAACCCCAATTGGGATTGGAGGTCATTCGGCTCAACCGAGCTATCAACTTTAATTTGACCATGCAACACATCGGTAAATAGTTCATTCTTGTCTTTGTTTTTGCTTGGTCGTGAATGCAACATTGCTCATGCGCTCATGCTCATGCGACATGTCATTTCAAATAACACACGCAATATGTCATGCGATATCACTTGCCAATTCCAAAATTCAATTCAACCAGCTTTCAAGCATTTCATCATCAATCACAAGTATAATTAACAATAGACACTTCAATTAATCACAACAATCAAGAGCACATCAAATTAAGACAAAATTAGCTTCTGCATGAACAAGTGCGTGAATGCATGTCATGAACAAGTAATTATGAACAAAGTGATTTTTCCGAAATTCAATTAATTAAAACATTTAATCCAGAAATTAAACAAAAAATTAATTAAAAATAATTAATCAATTCAATTAAATCAAATCATGCTTAATTAAACACATAAGCATAATTAATCCAAAATAAGCACAATTAAGCTTAATAAGCAAAATTAAGCTAATCTAATCTTAACCATCTATCTACCACCTATCTTAGGGCTAATACCACTTAATTAAACTTCCTAAACCAAATTTAACACTAACTAACCAACCCTAAGCAAGTTTAGGCCCTAAATATTAGGAGCTAAACTCACCTGTTAAGCGGGCCGGCGGCACGGACGCGGCAGCAGTGACGAACCCGACACCCGGGGACCTATACCACAGCGATCCAAGGCGGTCCTGGGCTCAAAATAGCAGCAACAAACTCGGAATCTCCACTGCAACTTTGAAAAACTGCACTGCTGGAGGAGGAAGAAGCTTACCGGAGGAAAACGGGCTGCCCGGAGCTCTGGCGAGCGGCGGACCAGCAACCGACGGCACCTGGGGGTTGAGGGGGAACCACTTGTGGCTGGTATGGGCGGTGATTGGGTCGAAACCGAAGGAAAATGGCTGAAATAAGCGGAACAGTGACGGTCCGGCAACAGCCGACTTTCAGCCAGAATACAGGACGGCCGGAGGCTCCTTCCGGCAATCGACCAATGCTGTCTAAATGGAAATTCTCTTCTGAACGTGATGGCGGGTGGCACGAGACGAGATTCCAACGGTAAGGCAATGAAAAACTCTATTTTCGGTGAAAGGTCAGAATTAAAAAACTGAATGAAGGAAGGGAAACTAGGGAGAAAGTGTGTGCGGTTTTGGAGAAGATGAAGAGGAGAGAGAGAGTGGAGTGAAGCTAAAGATAGGCCTCAATTAAGGCCATTAATTGCTTGGCTCAAGTTCCAAAAACATGACATCATCTTCTCTCTCTTCCTTTTTGACTTTTCTTCAAAATATTCAAGGGCATTTTAATCATTTCCACCTTGCACATTTCCCAATGTGTCCTTGGGCTGAAAATGAAGGGCGGGCCTAGGAAAAAGGCCAGAAAATGAATAGGAATGGGTTCGGGAATTTGTTGGGCTCGAATCGGCTCAAATTTAGACAACGGGCTTGGAAGGGTAAATGGGTCAATTGGGTCCAACGGGCTTACTTGCTTGCCTTGGGCCTTCCATGGCGGCTGTCCCACCTTGGGCATGAGGTCCACACTATTCTTGCTCAGCCCACGTCCTCGTAGGCTCATTTTCTTGGACCAAAAATCCCTTTTCCAAATACTCGACTCAACTGATATTGTCGACTGTCTAAGAAGTATCGTCCAAAAGTCCGTCTCGGACGTTCCTGAAAATTCGAAGTCCAATATTGGATTCTCGTGCCTTGTCAATTTCGCCTGAATGCCATTTTGGTACTACTCAGACTGACAGGTGGCTTTGAGGATTCACGCGTAACCGACTCGTGTCAATTCACGTTCAAGACTTCTCAACACATGGATGTCCTTGACTACATGAAATTGCGAAGGATCGAGTCTTATTTCAAAGTACACGATTATCAAGGATTGACGTAGGGCCGTTCACGGGTTCGATAACAGTAGACGGAATCACCCGTCGTCTCATTGTTTCTGTCCGCGAATCGACTTCTAATCGTCCCTGAAATCGGCCTGCATAACTACAGGATCATCCTTACGTAAGTCTCTCGGACGAGTCGTTTTCCCAGGTCAAGTTCTTTAGTCACACGAGTTCTGTCCTCATTAGCCTTTCCCCTCAAGGTCAGTATCTCAGGAGTGATCAGTTCTGAGTGAAATTAGCCAACAATGCATTGGCGAAATTAACGTTCATTCCTCCCTCAAAGGGCTCGAATTTCAGGATATTACATGCTCACCTCCTTTTTTAAAAAAAATTTTTAGTTGAATTTAATTAATTTTTATATTAAAAATCAAATTCAAGTCAAAATGACATCGTTTTGGCTAAGTCTAAGCTAACTCAATTTTTCGGTGAGCCGTGTCAGTGATATATATTATTAAAAAAATGCCACGTAGGATTTCTAAGATCGGTCGCCGAACTTGGCACAATCCCACTCTTTTTAAAAAAAAAAAAAAAATAGTACTTAAGTATACCTTTTTAGAAGTTTTGACACTAAGGTGTCTATTTGTGTCAAATTTTGACACTCTAGTCATACTTTAGTCTAGAATTGAGATTTCCAACACATCACAATTGTTTAGGTCTTTGGTAACAACAATGTTTGTTTGATGAAAAATAAATAATTTTCAAAAATATATATTAGCATGAATCGCTTACAATAATAAATGGACAAAGATTATCCATGAAAATATTTAAATATAAATTGTTGTCTATAATGAAAAATATCTTTTATTGATTGATTATTTCAAGTGATATAAATGATTATTTTTAAGAAATATATATTTTAAAATCATTCAATTTTCATGAAATAAATAGAGCGTATTTTTGTTGTTTAATTATTGCCCTCATTTCTTTACATTATGGTTTAGGTCAAATTGTCCTCTAGAAGTAAACTTTATGTTGCTCTGTCCTGAAGTTCTGCAGGTTAAAAGAGAAATCATGACTTAGCATCCCTCCCTACATGACTTTTCCCTAAATTACGTAATTGAAAATAAATCACAAAAAATCTCAAATTATGTCCATTATAATACATTTACTATAAAAAAAAAAACTCTAAACTTATACAGATGTGGCACATTCATCTTACGTCAAAGTCCCGTTAGATAATTTTTAAACCAAAATAATATCGTCATGGGCACCTTGTTAACAGTATTTGCTTTTTGGTTCCATGTAGGCAGATTCTTAACTGTTATCATGAACAGAATTTGATGGAGAGTAAAATATATCATACAGATACAAATTTGGGATTTTGATGTAAGAAAAAGGTTTAGGATATTAATTTAGGGCTTTTGGTGGCTTTTTGCCGGCTTTTGCCCTATAGAATAAGTATGTCAAAGTCCATTCTTTTGGCGCTAATGAATTATTTTATAAGTAATAAACTAGAAATGAGCACTAGAGAATATGTAAGACTAGCTCACAGGCTCGAGGGACAACGGTTTGTGAGGAAATGTTCATTCTTCTTGGAGATTGGTAATGTTCGTGGACGAGACATGCCGCTCTCACGCATGCGCGAGCGGCATCACGCACCAAATTCTGGCGCGGTGCAACCACTTGTTTGGACCTTGGAGACCAATCTGTGGTCGTAATCCTGGCATATGTTCTCTATATCTATCCAAAATCTACGATAGGCATGTAAATTGGTACCACCTAGTGGTGGTGTCCATATTCTTCGAGGGCCACATCATGAGGTGGTCGTTGTCGCAGGCGAAAATGACTAAGTATGTGCCATTTGTGGCGAAGTGAAACTGGTCTCGAAGACAGAAGGTATTTCACGTAATCATCACCCAATGTGACGATGACATAGACCAAATGCTAGGAAATAATCAAGAAGCCGGCATTTAAAATTCGAAAGTAAAAAATTTATTTGGGATGCATATCATACTGTTCAAGGATATGGGGCTAAGGGATAAAAACGTGCATTGAAAATGGGCTGTTGACACCCGAAATTTTATTTATTTTGTCTTAAATGCCCATTTACTTTGCTTATATAAATACATATTAATTTCTAAAAAAAAAATTAATTAATTAATTTTAAAAAAAATTAAAAAATTTCGGGCAGGCCGAGGCTGGGCCTGCCCAACCCCTTTCCTTTTGTCCTTTCTTCTCCTCCTCGCATGGGCTCGGCCCATTTTTTCTTCTCTTCCTTGGCCCGGCCCGCTCGGACTTCTTCTTCCTCCCCTCTTCTTCCACGCGCGGCAGCAGCAACCTGCAGAGGAAGAATAGAAAAAACGAAGGCAAGTCAGGGCAGCAGCAGGAAATCAGGGGAGGGTAGCTCCGGCGCGATCAGCGGGTCAGGCGGGGGTTAGGTCGGCAAAGTATGAAGTTCACGGGGGGCCCGAAAAAAAAAAAAAAAAAAGAAAGAAGAAGAAGCAAGTTGCAGCATGGGCAGAAGATGGAGAGGGTCAGACGGCAAAGGTTAGGTCGGCAAAGTCAGGCGGCAGGTCAAGAGGGCATCAGAAGATCAGAGCGAACAGCAGGAAATCGGGGAGGTTAGGTCGGCAAAAAACGAGATCTGAGGGTGAGAGGACTCCGGGGGAGAAAAGGAGGAAGAGAGAGCCGAGTGAAAGGGACGAAGGTCTAAAAAACCAGATCTGAGAGTGAGGTTGGAGGCTGAACCCGAGAGAGAAAAAGAGAGGAGAGGACCCGAGAGGGAGGGGAACAAAAAACCAGAGTGGAGAAGAAGCCGAGAGGAGAGAGACCGAAAGAAGGAGAGACCGAAGGACCAAAAAACAGAAGAGAAACTGAGAAGAAGGAGAAGAGAAAACCGAGAGAGAGCAAACCAGAGGATAAGGCGAACTCGAGGGAACGGTTAGCCATTGCCGGAGACCCGTCCGCCGGCCATTGCCCGCTGAAGCTTTTCCCCGAACGAGGTAGGTTCTTTGAACTTCCTGCATCCCGTTTTTGGAAAAGGCTGGGCCGGAGCTCGTCGCCGACTAGCTCGTGCGAGCTTCGGCCCCGGCGATCCCTTGTCGATGTTGCTGTGCGTTTTAACCTGCTTCGTTTGAGTCCGTGGCTCTCTTTCTGTAGTGCCCGTTAACCGTTCGATGAAATGCCCCAAAGAGAGCCGACACACAATTCTTGTTTTAACTCAAAATCGACTAGTGCCGGTTGTAATTCTTGCTAAATCATGTTAGTCCCCACTGTTTATGCTGTGTTTATGTATGGTTTATGTTAAATATTCATGTGTTTTGGAATCGACGAAGTTTTTTTTTCTCCGCGACGAAAACGTTCGCCGGATTTCATGGTTGGAGGTGGTTAACGCCGGCTGGAGTGGACGACCGGTGGGTGGTGGTCATCAGCCGGAGTGTGGGCTGCGTCGGGGGGCGTTGGTTTAATAAAAATAAAAAGAAAAAGAAAAAGAAAGAAAGGAGAAGTTACAGTCTTCGGGCGGGTGTGCTGCTGTTACGGGAATGAAGACGTCTGCTGATGAAGACGTCGGGGGTTGCATGGGAGGAAGCAATCTGCAGAAGCAGAAGACCAAAAAATAATAATAAAAAGAAAACAAAAAAAAGAAACAAAAAAGGATAAAACAAATAAAAGAAGAAGAAGACGAGGTTGCAGGCGTGCATGGGGGGAAAGGACGTGCATGGGGGTGTGCTGCAGCTGCGAAGGAGAAGAAGACCAAAAGAGAAAAAAATAATAAAAAAAAAAGGAAAAAGAAAATACATAAAAAAAATCCAAAAAAAATAGAAAAGAAAAGAAAAACAAAAGGGGCCGAAGGTTTAAACAAAGGGGCTGGACTGAGCATTTTCCGAACGGGCCTAGGCTGAGAGTTGGGCCGGGTTTTTATAAATAGGAAATGGGCTTTTTATTTTATTTGGTTGTTAATGGGCCATTTAGAAGAATTTTCGACCGGGCCATTCGGCCCGCTCGGTCACTGTTCCGGCCCGGACCGATAGGGTCCGGGTCGGTTTAGTAGGGCCGGGTCACCCGACCCGGTCCGAATCACTTTTTTAATATTAATTTAAAAATTCAAAAATTCAAAAAAATCCAGAATTTAAAAAAAAAAAAAAAATCTAAAAAAATTTCGAAAATCCTCAAAAATTAAAAAAAAAATGTTTTTCTTTAATTTTCCGAAATTTTAAAAGTTTATTTTTATTTTATTTTATTTTTCTTTCTCTTTTCGAATATCCGAAAATTCCAAAAAAAAAATTAAAATTAGAAAAAATTAGAAAATCCCAAAAACATTTAATGTTTTTCTTAAATCTTCAGAAAAGCCAGAAAATATCAAAAAAATCTTGAAATCTTGTTTTCTTTAATTTCGGGAAATTTGAAAATTTGAAAATATTAAAAAAATATTAAAATATTAAAAAAATTCAAAAAAATTCAGAAAAATTCAAAAAAATTCAGAAAACTCAGAAAAATTGCAAAAATTTAGAAAACCCTTAAAAAGAAAAAAAAAAACCAAAATTGAATAAGCCTTAGGGCTCTACTATAGGTTTTTTGAATGTGTTGCCATGTCTTTAGTTAACACACAATTAAGCTAGGTACCGAAAGGACGTTAGTCGCATGACTAACGTAATCAAATTCTCGACCCTAGATTCTCTGGTTGCGTAAAAGTGAGACACACTCCCATGTCTCGCTCGGTTTCTAGTCGACCTCAATGTAGGCGAAGTGGCGGCTCCTTGTTTGCTTTTATGAATATCCCAACGTCGCGCGGGGTATGGGCTTGGGAGAGTCCGAGTTAATTAAGGTCTGTCGGCCCGAAATTAACAATACCCCTAAACCGATTATTTTTTGAAAATTCTAGGTCGCGACAGCTTGGCGACTCCGCTGGGGATTTGGTTCTAAACCTTAGAGGACTTAGGCCTAATTTGCTTGATTGTGTGTTATGTAATGTGTTTCTTTGGCAGCGCATTCGAGAAGGTGAGGTAAGTCAGCTAACCTCGTGTTAAATGTTGGTGCAGGATTGGAGTAATAAGGGTTGGAGTGTTTGCTAACACTTTGTTTTGTAGGACGGAGAATGGGAATGAATGTTTATATGTTTGAATTTTTGAAGTGTTGTTTGCTATATAAACTGTTGTGCATGTCTCCCTTACATGGCACTACACTTTAGCACACACAACCTGCCGCCGGACCTGGGCCGCATTAGGATCACTTAGGATGGTGTTGAGATGGATACCACTCCGACTACCATCATGTAGTACGAGTTGCCCATCTCAATTCCGAAGTTCTTTTGATGTCGAGAGCTTCCACCCCGGCTTGCAAACACGCAGCACGGGTCGACTCTTTGACAAAGCCGGAGTCATGGGAACCCCAACCTAACCGCGATCATGTCGGTTCAGTCCGGTAATCCCGTGGCTTCATTTGAGCCGTCTAGAGTAGTAATTGACCCACGTCTCATGCGCATGTCTATGTGATTGATTTTAATTTTCATTGGGTAAAGTAAGTCTCCTAAACTCTCACACTCACAATTTACTTACATTTATTATTTTAGCTGGTCCATGACAATTAGGTTGTTTGCGAGTTTTAGGTTTGTATGCAATGGGAGGACCTGAGCTCCGTATTATCTCTGTCCCAAAGGAGGAACTGCGTGCTTGGTGGGGTAGATTAGACCATGTCAGTCGGGAGTTCGTGCAATCCAACGTGGGATGGCTACTTTCTTTATTAGACATAGAAGTCCATTATGGCGTTGTTCAGGCATTAGCGCACACCTGGTGCCCCGAGACCTCCACATTTATTTTTGGCGGACACGAGCTCACCCCCACCTTGGAGGAATTTAGCGCTATCATTGGGAAACCCTTAGTGTCAGAATTGATTAGGCCACCTATCGGAGTAGAGCATGTATCAGTTTTAGCTGATTTCCTTAGGGTCAAGAGAGAAGATGTATGTAACATCCTGAAATTCGAGCCCTTTGAGGGAGGAATGAACGTGAATTTTGCCAATGCATTGTTGGATGATCTCACTCGGGACTGATCACTCCTAAGATACTGACCTTGAGGGGAAAGGCTAATGAGGACGAACTCGTGCGACTAAAGAACTTGACTGGGAAAACGACTTGACCGTGAGAATTGCGTAAGGACGATCCTCAGTAGATATGTAGGCCGATTCCGAGGGGACGAATAGAAGTCGATTCGCGGACAGAAATAATGGGACGACGGGTGATTCCGTCTACTATTATCGAACCCGTGAACGGCCCTATGTCGATCCTTGATAATCGTGTACTTTGAAATAAGAATCGATCCTTCGCAATTTCATGCAGTCAAGGACGTCATTGTGTCGAGAAGTCTTGAACGTGAATTGGCACGAGTCGGTTACGCGTGAATCCTCAAAGCCGCCTATCAGTCTGAGTAGTATCAAAATGGCATTCGAGCGAAATTGACAAGGCATGTGAATCCAAGATTGGACTTCGAATTTTCGGGAACGTCCGGGACGGACTTTTGGACGATGCTTCTTAGTTAGTCGACGGTGTCAGTTAAGCCGAATAATTGGAAAAGGGACTTTTGGACCGAGGACACGAGCCTACGAGGACGTGGGCCGGGCAAGATCAGTGTGGGCCTCACGCCCAAGGTGGGACAGCCACCATGGAAGGCCCGAGGCAAGCAAGTGAGCCCGTTGGACCAAACCGACCCTTTACCCGTCCTAGCCCGTTATCCAAACATGAGCCAATTCGAGCCCAATAAATTCCCGAGCCCGTTCCTATTCATTTTCCGGCCCATTCCTAGGCCTGCCCTTCATTTTCAGCCCAAGGACACATTGGGAAATGACCAAAATGCCCTTGGATATTTTGAAGAAAAGTCAAAAAGGAAGAGAGAGAAGATGATGTCATGTTTTGGGGACTTGAGCCAAGCAATTAATGGCCTTAATGAGGCCTATCTCCAGCTTTCACTTTACCCTCTCTCTTGTCTTCATCTTCCCCAAACCGCACACCCTTCTCTCCCTAGTTTCCCTTCCTTCCTTCAGTTTTTTAGTTCTGACCTTTCACCGAAAATCGAGTTTTTCATTGCCTTCCCGTTGGAATCTCGTCTTGTGCCACCTGCCGTTGTGTTCGGAAGAGAAATTCCGTTCAGATAGCGTCGGCCGATCGCCGGAAGGAGTCTCTGGCAGATCCGTACGGCCGCCGTAAGCTGGCTGTTTCCGGACCGTCACTGTTCCGCCTGCAGCAGCTTTGTTCCACCTTTTCACCTGTTTTTCTCCCATTCCAGCCAAACCACCGCCCATACCAGCCACAAGTGGTTCCCCCTCGACCCCAGTGCCGTTGGTCGCTGGCCCACCGCTCGCCGGAGCTCCGGCAGCCCGTTTTCCTCCCGGTCAGCCACTTTCCTCCCGTGCAGTGCGTTTTCAGTGTTGCAGTGGGTATTCCGAGTTTGTTGCTGCTGTTCCAGCCCCGGGACCGCCTTGGATCGTCGTGGTAGAGGTCCCCGGGTGTCGGGTTCGTCGCCGCCGCCGCGTCCGTGTCGCCGGCCCGCTTAACGGGTGAGTTTAGCTCCTAATCCCTATTTAGTGCCTAAACTTGCTTAGGGTTGGTTAGTTAGTGTTAATTTTGGTTTAAGGGGTTTAATTAAGTTGTATTAGCCCTAAGATAGGTGGTTAGATAGTTGGTTAAAATTAGATTAGCTTAATTTTTCTTATTAAGCTTAATTGTGCTTATGTGATTAATTAAGCATGATTTGCTTTAATTGAATTGATTAATTGTTTTAATTAATGTTTTGTTTAATTTATGGATTAAATGTTTTAATTAATTGAATTTCGGGAAAATCACTGTTCACGACATCGTTCACGACATCGCTCACGGCACTGTTCATGCAGAAGCTAAATTTAGTCTTATTTTGATGTGCTCTTGATTGTTGTGATTAATTGGAGTGCCGATTGTTAATTATGCTCGTGAATATTGATGAAATGCGTGATCGAGTGTTGGTTGGATTTTGGATTTTGGATTTTGGAATTGTCGAGTGATATCGCATGACATATTGCGTGGGTTATTTGAAATGGCATGTTGCATGAGCATGAGCGCATGAGTGATGTTGCATTCACGACCAATCAAAAGCAAAGACAAGAATGAACTGTTTGTTGATGTGTTGCATGGTCAGATTAAAGTTGATAGCCCGATTGAGCCGGATGACCGCCAATCCCCATTAGGGTTGTGCCGTGACCATTGGGTCGCCTGACAGTGGTCAGATGTGGGGCTGCGGCAGTGAGCGGGCCCCATGCTCCATAGGGAATGCCGTCGATGGGAGAGAGCCCGTGACGTCGCCGTGCCTCATGGGGGAGGACGATGCCTGGTCTTTGACCGGTAGACCGCCAACCATAAGGTTGTGTCGTGGCCCTAGTGGTCGTAATAATCGGAGCATATGTGTGGATGTGAGGCATGAGAAAGTTGTGTGAGATGCTCTGATTATTCGCATGCTCTTAATGTCGTGATGATTTGTGGTATGCACGCATGAGTTGACAGTCGTGCAGGGTATGGCAATGGCCAGGTGAGATCGCTTGTGATGCGATTTGCATGTGAGTGATGAACTGTATCATCTAACGGCCATGTGCCTTGTTTGCATTGTATGAGATTTGACGTGCAGGGTATGGCAGACCGGGTAAGGTTGCATGCGAACCGAATAGTGTTTATTCGTTGACCCTGGTGGTTGTTAGAGTGTAGGTTGTCTGTTGTTGGTTGTTTGATTGCGGGTTGTCTGTTGTTTATTGTGGGGTTGAGTGAGGGGTGGTTCTGGAGAGATACCCCGAGTTGAGTTGGCGTACTAACCGGGGCTTAGGGGGAAGAACTCGCTGAGATTTTATCTCAACCCATTGTGGTTAACCATTTTCAGGTCCTTAGAATGGCGTGCCCGCAATGGAGGATCATGCCCCGCTCCTCCAATGATCGACTCGACGGAGCTTGAGTCCGATGGGTCCGAGTGACCATGGTGTTGAACCTAAGGGTTCTTCTTGTTTAATTTGATTAGCCTAGTTTCTATTTGATTTGGCTTAGAGGATGGATCGACCCTTTTTGTCGGGCTTGTAATTCGGAAAACGATCCTCCATTGGTTAATCCAGTAAATTGAATAATTGAGTAGTTGCTGTTGTTCTTGCTGTCCATCCCTCTATCCCTGTTTGATTGTATGTTTGTCCGGGATGGTTCGTCTTCCGCTTGCGCATAATCAAAGATAAAATGAATGGTCGTCGATGGGTCCTGGGACGTCGCTTTCAATTGACCAAGGTAATGGGGTTGCCGCGAGCTCGAAAGTCGGGGCGTGACAATGTAAGGAAAGTGCTGAAAGCCAATCGCAATACTTACCCATTTTCATTTTTGAAGGGACTTTTTCAAAATGCCACGTTAGTCCAAATGAGGCGAGTTTTTGTGTTAGTCTTCTTTGGGTTTATGGTTTTTCCTCATTGTAAGAATGCTATTAACCCATCTATTGCAAGTGTTGTTCAAGAAGTGTGTACAGGAAAAGGTTTTGTTAATGCTGTTTTGACTGAGACATTTCTTTCCCTCACTCGTTTTAAAGAAAGTGGAAGAGAAGCTTTACATGCTCCCCCTGAGCTTTTGCAAATTTGGTTCCTCTCTCACCTCAAAGGATTTGGTAATTTAATGACAATACATGACATCAGTAATCTCAATCACCCCATTTTGAAATTTAAGGAAAAGAAAGGACATGCACCTGATTATCACTACTCCGGCTGGATAGCCTTTATGAAAAATCCTGACCCTGAGGATTTCCTATGGCACGCTAGGTGGCTCTGAGGTCACGAGGCTCGGCTTACATGTGGAGGTATCGGGCCCATTCCTTTGTTACGAATAACGGGCGCTATCGAGTATTACCCAACTAGGGTTACTCGACAATACCAAGTTGTGCAACAACTTCCATCGACACTTCAAGAAACCCCGCTCAAGACTGATTTCACGAATGGAGATCCCGATCACGAGAACTCCATCATGCTGCTTCAATCGATGTGGGACATGTGTCGTCCCCAAAAATTGATTTGGCCCGAGGAGGAGTTAGAGGGTAAAGAGAAGATCTACTACGCCTCGTTGGAGTATGTCCTCCAACACAAAATTCCCGAGGAGTGGCGCCCGAAGATCCCTGATGTACCATCGAAGACCACCAACCGCGCGGAGATCAAGTTCCTCAAAAGGGAGCTCAAAGAGGCCAATGAGCATGCGTCTAAGTCGGCTAGAACTAGTTAGGCAGTTATGAGAGTTGTTGTTCCCCGTTTGTACACAAAAAAAAAAAAAACAAAAAAACAAAAAAAAAACAAAAAAAAAAAAGATTGCTTGAGTCTATTTTTGTTTTCTATGATGTTGTTTAGGTCAGTTTTATTTTATTTTATTTTCTTCTATTTTACTGTTTAGGGAGTCTTGTTATTTTCTTTTCCTAATTCTAATGTCAGGATGTTTTATTTTAATTTTTAGTTACATTGTTCAGGAGGCTCTTTTCTTTTATGAAATGAATGAAACGGGACGATTAGATCATTGTCATGGACCGGCATCATTTTACATCTCGTGCTCATGTGTGTTTACCCATTTATTGAACCAGGTACCACCGTCACGACTTCAAGGCGTTCGCCTATCCGCACCCGATCCAAATCCGCGAAAATGAGTTCTGAAGAGCAAAGCGCTCGGATCACCGCGCTTGACAACAAGATCACCGAGTTAGCCGCACAATTCGCGCATTTTGCAAGCGAGATCAAGTCTAGCTTGGTGGTTGCCGCCTCCAATCAAAACACACCTGCAACTCCGCAGACCAGTAATGCCAATAGTAGAGGGAAGTTGACTGAAGAAGTGGTGCATCAAACCCCTGTGGTGGTAGAATTAGACCCCATCTCGGAAGCCATCTCGGCCCGAATGGAGGAGGAGAATAGCAAGAGGTTTGCTAAACTGGAGGAGAAGCTTAAGGCCTTGCAAGGGTATGAGGCTAGCATGGTGGAAGATTTATCCCAATACACTAAGATAGACTTCCCGAACAAGTTCAAAATCCCCGAGTTCACTAAGTACGATGGCACGGGGGATCCTAGAATCCATTTGAAGTATTATTTGAATAGGATGGGACGTTATGCTCAAAATGTCCCTTTACTGATTCGCACATTTCAGGAGAGTTTAACAAGGATGGCGTTACAATGGTATATTTTGCTCGAACCTGAGAAATTGGAGAAGTGGGAAGATGTAGCGGAAGCATTTGTGATGCAGTATAAGTACAATACCGAGATTGCTCCGACACATAGCATACTGGCTCGCACAGAAAAGAAAAGAAACGAATCTTTTAGATTTTTTGCTCAAAGGTGGCGTACATTGGCTGCACAAGTACGACCCCCACTGGATGACAAAGAGATGGTGGAGCTGTTCATCAATACCCTTCCTGCTGACTTTTATAACAGGATGATCGGATTAGATTGTGAAAACTTCTCTCGCCTGGTTGCCGTGGGCGAAAGAATCGAGGGAGCCATACATGATGGCCGTATAACTAAGGGATCAAACCGAAAGTTCACCAATAGGAAGGAAAAATAAACTGAGGTAGCTTATGTACAAGCTCCAGTCGCCCCCAAAGCCATTTGAGAGTGCACAAAGTTCCTCTGCACCACGTGCGAAATATCATAATTATGAGCCAAACAAGTGGACTCCAAGGCAGTATACTCCTCTGCCTAGGCCGCTGTCTAAGCTGTTGCCCATGCTGCTAGAAAAAAGGCTGATGGCTAAAGAAATTCCTCTTAACAATCCCCCTAAGTTTTTCGGGTTCGACTTAACAAAGTCATGCGAGTACCATATGGGAGAAAAAGGCCATGATGTAGACAACTGCATGACGTTTAAAAACAAAGTGCAGAACTTACTTGACAAAGGGATTTTATCATTTAAAGAACAACCCAATGTTCAACAAAATCCTTTACCTACTCATGTTGAGGATGTGAATGTAATATTTGGCGAGAAAGACTGGAAGGGTTAGAAAGGCGAAACTGATGCACATGATTCGCACGATGGTATGGAAAATCCCTTTGGAGAAGATGTTGTGGCTATGATCACACCGTTTGTTATAAACTTACCCGCTGAAGGAGACCAATGGGATTATGACGAGAATCAAACCGAGCATGTGGTCATCGATTTGGCGACGGAAGAGTTCGTAAGTTTAGAGATCGAAGTGGGTGGATTGCAGCCTGTTGTGATTGAGCTACCACCTTTTAACCAAGAAGAGAATCCAAAGAAACCCTTGGCCAATTTCAGTACCAAAGCGGTCCCATGGGACTACGAGACTGAGGAAGTGGATGCTGTCACCCGATCGGGTCGTTGTTACACACCTGCAGAAGCTGTTGAGAAGAAAGCTGTCACTAATGAAGAGGCAAAGCAGTTTTTGGCCATGATCAAAAATAGTGAGTTCGACGTGATAGAGCAATTGAGGAAAATGCCTGCTCAAATATCCCTCTTAGAATTGTTTAAAACTTCTGAGAAACATAAGAATGCACTCTTGAGAGTTCTAAATGAAGTTCATGTGCCCGAAGATATTGGAGACAAACAGCTGGAGGAGTTCATTGGATCCATTTTATTGGTGGACCAAATCTCATTTTTGGAGGAGGATCTTCCTGAGGAGGGCACTAACCATAACAAAGCTTTACTTATCTCGGCCAAGTGTCGTGATATGATTGTACCCCGCATATTGCTTGATAACGGATCCGCTCTGAACATCTGTCCACTGGCTACTCTTCATCGCCTCGGAGTGAGTGAGGAGGAAATCACTGTATCTCAATCCACTGTTCGAGCTTTTGATGGTGTAAGGAAGGAGTCAATGGGAGAGGTCGAACTTGAGTTATTGATTGGTCCGGTTCCATTTACGTTAAAGTTTCAAGTGCTCGATATCCCTAGTGCCTTCAATTTCCTTTTGGGTCGACCTTGGATCCATGCTGCCATAGCTGTGCCTTATAGTTTGCATCAAATGGTTCGGTTTATTTCGAAGGGCAAGCTGGTGACTGTTCGTTGCGAAAGTGATTTCAAGATATTCCAAGACACATCCATCCCATATATAGAGACCGAAGTGAATGAAGAACTTAGCTACCAAACTCTTGAGCTAGTATCGACGGTGCACGTCCCCACTGGGACTATCATGAGACGCCCTGAATTCTCCACCTCGTCTATCATGTCAAGCAAAGTTTTATTGGAATATGGTCATGTCCCAGGGGTAGGGTTAGGGATGTATGCACAAGGAATTGCAAAGCCTATCGAAGTATTGGGAAATCAAAAGAAAACTGGTTTAGGCTACCAAGAAACTTCTGAGTATAAGCAAGGAAATGAAAAGCTGGTAGGTTCAAGTTCGAGAGGAGGAGGCGGAAGCCGAGTTGGTCGTGGAAACCGAGGTTATCCTGGAGGATTCGAAAGCCGAGATGCTTTTAATAGCTATATGAGTCGAGCTAGCTATCAAGGCCGAGCTATTCCAACTTGGAATCAACAGGGGCTACTCTCTCATTCACTGGAGGAACTCCGTCTTAGTTTTGAAAGGACATTTGTCAAGTCGCCCAAGTTGCTGCAAGAAGAGGAAGGGACCATCTCGAACATAGCTGACTTGTTCGATCCTGACTTCATGTGCGTCACTATTGAGGATGAAGAAGTGGGCCCTTCCATGACTCTCTTCCAACCATCGGAGTAGGGATGCTGACCGACCGCTTTGTTTAGTTTTCATGTCGTTTCCTTTATGTTCTCCCTTGCATGGGATGAGTCGTTTCACTACTTTTGTTATTTCCTCTATGTAATCAAGATCTTGGATCGTGAGCCGTGATCCGAGATTATAAGTATTGTAAAACGGCCTTATCATGTTAATACAAGTGCATGCATGTTTTATTAAGGACGTGAGGAAGTGCCAAACCAGTCCTATGATGACGCTTTGAGGCCTGAGCTTCCTCACGACTCCTAGTTTTCAAAATTTGTGAGATGAAAGAGTCCGATGATATGAGGACGATCTCATAGTTCAAACATTTTCTCTTAAGTGGTCATTCAAAAAAAAAAAATTTCAAGAAAAATGCACTATGCATAGTCCTCATTGGATAATTCTACTAACCCCATCATTTGCATCTCGGGCATGTCATTCAAAGATGATCATGATAGGTACATATGTGACTCGGATTTGTACAATGAAGATTCTTGTGAGCATGAACATGATGACGATGATATTCAAAGAGACATAGAGAGAGACTGGATTCGTCATGAAGAATCTAAGCCTTTGACGGTTGAACAAACGATCACCGTGAATTTGGGAGATGCAGAAAATGTCAAAGAAACTCAGATTGGGGCTAATTTGTCTGAGAGCGAGGCAAGGGAGATGGTTGAGCTCCTAAAAGAATATCAAGACGTGTTAGCATGGTCATACGCGGATATGCCAGGGTTAGATCCACAAATTGTGGAGCATGCCTTACCGACGGATCCGAGTGTGGCACCTAAAAAGCAAAAGCTACGAAGAACAAAACCCGAGCTTTCCAAAAAGATTGAAGAAGAGGTCATGAAGTTGTTGAAGGTGGATTTCATCGAAGTATCTCACTATCCTGATTGGATTGCTAATATAGTAGCAGTCATGAAGAAAGATGGACGGGTCAGGGTTTGCATAGATTACCGTGACCTAAATCGAGCGAGCCCAAAAGATGATTTTCCTTTTCCTCACATTGATGTTTTGGTTGATAGCACTGCAGGTTTTGAATTATTCTCTTTCATGGATGGATTTTCTGGGTACAATCAGATCAAGATGAAAGAAGAAGATAAAAGCAAAACGTCGTTCATCACACCCTGGGGAACTTTTTGTTACAAGGTGATGCCATTCGGCTTAAGGAATGCGGGAGCCACATATCAAAGGGCGATGGTCACTCTATTCCACGACATGATGCATAAGGAAATAGAGGTATATGTTGATGACATGATCGCCAAATCGAAGCGTCGACAAGACCACTTCAAGTCCCGAAGAAGTTATTTGATTGACTTCGGAAATTTAAGCTGAGACTTAACCCCTCAAAATGCATATTTGGGGCAAAGTCTGGGAAGCTATTGGGTTTCATGGTCAGTAGCCGGGGCATTGAGATTGACCCATCGAAAGTTAAGGTTATTTGTGACCTTAAAGCTCCTTCTACTGTCAAGGAAGTTCGAAGTCTCTTGGGAAGATTGAACTATGTTGCCAGATTCATTTCGCAGCTATCTGAGACAGCCAAACCTTTTTTCAACCTCCTAAAGAAGAACGCTAAAGTTGAATGGGATGTTG
Organism: Angophora floribunda; assembly: GCA_014182895.1. Lineage (NCBI taxonomy): Eukaryota > Viridiplantae > Streptophyta > Magnoliopsida > Myrtales > Myrtaceae > Angophora > Angophora floribunda. Next base: position 7,792,446 of record CM024708.1, on the reverse strand, counting down.
AATGTCAGAAAGCCTTTGAAGAGATAAAGCATTATCTGTCACATCCTCCGTTACTAGTGCCACCAGTACCGGGGATGCTATTAACTCTCTACCTGACCATCCATGAAGAATCACTTGGGGCCGTCCTTGTGCAAAAAAGGCCGAGTGATCAAAGGGAGCGTGCCATATATTATCTCAGCAAGAAATTCACTGTCTCCGAGATGAATCACTCAAAAGTGGAGAAAACATGTGTGGCATTGGTTTGGGTGTTACACCGGCTACGCCAATATACTCTCTATTATCAAATCCACCTGGTGATTGAAAATGATCCAATCAAATATTTGCTTGAGAAGCCAGCATTGGTTGGGAAGATGGCTAAATGGCAGGTCCTCATTTCTGAATTTGACATACGCAGTGTGGCACAAAAGTCAGTAAAAGGAAGAGCTATAGCTGACATGTTGGCTGGGAGTTCAAAAGACACGGAATCCCATGATGCAACACATGGTTTCAATGAACACATCTTGGCAATCTCGAATGACAAATGGGTCATGTATTTTGATGGCGCTGTCAATTTATCCGGGTCAGGAACTAGGGCAATCTTGATCTCCCCTGCCGGTCAACATTATCCTGTGGCAGCCAAGTTAGTCTTTCCTTGTACAAATAATGTCTCGGAATATGAAGCATGTATCTTAGGATTGCAATTGGCCATTGACATGAAAGTCAAAAAATTACAAGTGTATGGAGATTCCGCACTCATTATTCTGCAAACTGAAGGCTTATGGCGAACTCGTGACCCTAAGCTAGTCTCATACCATGAGTTTCTGGAAGAATTAATAAAATAATTTGATGAAATAGCCTTTGAATATTTGCCTAGATCCCAAAATCAATTTGCCGACGCATTGGCCACATTGTCATCGATGTTGAATGTAATGGAAGGACTAGACATCGAGCCATTGAAAATTGAGGTTTCTAAATGTCCGGCTTATTGTATGACAGTTGAAGATGAGCCGGATCAAAATCCATGGTACTATAATATCTTAAACTATCTTCAGCATGGGAAGTTCCCCCAAGGGTGTGAAGAGGCTGATAAGAAATACCTCAAGAAGTTGACATCAAAATTCTTTGTCTCCGGGAGTGTACTCTACAAGAGGTCACATGATTCAATCTTGTTGAAATGTGTCGATGCCAAGGAAGCCAGGCAACTGATGCAAGAAATACACGAAGGAGAATGCGGGCCCCACATGAATGGCCATCTTTTAGCGAGAAAGATCATGAGGCTCGGGTATTATTAGCTAACCATGGAAACTGATTGCATTAAGCATGTTCGCTATTGTCATCGATGTCAAATATATGGAGATAAAATTAATGCCCCCCCAAATGAATTGCACCTAATGGCTTAGCCATGGCCTTTCTCTATGTGGGGAATCAACGTAATTGGGCCGATCAATCCTAAAGCTTCTAATGGACATCGTTTTATTCTGGTGGCCATCGATTACTTCACCAAGTGGATCGAAGCAAGCTCATATGCCAATGTCACCGCGAAGAATGTGGCCAAGTTTATTCGGCGTGATATCATTGCACGCTACGGTGTGCCTGAAGCCATCATTACAGATAATGGTTCAAACTTGAATAACAACATTGTTGATGAGTTGCTACGTGAATTTCAAATTCGTCACTTGAATTCATCACCTTATCGACCACAGATGAATGGTGCTGTAGAGGCGGCTAACAAGAACATAAAGAAGATTTTGTCCAAGACAGCGGATAACTATCACGACTGGCATGAGCGGTTGCCATATGCATTAATGGCATACCGAACTTCAATACGAACTTCAACCGGGGCAACGCCATTCTCACTAGTTTATGGTATGGAGGCCGTCTTACCAGTAGAGGTGGAAATCCCTTCCTTGAGAGTTCTCTCACAAAGTAAACTCTCTGAAGCTGAGTGGGTGCAGCAAAGATATGAACAGCTGGACATGATTGATGAGAAAAGACTTACTGCACTATGTCATGGTCAGTGCTATCAAAAACGGGTTGCAAAAGCTTTTAATTGCAAAGTTCGACCCAGATGCTTCCAAGAGGGCGACCTCGTGTTGAGGAAAGTTTTATCTATCATACCGGATCCGCGTGGAAAGTTCACTCCGAGCTACGAAGGACCATATGTCATCAAGAAAATACTGCCTGGGGGTGCGTTAGTTTTGATAGAGATGGATGGCCAAGAATTGCCAAAGACTGTAAATGCTGATTCTATGAAGAAGTACTTTCCATGAATGAAATCAGAAGGCCTTAGAGCCCTTTTTGATACAATCCGAGTCACTTAGATCATCCATTGTTCATAACATGCATATCATGCATATCACGCATTTCAGGCGTATTTGTGCACATGTTTTTGATTTGTAGGACCCCGATGATCTTCAAGAGGAGTCGCTGGTCACACGACCTTTTTTTTTTTTTTTTTTTTTCGAGGGAGAAATAAGGATTTTAGCCTTAAATGGAAAAAGAAAGCAACTTTGGACACCGTCGGCGCCTGTAGCCGAGTGGTATCCGGGGAGGAATCCTCCTGGTCCGATCGGGAGTTCGAATCCTGAAAGCGGCAGTGGCCGCATAAATAAATAAAATAAAAAAGAAAAAAAAAAAAAAAGGCGAAAACCAACTTTTTGCAACTTTCATTTTTGCGACTTTTTTCCTCTCCATCAGCCGCTTCTCTCTTTCTCCCCCTCACTTGGTTCTGGTTTTGACCGAACCAGCCACCACTGCTGCTACTCCAACCCTGCTACTCCAACCGCTGTCCGTCGTTAACCACCACCCATATTGCAAGTAAAGATCTGGAGTTGCCAAATACCCAAAGGGGCGATGTTAACATCCAAAGGATGAATGCGAGATGGTCGTGTCACCTCGTAGCAGGTAAGTACCCTTCTTCTCAAAAAAAAAAAAAAAAAAACCTCAAATTGGTTGGTTACTCATTTTGAATCAAAACTCCTCATGGAGACTAATCCACTCAGATGATCCTGACCAAATGAAATTGAGATGTTAATCATGCCAAGCATAACATGTTTAGGATGATGAAAGGCAATCCATTCCCAAACACATCCTTCAAACGACGTAAGGATTGAGCGAAAAAGAAAACCCATGTCGTTTAAGGGGGAAAAAGTCATTCGCAACTTGTACATAGATCAAAATGAAAAGAAGCATTTCTCTTCTCTACCTTATACACTGCAGGTGACCATAGTCAGCCCCTTTGAGCCTTAAATGCGAAGAAATCAAAAATACCCCTGTCAAGAACCACCCCACAATGGGGCAAATTTGGAGGTTTTGATTGATATCATATGATGAAAAGATGAGAAAGATTTCTTTGCTTTCACTTGCATTAATCTTTTTGTGGTATCCTCAGGTGAATTCTTATGAAACTTGAAACATCCCGAGGCGAAGAAGAGCATTCTTTTCTCTATCCAAACACTGATACCCTTTGCTTAAACCAAGTTGAGCCTGATTGTTCATTTCTAAAACCCAAGTGGTGATTATCTCCCCATATTGGGGCAAGGCACATGATTGACCAGCACAAGTGGCATTTATGTGAAAATATGAAAATCATTTCGAAAGTCCTGAAAGCTCAAAAAGTTCAAAAGAGCAAAGTCCATTGAAAATTAAGGGGTATGAAAAAGCAGTGTACCTGGTAAAAGCAAGGCCAATGCCCGTGAAAAAAAAAAAAAAAGATTTGCATCAAGGGGCGAAAAACTCCTATGTAAAAAAAAAATGTCAAATTCAAAATGCTTGCATCGAAAAGAAAATCGTTGCAAATAAAAAATTTTGAGAAGGACAAAGCTCTTATTTGATTAGTCAAAGGACTTTCGAGACAATTCAGATTTCAAAAGTCAAGTGCTTTCAAAAAGATTGAGTGATATGACCATGATGCCATGACAATCACCAACTTTCAAATCATTTTTTGTGAAAAATTCTGAGCCTTTCGAGCCATAACCAAACCAACATTACAACCCTTCCCGAAGTCTCTTCAGATTGGAATGATTCAAGCGAGAATAAGGATTTTCCAAAGAAGCTACCGCTCGAAGAGGTGGGGGCAAGGTTGTCTTATCTCATCTTTAGGTTTCTTGACTTGTAAACCTGGCGAAGATGTTGGCGGAGAATTATTTCATTTCATGACCAATGATGCTTATCTATTACTAAAACCATGACCAAGCCCGCATTACGGTCCCTTTGAAAGACCTTTTAGATTGGTCAAGATGTACTTATTGCGAATGATTCTCAGACCCTTCGACATTGGAGATGTGAGGTAAATTGAGTGATCAAGTTACTTTCCACATGAATGGATGGGATCAAATGACCCTTCATGAGACTATGTGATAAGACCTTTCTAACTAAGAGCTTTTGCTTGGCATGCTTAATGAACCTCTTTTATAAGTAGGATCGTTCTGATATAATTTTTCTCTTATAGGGATTTGATGATTAATGATACCTTCCAAGTTTGATGACAATTTTGTGGTACATGATACCCAAAAAAAAAAAAAAATCAAAAATCAAAAATCAAAAATCAAATGTTTTCAATGTGACTGGGCTTAGCTTGATTTGCTTATGCAATTAATGCTACAACATTGCCAATGCATTTTTCTGATATTGTCTCTAATGACATTTGCTCAAGTTGAATTTGACAGGTTCACTTAGCGAAACCATGCAATTTTCGAAGGGTTCGTGGGTTCTCCTTAAACCACATGGTTCTTGGTCAACCGGAAAACCATGCAATTTCCAAAAGGTTAGTGGTCTATCCTTAAACCACAAGGTTGGTGGGCATATCCTTAAACCACACGGTTCATGGGTCTATCCTTAAACCACACGGTTCATGGTCAACCTGAAACCATGCAATTTCCAAAAAAGGTTCATGGGTCCTCCTTAAACCATGCATTCTCGGTCGAAGCCCGTTGTTATACGGTAAGACCTCCCTCCAAGTCGAAGCCCGTTGTTACACGGTAAGACTTTACTAACTCGGTCGAAGCCCGTTGTTACACGGTAAGACCCCCCTCCAAGTCGAAGCCCATTGTTACACGGTAAGACCTCCCTCCAAGTCGAAGCCCGTTGTTACACGGTAAGACTTTACTAACTCGGTCGAAGCTCGTTGTTACATGGTAAGACCTCCCTCCAAGTCGAAGCCCGTTGTTACACGGTAAGATCTCCTTTCAAGTCGAAGCCCGTTGTTACACGGTAAGACTTTACTAACCCAGTCGAAACCCGTTCTTACACGGCAAGACTCCACTGACCTAGTCGAAACCCGTTGTTACACGGTGAGACTTTATTAACTTGGTTGAAACTAGTTCGCACGAGCAGAAACCAAAAAAAAAAAATGAAAAAATGAATGGAATAAATTCGCCATTCCATGGCTCGTTGGTAAAAGTCGGGTGTCACCTAATCTTTGAAACGAACCTCTTCGAGCTCCCTTTCAAAGAGGGGCAGCTGTTGACACCCGAAATTTTATTTATTTTTTCTTAAATGCCCATTTACTTTGCTTATATAAATACATATTAATTTCTAAAAAAAATTTTAAAAAAAATTTTAAAAAAAAAAATTTCGGGCAGGCCGAGGCTGGGCCTGCCCAACCCTTTTCCTTTTGTCCTTTCTTCTCCTCCTCGTACAGGCTTGGCCCATTTTTTTCTTCTCTTCCTTGGTCCGGCCCGCTCGGACTTCTTCTTCCTCCCCTCTTCTTCCACGCACGGCAGCAGCAACCTGCAGAGGAAGAATAGAAAAAACGAAGGCAAGTCAGGGCAGCAGCAGAAAATCAGGGGAGGGTAGCTCCGGCGCGATCAGCGGGTTAGACGGGGGTTAGGTCGGCAAAGTATGAAGTTCACGGGGGGCCCGAAAAAAAAAAAAGAAAGAAAGAAGAAGAAGAAGCAAGTTGCAGCATGGGCAGAAGATGGAGAGGGTCAGACGGCAAAGGTTAGGTCGGCAAAGTCAGGCGGCAGGTCAGGAGGGCATCAGAAGATCAGAGCGAACAGCAGGAAATCGGGGAGGTTAGGTTGGCAAAAAAACGAGATCTGAGGGTGAGAGGACTCCGGGGGAGAAAAGGAGGAAGAGAGAGCCGAGTGAAAGGGACGAAGGTCTAAAAAACCAGATCTGAGAGCGAGGTTGGAGGCTGAACCCGAGAGAGAAAAAGAGAGGAAAGGACCCAAGAGGGAGGGGAACAAAAAACCAGAGTGGAGAAGAAGCCGAGAGGAGAGAGACCGAAGGACCAAAAAACAGAAGAGAAACTGAGAAGAAGGAGAAGAGAAAACCGAGAGAGAGCAAACCAGAGGATAAGGCGAACTCGAGGGAACGGTTAGCCGTCGCTGGAGACCCGTCCGCCGGCCATTGCCCGCTGAAGCTTTTCCCCGAACAAGGTAGGTTCTTTGAACTTCCTGCATCCCGTTTTTGGAAAAGGCTGGGCCGAAGCTTGTCGCCGACTAGCTCGTGCGAGCTTCGGCCCCGGCGATCCCTTGTCGATGTTGCTGTGCGTTTTAACCTGCTTCGTTTGAGTCCGTGGCTCTCTTTCTGTAGTGCCCGTTAACCGTTCGATGAAATGCCCCAAAGAGAGCCGACACACAATTCTTGTTTTAACTCAAAATTGACTAGTGCCGGTTGTAATTCTTGCTAAATCATGTTAGTCCCCACTGTTTATGCTGTGTTTATGTATGGTTTATGTTAAATATTCATGTGTTTTGGAATCGACGAAGTTTTTTTTTTTTTCTCCGCGACGAAAACGTTCGCCGGATTTCATGGTTGGAGGTGGTTAACGCCGGCTGGAGTGGACAACCGGTGGGTGGTGGTCGTCAGCCGGAGTGTGGGTTGCGTCGGGGGGCGTTGGTTTAATAAAAAAAAAGAAAAAAAAAGAAAAGAAAAAACGAGAAAGTAGAAGTTACAGTCTTCGGGCGGGTGTACTGCTGTTACGGGAATGAAGACGTCTACTGATGAAGACGTCGGGGGTTACATGGGAGGAAGCAATCTGCAGAAGCAGAAAACCAAAAAATAATAATAAAAAGAAAAAAAAAGAAACAAAAAAGGATAAAATAAATAAAAGAAGAAGAAGACGAAGTTGCAGGCGTGCATGGGGGAGAAGGACGTGCATGGGGGTGTGCTGCAGCTGCGAAGGAGAAGAAGACCAAAAGAGAAAAAATAATAATAAAAAAGGGGAAAAAGAAAATACATAAAAAAATCCAAAAAAATAGAAAAGAAAAGAAAAACAAAAGGGGCCGAAGGTTTAAACAAAGGGGCTGGGCTGAGCATTTTCCGAACGGGCCTAGGCTGAGAGTTGGGCCGGGTTTTTATAAATAGGAAATGGGCTTTTTATTTTATTTGGTTGTTAATGGGCCATTTAGAAGAATTTTCGACCGGGCCATTCGGCCCGCTCGGTCACTTGTTCCGGCCCGGACCGATAGGGTCCGGGTCGGTTTAGTAGGGCCGGGTCACCCGACCCGGTCCGAATCACTTTTTTAATATTAATTTAAAAATTCAAAAATTCAAAAAAATCCAGAATTTAAAAAAAAAAATCTAAAAAAAATTTCGAAAATCCTCAAAAATTAAAAAAAATGTTTTTCTTTAATTTTCCGAAATTTTTTAAAAGTTTATTTTTATTTTATTTTATTTTTCTTTCTCTTTTCGAATATCCAAAAATTCCAAAAAAAAAAAATTAAAATTAGAAAAATTAGAAAATCCCAAAACATTTAATGTTTTTCTTAAATCTTCAGAAAAGCCAGAAAATATCAAAAAAATCTTGAAATCTTGTTTTCTTTAATTTCGGGAAATTTGAAAATATTAAAATATTAAAAAAATATTAAAATATTAAAAAAATCAAAAAATTCAGAAAAATTCAAAAAAATTCAGAAAAATCAGAAAAATTGCAAAAATTTAGAAAACCCTTAAAAAAGAAAAAAGACCAAAATTGAATAAGCCTTAGGGCTCTACTATAGGTTTTTTTGAATGTGTTGCCATGTCTTTAGTTAACACACAATTAAGCTAGGTGATCGAAAGGGCGGTAGTCGCATGACTAACGTAATCAAATCCCCGACCCTGCATTCTCCTGTTTTGCGTAAAAAGTGAGACAAGCTCCCATGTCCTCGCTCGGTTTCTAGTCGACCTCAATAGACTAGTGGCGACTCCTTGTTTGCAGTTTTTATGAATATCCCAACGTCGCACGGGGTATGGGCTTGGGAGAGTTCGAGTTAATTAAGGTCTGTCGGCCCGAAATTAACAATACCCCTAAACCGATTATTTTTTGAAAATTCTAGGTCGCGATAGGGGCATGCAAAGTTCACGAGATTGATCGGTTACATTACATATTTAGAGGAGTGAGCACTTTAGTTTTCGACAAACACTTCGAAAGACAATGCATATATGCTGATGAAGCATACATGATTCTCACATTCACTTCAATTTCCTGATACCATCAACCTATTTACATGTTTAACCCAAAAGAATATCATCCGTCTCACTTTTACCTCTCTAGACTCACACCTTTGCAATATGTAACCCAACCTATCGATTAATTGCCTGCTTTCTTTCTATGCATGACCAATGGGCTTCACACATCGTATCTGAGTCCTGACGCGAGATATATGAACATTTTCTATCACCTAATAAATTAATTTTTATTTAGGATTAATATCACAGAAAACTCTAAACCAATACGCTTGTGATAGATTTACTCAAAACTAATTTGGTGACTATGAAAAATCTTAAACTAATACACTTGTGATAATTTTATCTTAAACTAATTTTTTAACTGCCAAAAACCTCAAATTGAGACATTTGTGACGAATTTACTATCCGTTAGTTTTTGCACGAAAAATAACGAATTGATACATCTATGATAAATAGATGGTAGAACCCCATAGTAGAATACTCGTTAATTGTTATGTATCATCTAATTAAACAATTAAATGATAAAATTCAACGAAAATAAATGAAGGGTAAATTTATTAAAATTGTATTAGTTTAGAGTTTTCAGTAATCAAAAAATTAGTTTTGGAGTAAAGTTATCATATAGATATTAATTTAGAGTTTTTCATAATATTAATCATTTTACTTTTTTTTATAAACACCCTTTTATTTATCAACATGACTGTTCATCTTTGCCCACACAGACATATATCTATACTTATATATATTCCATGTCGGTCGCCTCGAGCCATCGCTTTCGTGACAGTTGGCAACGTGATTCTCTACGAACCAAGGGAGAACGAAGGTCACCCTAGATGGCACAAATATATAATCCATAAGGGGTTAGGATCGTCGGATCTATAGAAAGAGATGAAAGAAGATAGAAGAAAACAAGAAGATCTATAGATCTGGGTTAACTAGATCTGTTTATGATGTTGAAGAACTCTAAAGGTTCTATGTCTCTGAGAAAGTCAAAGAACTCTGCGAGTTCTGTGAATGTGGATATGATGTCGTATAGTAACTCGAAGGTTAGGGTTATGGTATATAGAAATTTACTAAATAGAGAAATGAGATATAAGTGAAGATTAAACTAAGCAAAATTACGAACATTAAAGATTATATGTAAAGCAAAGAATATGTAAAGTATGAAGAGCAAGAGTATGCAGAAACACCAAGGTATGAAGAAACCGACCATATAGGTGGTAAACGAAGATAATATAAAAGTATGGGTTACAAATCTGAAGAAACTGTAAATTACAAGTGCATAAACTAAGGAAAGTAAAGTACTAGTGTAGGAACTGAATCAACTGCAAAAGGAAATTAAAACCAGTTTCAGATCTGGGGTGGTAATCCATCTCCATCACTGAACTGATATGAAATGTGAAAGCAGATCTACCGACTATGGGTGAGTCAAGATCTGGTATGGAGAAACTATGATATGATTTTGAAAACTTACTTCAAAACCAGAGGGATACTTTCGGGTGAAGAGGGTTTTCGAGGGTATTTGGGTATAGAAAGAGTGAGGATCTGCGGAGAGGGTTTCGGAGAGCTCTCTGAAGTGGTACAAAAATGCCTACCACCTTCTGTGCATGTTGTTCTCTTTTATAGTGCTCGTGCTACAGTGTTTACTATTTGAAACAGTAGTAAGTGCACAGTAAAAGTGTGAACATTAAATGACACAGTGTTTTAAGTATGAATGAATAGTAAAACAATATTTGATACATAATTTCTTCTGTTTATGGGGCCGCCAAATGGTATGTTGAAGTTGCTTCATAGCTTCCTTCTTGGCTTCCTTCTTATGTTGAAGGAGCATTTTTTAGTCCAAAAGGCATTACGTTCCATTCATATTGACCAAAGGGTATTATATCTATCTTTTTCATTAGTTTGGATTTGCCAAAATCCTGACTTCATGTCAAATTTTGAGAATATTTTTGCGTTACAGAGTCTATTTAGTAAGTCTCTTTTATTAGGAATTGGGTATCGAATCCACCTAAGAGCTGTATTAAGGGGTTTATAATTTATGACAAGTCATGGAACACCTCGTTCTAATTCAGCATTTTTATTAACATAAAAAGCAGAATAGCTCCAAGGTGACTGGCTCTTTCTTATAAGTTTTTTCCCCAAAAGGTCTTTTATTTCTTTTTGACAAAAGTTCAAGACTTCTTGATTCATTTGGGTAGGGCGAGCTTTTGTTGGAATATCAGTTTCAATAAATCCTTGTTCATAGGGGAGTGTGATAATATGTTGTTTTCTTTCCCAAAAAGCATTTGGTAGGGTGGAGCATATGGTTGTTTTCTTTCCCCAAGGAATTTATCTTTTCTTTAATGTTTGTCTTCGTAAGGTTTTCTTCTAGTCTTTTGAGTTCTAAATCTTCTTTTAAAAAATCAAGTTGTGTTTCCTTATCTTTAATGAGAGAATTGATTTCTGAAATAGACTTTTCTTGTAAAGAATTTAAAGCCCGATTTTGAGGTTTAGTTATGAAATCGAATCTAATTTTCTTATTAAGGAAGTGGGTTTCAATACCTTCATTATCAACGGTGAAAGGTTGAATTAATTGAATGAAAGGAGTTCCTAAAATTACTTCTTGTCTCATATTCTTAACAAGGAGGAAGGAGGTTTTGTAAGAAACTTGGTTTTTCATTACTAGGGCTTCGATAATTTATATTTAATATTGAGTTTATCACCAAGCTGATTTCAAAGTTTCAGATGTTTTATCAAAATATTTTGTTGGGACAAGGCCTTCTTTAATGCAATTAAGGTTTTCTCCTATATCAAAGAGTGCTGTTGTTTCAATTATATATTCATTATTGATTTTTATAGAGATGTTGATTATCCATTTCCTAGATGTTATCTCTGTTAATAACATTAGAAAACCTGGGTTTGTTGCTTCTCTTTCGGGTAAATAATAGTATTAGTTCCTTCAGGGTTATCAGTCTTAGATTTTGAAAGGGCTAATTAGATTCTATATATGTCATTGGACATATTTCTTTGAGCATTTTTTAAAGCTCGAATTTCTACTTTTTGTGCTTTAATTTCATTCTGGAGATCATTTATGTTTACAGGTCTAGTTTGAGTTTTATTTCTGCTAAGAATTTCTTTGAGATTGTAGGAAGAACTTCCTTTAGTAACTATATTCATGGAGGAATGGAGTCGGTCAAGGTATACTTGTCAATCTTCTGGGTTTTCTATTTGGTCAGCGGTGCTAAGGAGAAATTCTTCTTCTTTAGTGAGCATATTTAGTTGTGGAGAAGTGTCTTTATAGTCAGAATCGGATGATGTGTCTAGTTCATTGGCTTGTAAACCTTCTTCTGTTGACTCATCAGAAGAAAAGCTAGTATCAGTTTGGGCAAGTATATCTTTTAGTTGATGTAGTGTGTTTTCTTCTAGACATAACTCATCTATTTTTTTGTTGATTCTGCAGTATTTAGCAGTATGGCCCTTGTTATCGCAAGAATAACATTTGATATCTTTGTAATTTCTCTTCGTATTATTATGTTGTTTTTTATGTCTGTAATTTTCTTTATAAGTTTTGGTACTTTTATCGGGTCTTGGTTTTCTGTGGTAAGACCTACGGTTCTTATAGTCTTTTTCTTTTGAGCAATCTCCCTTACATTTGGATTTTGTCTTGCTATCATAGAAAGGGTCATATTGGGCACAGAAGTCTCCTAATGTTTTGTTGCCTAACTTTTTCTCTTTTTTAAGTTGTTTTTGTAACTTGATAGTAGTACACATTTGGGTACCTTGTTTATAGACATGTGAGACTATTTCTCCGTAGGAAAGGTGGTCATAAGGAATTTGTCCATTATTGTCTTCTCGTATTTTGTCTCGGACTTGGTCTCCTATAAGTTTTGGTATTCCATCTAAAAACTTTTCTTTCCAGAAAGGTTGATTACAGTATGGCCTAATTAGGACTCGATGGAGGAATAAGTCTTTATATTCACGGAATGTTCCTAATGATTTACATTTCATATTGGATAAGAGTTCTTCATTCCTATCTCTAAGATGGGATGGATCTCCTATAAAATGTTGAGAAATGGAATATATGAGGGTATTAACGGCATCGGGAATGGAATGGCCATTATCATCATAAATAATTTGACCAAAGTCGTCTCTTTTATAGGCTAATAGAATTTGTGTTTTTTGTTCCTCTGTAAGGTAGTTGTCCCACCATCCTTTTAATTGACCAGTAAATCCGGCTAATAAAAGGTTAGCAACAGCTTGATCTGAGACATCTTGTTGAGTTTTGTAGGCATTAGCTAGCATTATCATGTTATTAAGTATATTTAATAGGTTAGATTCTGCTATGCCATCAATGTTCCATTCATAAATAGCATATGGGGAATATTTATGTTGTATTCTTTGAGAGGATGATTCTTCTAGAGCTATATCAGGAGGGGTAGCCCTATTATTATACAATTTTTGGGATTGTTTCCAATTAAAATTGTTTACCTCATTGATAGTTTCGTCATCAGAGGTTTCGACGCTTTTGTCCAAGGTGCTAATACTGGCTTTGGTCTTGTCAAAGGTGTCTCTAACAGTTAATCCTTGGATCATAGGGGTTTCTATTATGGGTTTTGACTCTTTTTTTATTGAAAGTCTCCTTTCTTCTATAGCTTTGGTAAATTCGGGGCTAAATCTTTTTGGTAGTTCAAACGTTTTAAACAGGGGTTGTTTGGTGGAGTCTACTTTAGGATTTGTCTGAGTGGAACTCTGGATTGTAGATTCTAATCTAACTAATTGTTTTTCTATTGTTGACAGGTGCTGGTTGGTATAATTATTTTGTTCAATTATCTTGGGAATATTAACAGATTCTTCCATTTTATCAGCAATTTTGAACGGTGCTGCTGTAACCTGGCTATATATATATATGTGTGTGCCATCTAGGGTGACCTTCCTTCTCCCTTGGTTAGTAGAGAATCACGTTGCCAGCTGTCACGAAAGCGATGGCTCGAGGCGACCGACATGGACTGGTCTAACCATCTCAAACTCTCGTTAAGATTTACCCCGTCCAGTCCAGCGACGGGAAAAAGAAGAGAAGAGAGCCACGAAAGTGGCCGGCTGATGTGGCAAAGATTATAAAAAAATGGAATTAAAGTTTAGAAAGTGATCCACGGGAATTTAAAAATTCTAGCGGCATGGTAGTTGGGCCGTTGATATAGGTTAAATCGATTTCTTTTTCCTTTTTCTTTTTTTGGAAAATGTTAATTCTTTTCTTTTTGGGTTTGGTTTAGCTTTATTGTCGTGCACGCAAATAACTTTGGTCAAGTCAATTTCAGCCTTTTCTTGTCCGGTTTTCCATGCTTAATAATTAACCTTTTCTTTTTTTGTGCTTTCTAATCTCTGGAAGATTTGCGCCTGCCTTTTAGCTTATACCATGTCGGGAAAGCCCACTCGGCAAATTTCTAATCAAATCGAACGTGGTTGTAACTCTGGCCCTGTTCCTCCTTTTTTTAATTTTCTTTTTAAATTTTGGGTTAGTAAGAGATGTTATTGAAATTTAAATAAAAAAACAAAAGCAAGAGGATAAGCATTGCTACCATCCTTATCTTTCATAATAGCATCTAACAACACATCAAGGGTCTATATCAAATTCGGTAAACAGATTCATGTTAGTATATGGGTTAATATCATGAAAAAATCATAAGTTGGTATATCTATGACAAATTTATTAAAAAATAATTTTTTGTCTATAAAAAAACTTAAAGTGATATACTTGTGACACATTCACTCAAATTTATTTTTTGACCGTCAAAAACCCTAAACTAATGTATTTATGATAAATTTACCATTTACTAGTTTATATTAAATTGAATTAATATCATGAAAAATCATAAATGAGTACATTCGTGACAAACGGATGATAAAACCTTAAAATGGTATACCCGTTAACTATTACATGTCACTTAACTTAGCAATTTGACGACAGAATTTAATGAAATTAACATAATGCAAATTTATTGTAGGTGTATTTTTGAAGTCACAAATGTATTAGTTTGAGATCTTTTGTGATATTAAATCTAATATGTAATTGATATGTGTTGTGAATTCTTTTCTTTTTAATTATGTTTTCATCTATAAACAGACTATGGCTAATTACTCTATACCAAGAAATTGCAATTAGGTCAAGATACCATCTTTTTATTGTCTATTTGGCTCTAAATGTTAACATGATGTCACAACAGGAGGTTCGAGTTCAAATATTTCGAGCCCTCTATTAGTATCAATTATTATAATTTTCTTAGCTTACTTTTGGGCCAAATTTAAGTCTACTCGTGAAGACTGTCGGACTATTTACATGTTACTCTAAAAGGTAGTTGTCTCACAAAATTCTTCATGAATCTATTCCTCTTAGTACAACTGTGCATATCGGATCACAAGAAAAATCTAAATCGAACCACAATCTTAGTGTCTCTAAGTGAAGTATCAAAGTTAACTAAAAAAGAAGCATTGTGCAATTTGCAGTTTCCAAAACATACCAAACATGATGAACATATAAGCGTACCATATCGGTTTGACAGACGGGGCATGCAAATGCTTCTCTTTCGAACTTCTGCCGGCTCAACACACCTTGGAATTCCAGTACCCAGTACTTGCACAAACTAGCGGGCTTCAAGCATCGAAATCGTAAGGTCGTTCGCGGAAGCTGTTCGGTGCGTGGCGGTAGATCGGGACCATGGTACTTGCTCTTGAAAATGTATGCAGGTCGTTTCGGGGATGCAAGAACCACATCTTTATTTGCCAACATGAACACAACGGCGGACATGTTTGGCCTGTCGTCCGCGAGTTCTTGCACGCACAAAAGACCGATCTGGATGCACCTTGAGGCCTCCTCTTTGGAGCATGAATCGATCATCGACTCGTCGATAATGACCTCGCAGTTCTGCTCTTCCCACAGCTCCCATACCTGCGATTGTGTTGTCCCACTGATCCCGTCTCAAACGAACCATATGACAAACGATTTGTCCACTCTTTTGGCACTCAAGGACAGCCGATCTATCTTTTCAAAGACCCTACGGGGCATTGTTTTTGGAATTCAAATTGTGCTTGTCCGACCTGCACCAAATTTGAAGATGAAGATGACAGGCCCTCTCCCAAAAGAAAGAAAAAAAAGAGATACCCTTTATCAAAGGTATCCTGATGGAGATCTAGCTATCGGATCTCTTGGAGAAGACGATGGCAAATACCAGTTCATTGTCTCTTATGGATCACCCAAATCTCCTGTAGTGACCTCATCTCCACCTCCCTGCAAGCCAGCTCCTTCTCCCCAACCACCATCAGCCATACCTATGATCACTTCTCCTTTTTATAAACCCATCCAAAAATGGGTACAAAAGAACCCCTCATGTCCCATAAACTTTCCCAGGCCAGGCAGTTGTATACCTAAACCCACACCACTCCCTGTTTTACCTAGCATATGCATGTTTTCACCCGATGATTTCCCTCCACTTGAGGACAAAAACCCAAACCCAGCAGCACAAGGAAATTTCCTTCATTAGAAACATTCTCTAATCCGCATCACAAGTACCGGCACTCTCCCAAGGTACCCAATCCCACTGGGATTGATGCACAAGGACAGCGTAAACAGCCGTCTGTTGCAAAGTTTGTTTTGAACTGGTAGACTGAGAATGCTTTAGCTCAGAATGAACTTCTTGGTACTGTTGCTACACGTCTTAAACGTGTAGATCAGACTATTGAGCTCTCCCATAAAATGTTGAAAGACTTCCAAAAACAGCTTCATCTGCTAGAAACCAAGCAGACACCTCCTAGCCATTACCTGGAAGATCAGAGACCAGAAATTGAACAGCTCAAATGACATATCCAAATTCTCAAAAGTCAGCAGTCATTTACTCCTGTTGATCAATCATTTTTCCCCTCTCCTTCGTTACCATTGAAACCAGAATCTTCCCTCCTTGGGGCATCCTCTTCATTTGCTGCTGTCTTAAGCTTAGCCGCCCCTCCACCTTAGAACAATTTCTTGATTTTTCGTGAAAAGCTTCGCAAACTTAAACAGAAGCAAAACAAAACCCCCACTCCTATAGAGTCTTCGGTTTCCCTACTTGGTACACTAGAACACCCTCCCGGTGATCAACCACCTGCTACCTTGACCATTTCCAATCTACACGAAAACTTCCTTCGACACCATATTCCTTCAATTATTGTCATTAAGCCATCCAAAACAAGACAGGTTGAAACTTCATCTGAATTCGATTCTGATATTCCTATCGGATCATCTTCCTCGAAAGAAAGCTTGTTCATGGCAGACAGTGTCAAAGACGAAGAAATATTTTCTGAACTGCAAGTACACCACCAGGACCAGCCCGATGCAACCTAGACTTTTTCTGCGTCATCATCCAAGATCTACTTCACCCTGGATGATATTCCATATTATAAGTGGCCCGAGAGACTCCAAGAATTCCATGCCTAGCTCACTACTAGGGCATATTTCGGAACCCAGCACTTATGACATTCTCTTGGAATTCACCAGCCGTTTTACCGAAGCCCTTAAAGATTGGTGGCACACTACCTCTGAACAAGACCAGATGCAACTCCTAACACAGCCTCCGGATAATGCTATCCAGATTATCCACATGTACTTCGTTGGCAAACTTGAAGATTCCAAAGAACTCAAAAGAAAGGAGTTCTTCGAACGAAAATGCTGCTCACTAAAGAGCAAAGACCTTGATTGTCACGCCCCGACTCTCGAGCTTGCGGCAACCCCATTACCTTGGTCGATTGAAAGCGACGTCCCAGGACCCATCGACGACCATTCATTTTATCTTTCGTTAAGCGCAAGCGGAAGACGAACCATCTCCAAACAAACAAACAATCAAACAGGGATAAAGGGATGGACAGCCAGAACAACAACAACTACTCATTTATTCAAATTACTGGATTAACCAACAGAGGATCGTTTCCGAATTACAAGCTTGACAAAAAGGGCCGATCCATCGTCTAAGTGAAACCAAAAGAACTAAGCTAATCCAACAGTACACAAAGAACCCTCGGGTTCAACACCATGGTCACTCGAACCCATCGGACTCAAGCTCCGTCAAGTCGATCACTGGAGAAGCGGGGGCAGGATTCTCCACTGTGGGTACACCATTCTAAGGACCTGAAAATGTTTAACCACGACGGGTTGAGATAAAATCTCAGCGAGTTCTTCCCCCTAAGCCCCAATTAGTACGCCAACTCAACCCGGGGTATCTCTCCAGAACCACCCCTCACTCAACCCACAACAAACAACCAAAACCAAACAACAGCCAACAACAGACAGGGCAACCCACAATCAATATTCGGTTCACATGCAACCTTACCTGGTATGCCATACCCTGCACGTCAAATCTCATACAATGCAAGCAAGGCACATGGCTGTTAGATGACACAATTCATCAATCACATGCGAGTCGCGCCACAAGCGATCTTACCTGGCCATTGCTACACCCTGCACGACTGTCAACTCATGCGTGCGTACCACAAATCATCATGACATTAAGAGCATGCGAATAATTAGAGCATCTCACACAACTTTCTCATGTCTCACACTCACACATGCTCCGATTATTAACGCCCCCTCCTAGGCCAACGACACAACCTTATGGTTGGTGGTTCCTGGCTAAACCAGCTTCGTCCTCTTTACCTCGAGGTATGGCGACGTCAGGGGTCATCCTTTCCCTCTGACAGCATTCCTGAAGGAGCGCAGGACTCGCCCACTACCGCAGTCCCGTCACATGTCCCCCGTCAGGCAACTGACAAAAGTCAGGACGACCAAACGGCCACGGCACAACCCCATAAGGATTGGCGGTCTTCCGGCAACGCCGGGTTTCCTCTCTTAATGTGATCATGCAACACATCATCAAACAATCCATTTATATCTTTGCTCTGTCGTGAATGCAACCTCACTCATGCTCACGAGACATGCCATTTCTGAAAACCCACGCAATATGTCATGCGATCTCACTCGACAATTCCAAATTCTAAAATCCAACCAATAGTCGATCACGCATTTCATCAATATTCACGAGTATAATTAACAATCAGCACTTCAATTAATCACAACAATCAAGAGCACATCAAATTAAGACAAAATTTAGCTTCTGCATGAATAGTGCCGTGAACAGTAATCGTGAACAATGATTATGAATAGTGATTTTTCTGAAATTTAATTAATTAAAACATTTAATCCAAAAATTAAACAAAACATTAATTAAAAAAATTAATCAATTTAATTAAATCAAATCATGCTTAATTAATTACAAAAATCACATAACCTTCAATTAAACAATAATTAAGCACAATTAGCAAAATTAAGCTAATCTAATCTTAAACATCTATCTAACCACCTATCTTAAGGCTAATACAACTTAATTAAACTTCCTAAACCAATCTTACCACTAATTAACCAACCCTAAGCAAGTTTAAGCACTAAATAGAGATTATGAGCTAAACTCATCTGTTAAGCGAGCTAACGACACGGACGCGGCGGCGGTGACGAACCCGACACCCGGGGACCTCTACCACGACGATCCAAGGCGGTTCCGAGGCTGAGAACAGCAGCAACAAACTCGAAATCCCTCGCAACTCAAAACTGACGCACAGGGAGAAAGTCGGCCGACCGGAGGAAAACGGGCTGCTCGAAGCTTTGGCGAGTGGTGGGCCGGCAACAGGCGGCACCTGGGGGTCGAGGGGGAACCACTTGTGGTTGCTATGGGTGGTGATTGGGTCAAAACCGAAGGAAAATGGCTGAAACAGGCGGAATAAGCAAGGACAGGCGGAACAGTGACGGTCCGGCAACAACCGGCTTTCGGCCGGAATATGGGACGGCCGGAGGCTCCTTCGGGCGATCGGCCAACGCTATCTGAACGAAAATTCTTTCCTGAACGTGATAGTGGGTAGCACGAGACGAGATTCCAACGGAAAGGCAATGAAAAACTCATATTTCGGTGAAATGTCAGAACTGAAAAACTGAAGGAAGGAAGGAAAACCATGGGAGAGAAGTGTGCGGTTTTTGGAGAAGATGAAGAGGAGAGAGAGAGTGAAGTGAAGGCTGAAGGATAAGCCTCTTCAAGGCCAATTAATGCTTGCCCTAACTTGTCAAGAAAATGACCTCATCTTCTCTTTCTTCCTTTTGACTTTTCTTCAAAATATCCAAGGGCATTTTGATCATTTCCACCTTGCACATTTCCCAATCTGCCCTTGGGACGAAAACGAAGAGCAGGCCTAGGAAATGGGTCGGAAAATGAATAGGAACGGGCTCGGGAATTTATTGGGCTCGAATCGGCTCAGGTTTAGATAATGGGCTCAGGAGGGTAAATGGTCGGTTTGGCCCAACGGGCTCACTTGCTTGCCTTGGGCCTTCTATGGCGGCTGTCCCACCTTGGGCGTGAGGCCCACACTGTTCTTGCTTGGCCCATGTCCTTGTAGGCTCGTTTCCTCGGTCCGTAAGTCTCTTTTCCAAATACTCGGCTTAACTAGCACTGTCGATTGTCGAAGAAGCATCGTCCAAAAATCCGTCCCGAACATTCCCGAAAATTCAAAGTCCAATCTTGGATTCTCATGCCATGTCAATTTCGCCCGAATGCCATTTTGGTACTACTCAGACTAACAGGCAGCTTGGAGGATTCACGCGTAACCAACTCGGGCCAATTTACGTTAAAGATTTCTCGACACATGGACGTCATTGACTACATGAAATTGCGAAGGATCGATTCTTATTTCAAAGTACACGATTATCAAGGATCAACATAGGGACGTTCACAAGTTCGATAATAGTAGACGGAATCACCCGTTGTCCCATTATGTTCTGCCCACGAATCGACTTCTATTCGTCCCTGGAATCGGCATGTATATCTACAGGATCGTCCTTACGCAAATCTCAGGGTCTAGTTGTTTTCCTAAGTCAAGTTCTTTAGTCGCACGAGTTCTGTCCTTATTAGCCTTTCCCCTCAAGGTCAGTATCTCGAGAGTGATCGGTTCCGAGTGAGATCAACTAACAATGCATTGACGAAATTAACTCTCATTCATCCCTTAAAGGGCTCGAATTTCAGGATGTTACATTGACCGACATTTCCAAGCTATGATCAAGTTATTTTATTTACTTGGTGTAGATTGGAACCTCAAGCCCATTTTCTTGGCATCTATCCCAAGAGAACTCAGCCAAGCTGCATAAAGAACTCTTCAATGAAGACAAAAAAGCCCGACAGAGGCTACTCTTGGTGAAATCCAGCAGGTCGTTCATATTGCCATAGAAGAACTTTGCCTCCATAGAAAAGCTTTCCGAAGCTATCTCAAAGAGAACAGACATCTTGACAAAGCATGCTTTAAACCCGAATTAAAGATCAAATGTCCCAATGATTGCTCAGACCCTTCCTGCAGAGGATGCAAAAAGAAGAGACATTTCAAACGGTTTTCTTTCAAAAAGACACGCAAAGGAAAAAGCAAAGACAAATGAAAATTCTTGCGTAAAAGCCATCATCGCTCCTCCAGGAAGTGAAACAAAGACGGATGTTATGTTTGCAACAAAAAAGGACATTTTGCAAAAAATTGTCCAAAGGCAAAGAAGCGCGGAAGCCATTTGATTGACAAAATCGCCAAAAGCACTAGCATTCAACTTAATAATTCTGACATTGAGTCTGTCTTCTCCTTAAATGACCAACCGTCAGAAAATACTCTCTGTGTTATCCATACATATAGCTCAGACTCAGCCTTAGCCTTAGATTCTGACAATGACGTGTTCACCTTCTTCCTTGATTCTCCTGCATTCCCATTCATATCCTCTTATCCAAAGACCACAAACCAATCCTTCTGGTGGCACTCATTGATACTGGGGCAAGCTCTTCCATCCTAGACACAAAAATTCTCCTAGAAGAATTTTGGAAACCATACACCAGGTATTTCAATTATGCTTCTAGTGACACTTTTGCTACCAAGTATCACAGTAAACCCATCACTATCCAATTATTTCCACAATGTTCTATTACCACCAAAGTCCTTGGTTCTAGGTCTCCGGACAAATATATCATCATTGGTTGGGACATCCTAACCCAACTCCCCAAGCTTAGAATCCTTTCCAATGGCTTTCGTTTCAAAAACCAATTCAGAGAATTTGTGGAAATCAAATGATTCTATGCTCTTCAACTAGCTATGCTGGACCAAATTATCCAAAGTTTACTTTCTTCTTGTGCTGAGACTCATTCTTAGTTTTCCCAGACCTATACCCAGCCCTTATGGAAAAACTCTCTTTTCTATGTCAAACTTTCTTTCAAAAGGAATGAAGACGTAAATCTTACAAAATCCAGCCATTCTGGGATGAGCCTAGAACACCTTGCACTTGCTCAACAAGAATGTGCAGAACTACTGTCACAAGGTCTCATTGAACCCTCTGATTCTCAATAGGCATGTGAAACATTCTATGTTAACAAGCGAGCTGAACAGAATCATGGAAAAATGAGGTTAGTCATTAATTACCAACATCTGAATCAATTCCTCCAAGATGATAAATTCCCATTGCCCCACCGCAATTCCCTCTTTCTTAGCCCTACCCAAGCAAAGATCTATTCCAAGTTTGATCTTAAGGTAGGATTTTGGCAATTGGGTATTGACCTGCCAGACAGACCCAAAACCGGGTTTTGTATCCCAAACCAACATTTCCAATGGACAGTGGTTCCCTTTGGACTAAAAACTACACATTCCCTTTTTCAAAAGGCTATGTGTAAAATCTTCGAACCCATTCTGTCCAATTCACAAATTTACATTGATGATATCATTCTTTTTAGTCCTGATGAAGAATCTCATTGTCACCTTCTGACCAAATTTGCTGCTATTGTCAAAAAACATGGCATTATGCTTTCTCAGAAGAAAATGATTCTCGCTCAAACAAAGATTGAATTCCTTGGCATGCACCTGAAAGATGGAACCTATTTCCCTGAACCTCAAATTGCTGATGAACTTCAGAAATTCCCCTAAAAGAACTTCACTACCAAACAAGTTCAATAATTTCTTGGCATTGTCAATTATCTTCGAGACTTTGTTCCTCAAATTTCCAAAACCCTCAGAGCTCTCTAAAGAATGCTCAAGAAAAATCCTCCTCCGTGGGGATCGAAGCAGACTCAAGCTATCTCTCAGCTTAAACAGACTCTGCAACACCTCCCTCCCTTGAAAATCCCCTCCACTAGAAAACGGATTCTCCAAACTGATGTCAGTGACAAATACTGGGCAGCTATCCTTTTTGAAGAAATTGATAGGATCAAGCATATTTGTGCCTACAAAAGTGGTCAATTCTCTCAGGCAGAGATCTACTACCATTCCACTTTCAAGGAGATCCTTGCAGTCAAGTATGGCATCAAAAAGTTCGAATTTCACCTCATTGGACACCATTTTCTTGTTGAAATGGATATGTCCTCCTTCCCTAGATGCTCAAGTTCAAACAGAAGCAAGTTCCCCATCCACAGTAGCTCCGATGGGCTGAATGGTCTTCCAAGTACTCATTTGCAGTCGAACATATTCTAGGAATTAAGAATGCCCTTGTTGACTTCTTGTCCAGGCCAAAAGAACCAATTCAAGTGATTCACATGTATGTCAAGAAGGAACTTCTCTCAGAGACATACCGCACCACTGACATGTAGTGTGGATGGCCAAGTCTCAAATACCCTCCTGATATCCCACTGGCTATTCGACACAATGTTCTGAAAGAAAGGCTTCCAGGATTAATGTGGAAATATCATCTTCGAATCTTTCACGAGCATGGCGAATTGATGCTCAGACCAGATGGACTCCATCTACAATATCCATTCGTTCACCCTCTCCAATGGTCCCCTAATGATGAATTTCCAAAAGACCTGAAATAGTTATTTTGGTACATGTTCAACCTGTACACCATAGCCATTGAATTTCCCACTGACAAAAATTTTGCAGGTTTTTATCAAAGACGCAGCTGGTCATGACCATAATCAGAAATATCTCTTGGATATTTTTCCATGGTTTAAACTGCTCCAATACTGGAAGGAACTTTTCAAAGTCCAGTATCGCTAAGGAAGTCTTGAACCAGAGCGACATACTATTATCCTATTCCACCGACCATGGATATATTGCTATACTACTAGATGGATTTCTGACAAATCTTCTATTGCAGGAACTTCAAGTTACAAGCCTCAAGTTTTTCAAGAATTTGCACGAATTCACCAGACACTTCCATACTCCATTACCACTAGCAGACCTGCATCATGTGAACTCCAGAGGATCCTATGTCAAGAAAATCGTACCATTCCACTCGAAGCATGGCCTTCTGCAAATGTCCCTATGTCTTGGGACCACCTCAAAGCTTAGGATCTCGTGAGATAACATATTCAAGAAGCTCTATATCTCTTCCAACAGCACAATCCAGACTCCTCCACCCCATATGATCCTTGGGGGGGACCACTTTCATAAGACCCTTGAGGAGACACCCAAAATTATGCCCCTTTTCTCAGCTCTTTCTCTAATCCTTTCGATGCTAGCTCCTCCCGTCCGCCCGACCTGTCTGCAGAAGAAATTGAGAACCTCATCTGTGCTTTCAAACGAGAAAAAGACGAAAGCTCCAGTCCATCAAATATAAACGAAGACGCTCCACTCAAGACATAGCTAGCTCATCATAGCTCTGATAATTCGGACTATAACTATAATGCTAGAGATGGGGCGTGGCCAAAATAGTCGCTACGAAATCACTGTAGCAACGATCACTGTACACTGTTCACTGTTCACCCAGTCTGCTTTTACTGTAGCACTAAGCGAAAAATCACTATTTATACCCTGTCATCGGATTTCTTTAGGACTTCCTATGTTTGTAGCCCATAAGTGGCTAGTATGTTCCCATAATTGTGTCTAAGCATGGTCAGTCTGCCTGCTCTTGTTGCTTGTATCTCCTCTGCCTATATAAACGCAAGGAGTCTCTATTGTAAAAACTAAAGAGTGAAATAAGAAGTGTGTTGTGTACTCTACTTCCAACATAATCTTCTAAACACTTCCATTCTCTTCTAGTCCAGAACAATGGTTCTGAACAAACACTATGATTGAGAAAAATCCTGGAGTATGCTTTGCACTTGCCCTCAAGGGATCTTGTGCATCAGAATTTCCGATATCCTAGAGTTTACTATGGTCTAAGTTCATAGTTTGAGAAGGAACTTGGTGACTGACAGGCAGTCCCTATTGAGGCCAGGAAGGGCCGTGTGTGGGATAGCATACTTGTCACAAGTTTGCAACTCAAACATGAGTTTAGTTTATAGTACCAAAAAGTGTCAAAAGTCCTAAAACTTTTATATTTGTACTAATTTAATCATAAACCTTCTATTGGTACTAATTTAGTCCTAAGCTTTTTGATTGTGTGCTAATTTAGTCCTAAAACCTTTAGCCTAGTCTTTCTAGTTAATTTTGGTCAGATTTTATCAAAAGAGATGTCGATCGGCTGACATGGTATGACCAACGCTAATGCGGTATGGTCGACGGCCGATGTGAACAACTTTTAATAATATTTTAATATTTTTCGAATTAATTAATTAATTATTTATTTATTTACTTTCCTTTTTCTCCTTTTATTTTTCCTTTCTTTTTTCTTTCGTTTTCCCCGCTCTTCTCCTTCCTGTAGCTAGTCACTGGTTGGGCGATTGGACAAAAGCGAGGGTCGGCAAGGTTGAGGTCGACCTTGCTGCCTATCGGCACACCTAGGGCAGCCTCACGCCGGGTAGGCGGAGGCTTGCCCTTGCCAGAGCAGGCAAGGGTCGAGCCTCATCGGCCTTGGGTGAGGCTCGTCCTCGCTAAATCTGGTGAGGTGGAGCCTTGTTCAATCATTGGTGAGGCTCAAGCCATTGTAGGCATGACCTCGCGACCTTTGGAGACAGCTGTTGAGAAAACTCCTAATTTTGATATTAACAAATTATTTTATGTATGGAATTTTATATCTCTTAAGAAGAAAAAGTCACAGGGTGGCGTAGGCTTTTGAGTCTGCTGGTGGCAGAAGGAAAAGCATAAGGTGTCTCTGAGTCTATCTGTGCCAGACAGAAGATCTGAAGAGACGCGGATTCTGAGTTTGTCTGTACCAGACGGAAGACTTGAGTAGACGCAATTTCTACGTTTGACCGTATCAGACAGAAAACTTAAGCAGACTCTTAACATAAGTCTATCAAACTTAGAATGACACTACAGGATCAGATTACCAACGGTCAAGTATTTCACTAACTTTATTTATATTGATTCTGTTGTATCAAACTGATTGGTAGGATCAATCAACGAACAACTTCCAAAGAAGAATGGAACACTTATGGAAGCTCGGATTCTGGTTGTATGGGTGAACAGAATCCAAGGGGATCTGATCTACCTTCAAACGATCAAAAAGACTTGCCTTATAAAGTTTGTCTGAGAAAGGGAAGACTAAACTCTCAAGGAAAGAGCTAACGGTCGAGTATAGATTGGAGAGTATATAAGGATAGGATGAGACCTAGACGACTAGAGAAGATTAAAATATTCCAAAGCTCAATTCTATTCTTCATTTGTTGTCTAAAGCACGAAATTGAGTGATCCTAGTGTATTACCAAGAAGAGTGACTTTGTGAGACATATTATCACGAAGTGCTAACACTCAAGAATGTGTAATCACCTTTGATCACATAGTGAAATCCAGCCTATTGGCTGATCGCCTAGAGAGTGGACGTAGGCTTGTCTAAAGCCGAACCACTATAAATTGTGTTTGCAATCTTCTCTCCTCTATCTATTTAATTTCTGTTTGTAGATTGCAAAAGTTTGTTATTACTTGCTCGTAAATTTCCTCTACACTTATTCACCCCCCTCTAGGTGTTAATATTAGTTACATCAATTGGTATCAGAGCCCTATGCTCAGTATTTTGAAGTGTTTATTACTTCTGAGTTAAAGATCCTCTATTGCTAGTATTCTTGCACCAGGTTTGATTGAGGGACTGAGCAACACTCGACCACCATACTTTGATGGTAAATATTACAATATATGGAAGAACAAGATGAATGCCTTCCTCAGATCAAAAGATCTGCTGGAATGGGAAGTAGTTGAAAGAGGAGTTGATCCCAATACTGAAGCTGGAAAAACCTCAAAGAAAGATGATGGGAAAGAAACGGAAACTTCAGCTACCATCTCATCAGAAGAACAGACAAAGAGACAAACTCTGGACGCTAAGGCTATCTACTCCCTTTACTGTGCTTTATCACCTAATGAATATAATCGAATATCTTTTTGTGATACAGCAAAGGAAGTATGGGATAGACTACATATGACCTACGAAGGGACTGATCGTGTTAAGGAGACCAAAGTAAACATTTTACTTGGTCAATATGAATCTTTCAAGATGAAACAAGGGGAGTCCATAGGAGACATATTCAGTCGATTTACAGAAATTGTAAATGGACTAGCATATCAAGGACAGCCTGTTCCTGGACCAATGAAAGTCAACAAGCTTTTAAGAGGATTGTCAAAAGAGTGGAACAATGTGAAGACCTCCATTAGAGAAACTCTACGAATCTCACCTTTGACAGTCAATGAGCTTGTTGGTACTCCGCAGTCCTATGAAACAGAACAAATGAACGAGGAAGTGGAATCCGGAGGTAAGAAATCTATTACTTGTAAGTCTAATATTGATTCTGATGATACAGATTCTGAGGACGAGCTGGACGACGAAGAACTTGCACTGCTAATTAGAAAAGTAAAGAAGTTGAACAAGAAAGGCAGAAAGTTCAACAGTAAGAAGCAAAACAGATAGTCTGGACAACGAAGAACAGAAGATGAGGAAGAGTATGTCAAAGATGTTGTCTGTTTTGAATGCAAAGAGAAGGGTCACATAAAACAAAATTGTCCCAAGCTCAAGAAGAACAAAGGGAAATATGAAAAATACAAGAAGGCCCCAAAAGCATAAACATGGAGTGACACTGAGGTTGAAGACAGTGAAAACGAATATGGTAGCATCTGTCTAATGGCACATTCAGACTCAGACTCGACAAAGATATTGAGGTTAGTCATTCGATATTCCTACAGAAATTTCAGATTATATAAATGAGCTGTGTTCAAATTTGAAATCCACTTTGAAAAGGATCTCCAGTTTAAAAAAGGAAAATCACAAGTTGAGTCAACAAAATTACTCTTTGAAAGGAAAATTTGATAATCTCAAAAAGGAATTTTCAAAAATAAAGGAAAGTCGAGATTCTTTTTCAAATGAAAATGAGTCTCTCAAAAAGGAACTTTTGGAGACAAAGGAAAATCAAAATTCTTTACAAAATGAGAATATATCTCTCAGAAAGGAAATTTTGAATATTACTACAAAATTTTCTAAATGATCGAAAATCCTGCAGCATATACTTTCCATACGATCCCTTACTATGATAAATCAGGACTTGGATTTTATAAGGAAAGTGATTCTTTAATTGATTTTCCTAAGGTCAAGGAGAGAATTAAACAGAGACCTCCTCGACAGGCCTAGAAAAATCATTTCAGAAAGAATTTTGTAAGACCTGTTGGTCAAGAAAATCTCAAGTGTTCTAACTATGGAAAAAGAGAACATTTTGAAAATAAATGTCCTAAAGTTTGGAGACCTGTTCAGAATAAATGGATAGAAAAAACATATACTACTAACCTCAATGGACCCAAGAAAATCTGGGTACCAAAGAGAAAATGAGTATGTGTGTTGATTGCAGGTAAGTTTCAAAAGTAAGAAGAAATGGTACTTGGATAGTGGATGCTCAAGACATATGACTGGAGATTCAAAGATATTCGTTGGCTTAGAAAAAGTTAAAGGAGGAACAGTTTCTTTTGGAGGAAACACCAAAGGAAACATTATTGGATTAGGAACCATCAAGATCGGTAGTCTAATTATCAATAATGTTTCTCTGGTTAAGGGATTGAACTATAACCTTCTGAGCATTAGCCAGTTATGCGATGTTGGTTTTAGAATAAATTTCAAAGAGAATCTATGTTCTGGAACCAGCAACGACTCTTCCCAATCATTTACTAGACGAAGGCATGGGAACATCTATCTCTTGGATATAAATGAAGACACTGCAAAATGTCTAATTTCAGTCCAAGATGAAGCAAATCTATGGCATCGCAAACTTGGACATGTCAGTATGAAAAAAATCTCTAAGCTACTCAGCAAAAAGCTTGTTCGTGGTCTGCCCTCGTTAAGCTATAAGAAGACAAAACTTTGCTCCGCATGCACCCTGGGAAAACAAGTAAGAAGTTCTTTTAAATCTGTTAAACAAGTTTCTACTAATCATGTATTGCAGCTTCTGCATATGGATTCATTTGGACCAACTAGAACTCAGAGCATTGGAGGTAAGAAATACTGCCTCGTAATTGGAGATGATTATTCTCGATTTACATGGGTATTCTTTCTTGCAAATAAAGGAGAAACCTTCTCTTATTTTTCAATATTTGCAAAAAGAATTCAAAATGAGAAAGGTTAGTCTATTTCTAGTATTAAAACAGATCATGGTGGAGAATTTGAAAATCAAAACTTTGTAGATTTTTGTGACAAAAATGATATTTAGCACACGTTCTCCTCTCCCTAAACTCCAGAACAAAATGGAGTTGTAGAAAGGAAGAATAGGTCTTTGCAAGAAATGGCCAGAACTGTGCTTATTGAAAGCAAGGTAGCAACTCATTTTTGGGCAAAAGCAGTTTCTACTTCATGACATATCATTAACAGAGTCTTTCTGAGACCAATTCTTGAGAAAACTCCCTATGAAATTTTCAAAGAAAGAAAACCAATTGTTTCCTACTTTCTTATTTTTGGATGTCAATGCTTTATTATCAAAAAGGCTAACAATCATCCTAGTAAGTTTGAAGAAATGTCATATGAAGGTATTTTTCTGGGATATTCAAACACTAGTAAAGCATATAGAGTGTTCAACATGAACACTCAGACAGTGGAGGAATCTATGAATGTGAAGTTTTTGGAGCAAGATACTTCCGACCATAACAAAAATGAAATTGAAAATTCAGAACCAATTGTTGCTCTTGAGAAATTAACTCTCAACAAAGAAGCTGAATCTTCCCAAAAAATAGTTACAGAAGAAACTCAAGAACATAGAATCACTCAGCTGGAAACTACTCAATCACCAGAAGATTCTGATGACAGTGAAGTGCAAAAATGAAACTGGAAGCATAAGTCTAGTCATCCTCAAGAGCTAGTCATTGGAAATATCAATGAAGGGATTCGAACCAAATCGAAGAACAAGAAGTATACAAGCATTGTGGCACTGATCTCTGAGATTGAACCCAAATGAGTGGACGAAGCCCTTGAGAAAGAAAACTGGATAGAAGCAATGCAAAAAGAACTCTAGCAGTTCAAAAGGAATGATGTGTGGGAATTGGTTCCCAAACCCAAAGGTAGAATAATCATAGGTACTAAATGGGTCTTCAGAAATAAAGTGAATGAACTTGGTAAAGTGATCAGAAACAAGGCAAGACTTGTAGCAAAAGATTACTCTCAGTCAGAAGGAATAGATTACGATGAAACATATGCACCTGTAGCAAGATTAGAAGCTATCGGACTATTGCTTGCTTATGCTTGCTATCAAAACTTCAAGCTATTCTAGATGGATGTGAAGAGTGCCTTCCTAAATGGGTTTATTAAAGAAGAAGTCTATGTAGAACAACCTCCTAGTTTTGAGGAACCAAAAAAGTCATACCACGTATACAGACTGAAGAAGGCTTTATATGGTCTGAAACAAGCATCTCGAGCCTGGTATGAACGATTGAGTAAGTTTCTACTAGACAATAACTTTAAGAAAGGTATGGTAGACACAACTCTGTTTATTAAAAAGGAGGGTAAGGATATTCAGCTTGTACAAATATATGTAGATGATATTATTTTTGGATCTTCTAATGAACGTTTGTGCAAGAACTTCTCAAAGTCTATGCAAGAAGAATTTCAAATGAGCATGATGGGAGAACTCACATTCTTCCTAGGACTTCAAGTTAATCAGTCCAAGCTTGGAACTTTCATCTATCAAGAAAAGTATGCCAAAGACTTGATCAAGAAGTTTGGAATGAAGAACTGCAAGAAGACTGAAACTCTAATGTCAACCTCCATCAAACTAGATCAGGATGAAATGGGGAAGAAAGTTGACTAGAAGACCTATAGAAGTATGATTGGTTCTCTTCTTTATCTTACTGCATTTAGACTAGATATTTTATACAGTGTGTACTTATGTGCTCGATTCCAAGTGGACCCTAGAGAATCACATCTATTTGCTATTAGGCGTATAATAAAGTACATAGCTACTTATCCACATTTGGGTCTGTAGTATCCTAAGGGAACAGACTTTACTCTTCTTGGTTACTCAAATGCTAACCTAGCAGGATGCAAAGTGGATAGAAAGAGCACGTCTAGAACATGCCAACTTCTAAGACAGATGCTGGTTTCATAGTTCTCTAAAAAAGCATAACACCGTGGCTCTATCTATAGCAAAAGCAGAATATGTTGCTCTTGGAAGTTGTTCACAGATTCTATGGATGAGACAGCAACTGAAAGACTATGGAAATGAAGAAACTTGCACGGAAATAAGATGTGACAATACAAGTGCTATAAATCTCACCAAGAATCTGATCCTACATTCTAGGGCAAAGCACATTGAAATCAAGCATCATTTTATTAGAGATCATGTGCAAAATGGTGATATATTTGTGAAATTTATTGATTCAAAAAATCAACTAGCAATATCTTCACAAAGCCGCTGGATAAAAGTACATTTGATTCAATATGTAGTAAATTAAATATTATTAACCCTTTTGCGTAAAGTCTATGAGAACAGGATACAGTCCAGGAGAAGCAATCATCTGGATGGACAAATCTTCTAGGATGTACTCAGAAGGACTTGATGGTATTTTTGGAATTTATTTTTGACACGTAAGTCATTTCTTTATATGATTGAATTTGGTAAGCTATTATTAGTGTAACATCCTGAATTTTGACCCATTTCAGGATAGATGAAATGGTTATTTTATCAATGAACTGTTAGTTATGTTTACTCTGAGTTGGCCCCTCATGAGTTAATTGACTGTTTGGAAAGGCGATTAAGGACGGATGCGTGTACGACTAGTGAATTCAATCAGGGACTAGCCACTCGGCCATAAGGATCAAGTAGGGATAATACCACGTTGTTGCAGGTTAATTAGCGAATGGAAATATTGATTCGGCGGAGTATGAGGTCGGATCGTGGGTGATTCTGCACGACTTTGATATTAACGACGAATGATGTTAAACCGATTTCCTGTTGGCCCTATATTAAGGGTGAGCAATCAATCCCTCACGATTACATGACAACCGAGGATCGCCCTGATTTGAATATACACGATTGTGAATTGAAAAGCTATCAACCACGGGTCAAACGTATGGAACCCCCTAAATGCCGCTTGAAAGTTAGGTCGTACTAAAGTCGCGATTGATCGATGTTAACCCCGAGTTTCAATCCAGTATCTAGTATCGAACTTTTAAGGATGTCGAGACTAAAATATTGGAATTGTCTCGTTGATTCTTGGATTTTTTGGTAAGCTCGAATTATTGGAAAATGATTCAACGGGCCGAGTTTTTGAGCCAAATATTTGGGAATTTGTGCTTCAGGGGTAAAAAGACCAAAATATCCCTTTCTAGTTGCTTGTTTAGATAATTGTCTTGTTCTCTTTTCTTTTTCTTTTTCTTTTTCTTTTCCTCCATCTTCCTCCGCACGTTTTTCTCTCCTCCCCCTTTTCTCTCTTTTCCCCCATGTTTCTTCTCCCCGTCAACAACCCCACTTGTCCCCATCTTATCTCTCTTTTTCCCCACTTGTTTGACCGGTCTTCTCTCTCTCTTCGGGCAGCTTCCCCTGTATGTTTGCCTCTCCCCCTGCAACTTCTTCTCCTTCTTCTTTTCTATTGCTTCCCCTCGGCCGGAGCTGCTGCTGCTTTGCTTCCCCGCCGATGAGACCAGCAGCCACCTTGTCACCGCCGCAACCCCGCCATCCCAGCTGCCTTCGTCGTCGCCGTGCCCTCTCTCTTTCTCTCGTCTCCTGTGGCCGTGACCTGGAGAAGCGGCCAACAGCCTTGCCGCTGCACGCCGCTGCTGGTCACCGCCATAGGCCCGTCGGAGGATCGTTCTCGAGCCTCCTCCGTCGCACCGGAGCCACCACAGCAGTCTCTCTCTCTCGGTTCAGCTTCGTTGAGTCCCCCTTGGCCGAGATCTGTTTTCGGTACGCCTCGTCTTGGAGAAACGGAGGTGGCCGTGCGTTCGCCTCATCGTCGCCATCGCGCCGGTGTCGTCGGTTTCGTCGCCGGGTGAGTTTAAGTTCTAAACCCTCGATTAGTCCGTTAAACTTGTTTAGGGGGGGAGATTAGATTATTGTTAACCGTAGTTAGGAGGCGGATTAGAGTTAATTGTGGTTCGGATAATTATCGGTGATTAGTTGGGTAATTAAGGATTAGTGGATAATCCATATTAGTATTATTTTATTAAAAAGAAATAATCTCTTTTGAATATTATTTATTTAATTCCGAAAATAGTTATTATTTATTAAATTCCGAAATTAATATTATTTGTGGAAATTTGGAATTATTAGTATTTATTGAAATTCGGAATTATTATTATTTATTTTAATAATAATCGAATATAGTTTAATTATGAATAATGTGGTTTATTTATAATTAAATTGTGAGAATTATTTGACGTGTCGTTATGATGAAAGCA
The DNA here is from genome assembly GCA_014182895.1 of Angophora floribunda. Taxonomy (NCBI): domain Eukaryota; kingdom Viridiplantae; phylum Streptophyta; class Magnoliopsida; order Myrtales; family Myrtaceae; genus Angophora; species Angophora floribunda. The sequence goes on along the minus strand of CM024708.1, from coordinate 7,759,346 downwards.
TGTTGGATTGCTATTTGGATTAATTACTTTGCGATAAGTAATTGTGGTAATTAGTGATTTATGAGAGTTACCGGTCGTCACATCATTGTGAGACGAATATTGTCTGAGGCAATAATTGATTGATTTGTTGATTGCTTATTTATGCCTTATTGATTGAAGCACGTGTATTCTGGGAATTATGTGGTATTTCCTTATGAAATTGGTTGATTATTGGATTATCGCAATGTGGCGATTCATGGATAATCTGTGGGATACTTACTACTTCGTATGTGGACCTCATGCATGTCATGTGCGGATTATGACATGTGCTTGTGAGTCCACTTGAGCCCTAAGGTGTGTTTACACGGGCAGACAGAGGAGATCGTGCTCTGATGCGTGTTTACGCGGGGAAAAGGTAGAGCCCTGAGGTGTATTTGTTTGCACGAGGAGGCAGAGGAGATTGTGCCTTGAGGTGTGTTTACACGGGGAAAAGGTAGAGCCCTGAGGTGCATTTATTTGCATGGGGAGGCAGAGGAGATTGTGCCATGAGGTGTGTTTACACAGGGAAAAGGTAGAGCCCTGAGGTGTGTTTACACGGGGAAAAGGTAGAGCCCTGAGGTGTATTTGTTTACATAGGGAGGCAGAGAAGATTATGCCCTGATGCATGTTGACGTGGGGAAAAGGCAAAGCCCTAAGGTGTGTTTACACGGGGAGGTAGAGTGATTGTGCCCTGATGCGCGTTTACGCGGGGAGGCGTATAATTGGAACATGCATGAGTGTTAGGGTGCATGAGAGACGAGTTGACGTCGTGTTCTAATCATGCTTGCACTCATTACATTGTTTATGATATGCTTGAGTTAGTACCATGCAGGGTGTGGCAATGGCCAGGTGAGATCGCCTGCAATACGACTCGAGTGTGATCGATTAATGTAATTCTGAGAGTGCAAAATGCATTACTGGTGAATTGCATATGTATTTACCGTGCAGGATATGGCATGACCGGGTAAGGTCGCTTGCGAGTCGATTGCTTGTCGATATGCTCATGATATTATTGATTGTATTAAGTCATTGCTTAAGATGTATGGTTGTTCTGCTATTGACCTACTTGAGGTATTGGACTGCGCCATAGGTACCCCGAGGCGAGTTGGTGTCCTAGCCGGGGATTAGGGCAAGAACTCGCTGAGATTTATATCTCACTGGTTGTTGAATAACCATTTTCAGGTTCGTTGGAGGCAGATTCGACAGGTGGTGCATCTTGGAAGAAGTAGATTAACCCTGGCCTATTTGTTTGGTTGGCTCTGTAGGAAGAAGCCCGTGGTAAGGGCCTGTTTGTATAGACTTCCTAAGGTTAATTAGAAGATGAATAAACTGGCATCATTGATTGTGTTTTTGATTGACTTTCCTGACTAGCCCAATTCGTTAAATTGTACGAGGATTAATTATCGCTTCCGCATGTGCTTAATTGAAAGATAAAAAGAATGGTTGGCGACGCATCCTGGGACGTCGCATTCAAATGACCGAAAGAGAAAATGGGGATCGTCGCGTGCTCGAGGGTTGGGGCGTGACAATTAGCAAATAATTGATTTGCATAATTTATGGTATATGCCTATGTTGATTGCATTTATTTTTGCCAAATTTAATAATCTTGAATAACTGCTTTTTTCAGTTATTTTTTAAAAAGTCATGTCTTTTCATTTTCCCCTCTTAAAAAGGGTTTATAACCCCCCAAAACCGAGTTTTTCGTAAAGCTCCTTAGAAATCAGTTTTAGAAACCCTAAAGAACAAAACTTTCTGTCAAAATCAAACCAAATCCTCTCCGAACATGGCCTCGAGATCCTCCATGTCCAGATCAAGGTCTGTGCCTCCATCTTCTCGAAGAAGATCAAACAGGATTGCTGGTAGAGGACCAAGAAATGTAGAAGGAGGACAAACACATTATGATCTGACGCAGACTTCTGAAGATTCCCAAAGACAATCTCCAACTGCATCGGCTCAAAGGAATACAAGTGAAAATGTAGAATCTCAGAGGAATTCCCCAACAGAATTTGAGTAGAGAAATGTCTCCAAAAGAGGTATGTCTTGATTAACTCTGCCTAAACCTGATAATCTTCATACAGTCATGAGAATGTATGAGCGTTTAGTGCAAAGAGACGCTACTAAGGAAGTAAAACTTTTTTACTTGAGACAAAAAAGATATGCAAATGAGTTGCGTCCGGTTCAAGCTGTTCAACTTACAGAACAATAGCGTGCACAAAGAGAATGGGCTAGTGAAGCCAGTAGGAGTAGAGATAATGTATGGGGAGAGAAGGAAAATGATGAACGAATTTATAGAAATTTTGAGAGGTACGGACCTCTGGAGTGCCAAAAATTGGCACAAAAGGACACTTAAGTGCCAAAAGTTACAAAAGGTACACTTAAGTGCCAAAATCGGAGCAAAATGGATCGGTTAAGTGCCAACGGCGAAAAATTCCGGCCAAATTGCCACGTGTCCATTTTTCAGCGACTTGATTTGCCGAAGGAGCATTTTTTTGAAAATAAAAAATCCATGTGGCAATTTTTTTTTAAAAAAATTGTCCACGTCAGATTTTAAAAAAATTAAAATCGATTTTATTAAAAAAAAAAAGAGAGAGAAGGGGATCAGTGAGGGCTGTGCAGCCCTCGCCGCCGTCGCCATCGCCGCCCCACCCTCACCGGGAAGAGCTAACGACGGTAGGCGAGGGTCGGCCGGGGTCGTCGGGCCCCGGAAGGACCTGCGGGCCCTCGCCGCAAGCCGGCTGGGGCTCGGCGACCCCGGCCGACCCTCACCCACCGTCGCTGGCCCTTCCCGGCGAGGGTGGAGCGGCGAGGGCGGCGGCGGCGAGGGCTGCATAGCCCATGCCAATCCCCTTCTCTCTCTCTCTCTCTCTCTCTCTCTCTCTCAATAAAATTGATTTTATAATAATATATATGTAATTATTTAATTAATAATTTAAAAACCCACATCAGCGCAAAAACGACGTTGTTTTGCGCAGATTTTTCGTCGTTTCCACTTCGGCAAGCCACGTAGGCAAAAAAATTAATAAAAAATTGCCACGTAGGATTTCCGACAGGGTTCCGATGACTTGGTACTTAAGTGATCCATTTTTTTTCTAAAAGTGGCACTTAAGTGTACTATTTTTAAATTTTGGCATTTAAGTGTCCCTCCGTGCCAAGTTTTGACACTCTTGCTGTACTTATGCCAAAATTTTGAAGTCAAGATGGGGATTGCTGCAGTGGCTCGGAACACAACAGGGAAATTGTTCCGGTCTAAAGAGTATAAGGCATTTTATAACAGATTGCTGGAACGAGGAGTTATGCACCACAGGATTGCGGATTTTGATTTATTGGATGCTCCTGATATAAACTTGTGAGGACAATTTGAAAGATTACAGATGGATAAATTCTACACTGACTCTGTTGCTGTTTATCCAGAACTCACAGCATACTTCTACTCCAATTTGACATTCCTGTCTCCAGATAGAATACAGTTCAGTGTGAATGATAAATTCTATGAGGTTAATGCAAATGTCTTGGCTGATATTATGAAAGTTGAGAGGGGCCCTTTCAAACCTATTAAAGTCACCTATGAGATTGTGTGTAAACATCTTACAAAGTCTATTAGGGCTACTATCACTTATCCCTTTTTGACTTATGCAAGAATAATTCTACATAAAATCATCATTAGCTGCATTTGTCCTAAGGCATCATCAGAGACTGATGTGGCTAGATTTGAGGCAAAACTCTTGTGGGCAATTGAAAATGGAGTTCTGTTCTCTCTCCCTCACACTGTTCTTCTGCACATGTATAGAACAGTTTCAAAAGATAAATGACAGCTACCCTATGGAGCTTTGGTGACCAGAATCTTTGAACATCTCCAGATAAATATACCCAGGAGATTCTACACTACAACTCTTCCAACAATGGCCATTGGACTTAAAATGATCAGTAAAATGAGGCTGAAGGATGTTGTGGAGACATGGAGAAGAAAGGAGAAAGAACTGGCTAAGGCATCAATAGCTACAAAGAGAAAATGAAAGGAAGTAGCTAGTGCTAAACCAAGTTCTAATAAAAGAAGACAACTTCTTTTGCAGGATGAAGAAGATGATGAGAAGAGTATTTCTAAGATTTTAGCAAATATGAGTCAGACTGCACACATAATAATTGAACTAGAAGCAGAAATGCCTCCACCAGAAATACCAGCGGAGAACATTTTTAGTACAAAACCTCAACCTACTGAGAATGTTGAGTTTGAACCAGAGGAAGATCTAGAAGAAGAAGAAGAAGGAAGAGAAGAAGACAAAATTGGAATGAATGAGGGTCTTATTCCTAAGGCTGATAACAGGGAAGAGGATAGGAATCAACAAGGGCAACAAGGCCAGACTGAAGCATCAATTCAGGGGGAGCATGTAACATCCTGAACTTCGAGCCCTTTGAGGGAGGAATGAACGTTAATTTCGTCAATGCATTGTTGGTTGATCTCACTCGGAACTGATCACTCCTGAAATACTGACCTTGAGGGGAAAGGCTAATGAGGACAGAACTCGTGCGACTAAAGAACTTGACCTGGGAAAACGACTCGACCATGAGAATTGTGTAAGGACGATCCTGTAGATATGCAGGCCGATTCCAGGGACGAATAGAAGTCAATTCGCGGACAGAAATAATGGGACGACGGGTGATTCCATCTACTATTATCGAACCCGTGAACGGGCCCTATGTCGATCCTTGATAATTGTGTACTTTGAAATAAGAATCATTCCTTCGTAGTTTCATGTAGTCAAGGACGTCCATATGTTGAGAAGTCTTGAACGTGAATTGGCACGAGTCGGTTACGCGTGAATCCTCAAAGCCACCTGTCATTCTGAGCAATACCAAAATGGCATTCGGGCGAAATTGACAAGGCATGAGAATCCAAGATTGGACTTCGAATTTTCAGGAACATTCGGGACGGACTTTTGGACGATGTTTCTTAGAGAGTCGATAGTGCTAGTTGAGTTGAGTATTTGGAAAAGGGATTTTCGGACCAAGAAAACGAGCCTACGAGGACGTGGGCCGGGCAAGATCGGTGTGGCCCTCATGCCCAAGGTGGGATAGCCACCATGGGAGGCCCGAGGCAAGCAAGTGAGCCCGTTGGGCCAAACCGACAATTTACCATCTCGAGCCCATTGTCTAACCTTGATCCATTTCGAGCCTAACAAATTCCCGAGCCCGTTCCTATTCATTTTCCAGCCCATTTCCTAGGCCTGCCCTTTCATTTTCAGCCCAAGGGCAAATTGGGCAATGTGCAAGGTGGAAATGACTAAAATGCCCTTGGATATTTTGAAGGAAAATCAAAAGGAAGAGAGAGAAGATGAGATCATTTTCTTGGCAAGTTGGGGCAAGCATTAATGGCCTTAATGAGGCCTATCTCCAGCCCTCACTTCACTCTCTCTCTCCTCTTCATCTTCTCCAAAAACCGCACACTTCTCTCCCATGGTTTTCTTTCCTTCATTCAGTTTTTCAGTTCTGACCTTTTACCGAAATCTGAGTTGTTCATTGCCTTCCCGTTGGAATCTCGTCTCGTGCCACCTGCCATCGTGTTTAGAAATAAATTCCGTTCAGATGGCATCGGCCGATTGCCGGAAGGAGCTGCTGGTCAACCCGTATTCCGCCTGAAAGTCGGCTGTTGCCGGACCGTCATTGTTCCACTTGTCCTTGCTTGTTCCGCCTATTTTAGCCATTTTCCTTCGGTTTCGACCCAATCACCGCCCATACCAGCCACAAGTGGTTCCCCTTTGACCCCCAGGTGCCGCCAGTCGCTGGCCCGCCGCTCGCCGGAGCTCCGGGCAGCCCGTTCAACTCCGATCGGCTTCTTCCTCCTCCGGCGGTGCAGGTTTTTCGAGTTGCAGTGGGGATTCCGAGTTGTTGCTACTGTGTTGAGCCCGGGACCACCTTGGATCACTGTGGTAGAGGTCCCTGGGTGTCGGGTTCGTCGCCGCCGCCGCGTCCGTGTCGCCGACTCGCTTAACGGCTGAGTTTAGCTCCTAATCCCTATTTAGTGCCTAAACTTTCTTAGGGTTGGGTTAGTTAGTGTTAATGATGGTTAGATAGTTTAATTAAGTTGTATTAGCCCTAAGATAGGTGGTTAGATAGTTGGTTAAGATTATATTAGCTTAATTTTTCTTATTAAGCTTAATTGAGCTTAATTTGTGCTTAATTGTGTTTATGTGATTAATTAAGCATGATTTGCTTTAATTGAATTGATTAATTGTTTTAATTAATGTTTTATTTAATTTCTGGATTAAATGTTTTAATTAATTGAATTTCGGAAAAATCACTGTTCATAATTACTGTTCACGAGCACTGTTCACGATTATTGTTTACGGCACTGTTCATACAGAAGCTAAATTTAGTCTTATTTTGATGCGCTCTTGATTGTTATGATTTATTGAAGTGCCGATTGTTAATTATACTCGTGAATATTGATGAATTGCGTGATCGAGTGTTGGTTGAATTGAATTTTGGAAATTGTCGAGTGAGATCGCATGACATATTGCGTGGGTTATTTGAAATGGCATGTCGCATGAGCATGAACGATGTTGCATTCACGACAGAGCAAAGATATAAATGGATTGCTTGATGATGTGTTGCATGATCACATTAAATGAGGGAACCCGGCATTGCCGGAAGACCGCCAATCCCTATGGGGTTGTGCCGTGGCCAGTGGGTCGCCTGACTTCGGTCGAATGCCTGACAAAGAGGGGTTCTATGTGGGGCTGCGGTATGAGGGCGAGTCTCGGGCCTCTATCAGTTGCGGGGCTGCGGTAGTGGGCGGGTCCTATGCTCCTTGGTGAATGCCGTCTTGGGAGTGAGCCCTTGACGTCGCCATACCTCGAGGTAAAGAGGACGAAGTTGGTTTAGCTAGGAACCGCCAACCATAAGGTTGTGCCGTTGGCCTAGGAGGGGGCGTTAATAATCGAAGCATGTATGAGTGTGAGACATGAGAAAGTTGTATGAGATACTCTGATTATTTGCATGCTCTTAATGTCGTGATGATCGCATTAATTATGGTACGCACCCATGAGTTGACAATCATGCAGGGTGTGGCAATAGCCGGGTGAGATTGCTTGTAACACGATTCGCATGTGATTGATGAATTGTTTTTTCTAATGGCCATGTGCCTTGCTTGAATTGTATGAGATTTGACGCGCAGGGTATGGCATACCGGGTAAGGTTGCATGCAAACCGAATATTGATTGTGGGTTGCCCTGTCTATTGTTGGCTATTGTTTGGTTTTGGTTGTTTGTTGTGGGTTGAGTGAGGGGTGGTTCTGGAGAGATACCCCGGGTTGAGTTAGCGTACTAACCGGGGCTTAGGGGAAGAACTCGTTGAGATTTTATCTCAACCCGTCGTGGTTAAACATTTTCAGGTCTTTAGAATGGCGTACCCGCAATGGAGAATCCTGCCCCCGCTTCTTCAGTGATCGATTCGATGGAGCCTAAGTCCGATGGGTCCGAGTGACTGTGGTGTTGAACCCGAGAGTTCTTTGTGTACTGTTGGATTAGCCTAGTCCTTTTGGTTTCACTTAGAGGATGGATTGGCCCTTTATGTCGGGCTTGTAATTCGCAAAACGATCCTCCGTTGGTTAATCCAGTAAGATGTATAAATGAGTAGTGGTTGTTGTTCTTGCTGTTCATCCCTCTGTTCATGTTTGATTGATTGATTGTTTGGGGATAATTCATCTTCCGCTTGCGCATAATCAAAAGATAAAATGAATGGTCGTGGATAGGTCCTGAGACATCGCTTTCAATCAACCAAGAGAAGGGGTTGCTACGAGCTCGAGAGTCGGGGCGTGACAGAGTATCTGTCCCAGAATTTTGAAAAACGTACCCCTGCAGTTTCATCTGATCGTGTAGAATCTCATAAGATATTAGAGATACTTATGCAAATCAGAGATCAGCAGGCTGCTATGAAAACCTCCTTCAACAATAGGTTGGAGACTATAGAGAAGACAGTTCATCAACGTCTCACCAGGATTGAGGAGTCCGCCACAGATATGGAGGATTTCACCCTTGTTCGGACCCCTAAAAAGCCATCTTCCAAATCTTCCTAAACACTATAACATCCCAAATTTCGATAAGCCCGAATTATTGGAAAAAGGATTCAACGGGCCGAGTTTTGGAGCCAAATATTTGGGAATTTGTGCTTCAGGGGTAAAAAGACCAAATTACCCCTCCCTAGATGCTTGTTTGGATTTTTGTCTTGTCCTCTTTTCTTTTGTGTTTTTCTTTTCTTTTTCCCCTCCTTCCTCCGCATGTTTCTCTCTCTCTCCCTTTTCTCTCTCTTCCCCTCACGTTCCTCTCTCTGTCGACAACCCCCACTTGCCTTTATCCTCTCTCTTTTCCTCCCACTTGTTTGACTAGTCCTCTCTTATCTCTTTCTTCTTCTTTTTGCCCCCCACTTGTCTGACACCATGTACTCCTCTCTCTCTCTCTCTCTCTCTCTCTCTCTCCTCCTTTTCTTCTCCTGCACGATCGACGCTCCCCTTTCCCCGCACTTCTTCTTCCTCCTCCTTCTTTTCTTCTCCTTCTTCTTTGTCTTCTGCTGGCCGGCGCCTCTAGTTGCCGCTGCTGCTCATCCTTCTCGCAGCCGCCACTGCTGGCGACCACCACCCGTCACCACCGCACCCCGTCGTCCCGCCAGCTCGCCGCCGTTCGCCGACCTCGGGCCGAACCGGCTCGCCCGCCTGCACCGCTCCTCTCCTCTCTTCTCTCGTCCGAGTCTTTCTTTGCTGCCTTGTTCCGATTCGTCGCCGGAGCGACGAGTTGCTGCCTCGCCGTCGCTCGCCGCCGTCGTCCTTCCACCCCGGCCGCCACTTACCATCCGCCCGGCCCGCGGAGCCACCCTAGCTAGCTGCCACCCCCACGAACCAGCTGCACCGCCTCTCCTTTCTCTCTCTCGGTTCTGTCCAGACCTCGCCGGAGCTGCCCGCCCGGTCGCCGGAGCTGCTGGCCGCCTTCCGGAGCTGCCGGGCCGCCCACCCGCCCAGCCTCGTGCCGCCACGGCCGCCGGTACCTCCGTTTCTCGAGTCCTTGCCACGTGGACAGCCGCCCTCGGCCGAGACCCGGTCCCAGGCCGCCTTGTCCCGACGCGCCGGAAGTTCCCGGGCGTTCCCCTCGTCGCCGCCGTCGCGCTCGTGTCGTCGGAATCGCTAAATCGTGAGTCGATTTCCTAATCCCTTAGATAGGGGTTAATCTTACTTAGGAGTAGTTTAATTAGTTTAATTATGGATTAGTGCTTTGGATGATGATTATTGGTGTTTTAATGTTATTGAGTAAGTTTGCTTAGTGTTAACCATGGTTAGTGTTAATAAATATTATTATTATTATTTTTGGAAATAATAATAATAATTTATTATTTTCGGAATTATTAATTAAATTAATTTATAATTTCGAATTATTAATAGTAATATTGTTATTACTATTCATTGCTGAAAATTAATTATTTTTGGAGAAAATAATTAATTGGTGATTATTCATTGGAAATGGTTTTAATTGGTGATTATTTATTGGAAATGGTTTTTAATTGAGTAATTTTGGGGGAAAATTACTATGGTCTATTTTTCCAAAGTCAATAGTATTTATCTACTATTTTATTAAATGACATTGGTTTATTAAAGAATGATTTTACTAAATGGAATTATTTGGGTTGGATAATTAATTATGGGATTGAAAAACAATTATAAGTATTTTGTGGGACTTGAATTATTTTATCGGAAAAATCGACTATAGTATTATATGTTTCTTAAATGAGTATCTTTGAATATAATTATATTTTATACTTATTTTTGGGATAATTAAGTATTATTGGGAAATAGTTGATTGGCATCGTCGTGATGACACGTATTTATTTATTATTGAATATTGAGACGTGTGTTTATTTATTCTTAAATATTGAAACACGTGGTTGGATATCGGAGTATCGTGATGTTGATTGGTCATCTGAAATGACAAGAGTTGGTTGTTCCCAAGAGTTAGGGAATGGGCGTGATTGAATGCTGATCGAAAATCGAATTTTGGAAATTGTCAAGTGAGATCGTATGACATATTGCGTGGGTTATTGACATGTCGCATGAGCATGAGTATGAGCGATGTTGCATTCACGACAGAGCAAAGACGTAATTGGATTGCTTGATGATGTGTTGCATGATCACATTAAATGAGGGAACCCCGGCGTTGCCGGAAGACCGCCAATCCTTATGGGGTTGTGCCGTGGCCGTTTGGTCGTCCGACTTTTGTCGGTTGCCCGACGGGGACATGTGACGGGACTGCGGTAGTGGGCGGGACCTATGTTCCCCGCCGATTGCGGGACTGTGGTAGTGGGCCGGTCCTGTGCTCCTTCGGGAATGCCGTCAGAGGGAAGGGATGACCCTTGACGTCGCCGTGCCTCGAGGTAAAGAGGACGAAGCTGGTTTAGCCAGAAACCACCAACCATAAGGTTGTGCCATTGGCCCAGGAGGGGGCGTTAATAATCGGAGCATGTGTGGGTGTGAGACATGAGAAAGTTGTGTGAGATGCTCTAATTATTCGCATGCTCTTAATGTCGTGATGATTGAATTGACAGTTTCTGCAGGTTGCGTGTGCCAAGCCGGGTAGGGTCGCTTGTGTTTGCAAATCGCTTCTTGAACTGTCGTCGATAATGTTGCTTGAGGTGTGGTATGTGTTGTTTGTCGGAACTAGGTTGCATGGTTAGATTGCTCCCAAGGCGAGCGAAGTTCCTAACCGGGGCTTAGGACTTTGACTTGTTGAGTTTATCTCAACCCGTCATGGTTAACATTTTTCAGGTCCATAGGATGGAGGATCGACGCGTGTTACGGCTTGTGGCCGTCTTTGAAGGCAGTAGATTAACCCTGGCCTGTTGGTCTCATTGGCTCGTTAGGAAGATGCCCGTGGTAAGGGCTTGTATTTGTAAACTTCCTAGGATTAATCAGTTAGTTAATAAAGCAGTACTTTTGAATGTGTTCTTGTTGGGTTTTCCTGCTATCCCTGTTTTTGTAATTGACCGGGGATTGTGTTTCGCTTCCGCATGCGTTTAATCAAAAGATAAAAATAACGGTCGGCGACGGATCCTGGGGAGTCGCAAATCAAATGACCGCAAGTGAACTGGGGTTGCCGCGTGCTCGAGGGTCAGGGCGTGACAAACACACCATCTTCTGTTTATTTTGTTTAAACTTTTTAGTTTGTTGAATTTTTGTTAGACTTTGCTTACTCTTTTTAGGATATTGACTTTTTGACAGTGACAAAAAGGGGGAGAGTAATTGCAGAAGATACATATTGATACATACTGGTTGTTTGGTTGATCTATTGTTATTTTGAACATGGATGCATGAATGGATCATTATCATCCGGTATCATTTGACTGGTTTGATATGGGTTGATATTTTGTGACCTGAGCATCATTATACTTGTCATGTTTTACTATGATTTCAAGTATGCTCTGCCTAACCATGTTTTATAGGAACAATAAACCGTATGCATAAAAAGTTTTGTCACCATAAAAAAGGGGGAGATTGTTGAGAAAACTCCTAGTTTTGATGTTAACAAATCATTTTATGTATAGAATTTTATATCTCTTAAGAAGAAAAAGTCACAGGGTGGTGTATGCTTTTGAGTTTGCTGGTAGCAGAAGGAAAATCATAAAGTGTCTCTGAGTCTGTCCATGCCAAACGGAAGATCTGAAGAGATGCAGATTCTGAGTCTGTCCGTACCAGACGGAAGACCCGAGTAGACGCGATTTCTGAGTCTGACCATACTAGACGGACAACTTAAGCAGACTCAGAACATAAGTCTATCAAACTCAGAATAAAACTATAGGATCAGATCACCAACGGTCAAGTATTTCATTTACTTTATTTATATTTATTCTACTGTATCAAACTAATTAGCAAGATCAATCAACGGATAATTTCCAAAGAAGAATGAAACACTTATGGAAGCCCAGATTCTGGTTGTATAGCCGAACATAATCCAAGGGGATCTGATCTACCTTCAAATGGTCAAAAAGACTTGCCTTATAAAGTCTGTCCAAGAAAGGGAAGACTAAACTCTCAAGGAAATAGCTAAAGATCGAGTATGGCTTAGAGAGTATATAAGGATAGAATGAGACCTGGGAAATTAGAGAAGATTAACATATTCCAAAGCTCGATTATGTCCTTCATTTGTTGTCTAAAGCGCGAAATTGAGTGATCCTAGTGTATTACCAAGAAGAGTAACTTTGTGAGACATATCATCACCAAGTGCTAACACTCAAGAGTATGTAATCACCTTTGATCGCATAGTGAAATCTAGCCTATTGGCTGATCGCCTGGAGAGTGGATGTAGGCTTGTCTAAAGCCGAACCACTATAAGTTGTGTTAGTAATCTTCTCTCCTCTATCTATTTAATTTCTGGTTGTAGATTGCAAAAGTTTGATATTACTTGTGCGTAAATTTCCTCTACACCTATTCACCCCCCTCTAGGTGTTAATACTAGTTACATCAACAGCTTGAGCCCTCGTTAGGGGCTAGACGAGGCTTGACCTCGTCGAATCTGGTAAGAGCAAGCCTCACTCGCCCTCATGACTGTTGCTGAGGGTTCAAGCCTCGCCAATGGCTAGCTCTTACCTCTAGCTGACTGCCCAACCAATGACTAGCTAGAGGAAGGAGGAGTACAGGGGAAAAAAAAAAAGAAAAGGAAAAAGAAAAGGAAAAAAATGAAACTAAATAAATAAAATAAATTAGAAAATATTAAAATATTATTAAAATTTGTTTATGTCAATCGTCGGTCGTGCCACGTCATTGACCATGCATCCATGTCAATAAAATCTGGCCAAAATTAGCTGAAACTACCAAATTAACACTAAGCTAAAAGTTTTAGGACTAAATTTGCACCAAGTAAAGGTTTATGACTAACTTAGCACTAAATCAAAAGATTTAGAACTAAATTAACATTAATGCAAAAGGTTTAGGATTTTTTTGACACTTTTCCCACTCATTATTTTTTGTTGGTTGTCACTATAGAGTAAGTACTGACACTCAAATCAAACAATGTAAATTTCTAATATTATTATTGTTTTATGTTTATTTCTTTGGTAATTTCTTATTGATTTAAATTGCAAGATCTGTTAGCATTTTTGCAATAATATTACAACAAAAATCATGGACAAAGTAAATCATGACCTAGACTGGGATACCCCAAATATGAAATGAGAAGATTGTATCATGCCGTGTGTTTGTTCTACACATACAATTACTTTTTTTTATTGTTATACTTATCTCACAACTTTCAGGTAAAATATGTTGAAAGTAGGATCACAAATCAAATCAAACACCCACTGATGTTAATTATATAAGAATCAATATGGGAAAACAATTGCCGAAAAGATTGCGAAATCAAGCTAACACAAGATGAATTAAGTGATAAAACTTCTCCGTTTATGCAGATCATGGCCATTTTAACAGGTGCTTATGCATATTTACCACGAAGTAGTTCAATTCCCAGATATTGAGTTACGTTATACAAGAAAAATAAACGAAGGCTTAAAATCACTTGACAAAAATTCAACGTTCTCTTTTGTCAAGAGTGTGAGGCATCCCTGTACTAGACAATTGGCATAACGTGACACTACCGCGTTAGATTTGCGGCAATTTTGTCGCCGAACTCAACCTCTTGGAAATAATGAGAACAAAAGCTAATCTTCTTCCTACCTTCTTCCTTTATTCGTACTTCAGACTACTATATTCTAATGCGGACCATAATGAGGTTAAAACTTACAACGACCTCTCGTATCTATTGCCATGTCGTTTCTCAATCTGTGAATTATAAAATAACGTGTGATTGATTAACTTATTTTGTTTCATCTTTTATCAATCGGTCGACAAAATTTTACATCTAGTTAGAGATTTTTTTAGAACCATTGCTCGGTACCCTGGCAACCATTTCGATATTCGACATTAAATGGGAGCCTTGAAAATATGTCATCTGATCTTTAGCCCACCATGTAAACCAAATTCATCGGGAACGATGGTCGAGATTATGATATTGATTCATATAGTTTATAGATCATATGTTATCACTTTGGGAATTTCATATTCGGCTATTACATACTTTTCATCGATACGGGGTTTTATCTCGATGAAAAAAATATTTTGGCATTAAAATGTTTCGGTCAAATTAGAATGTTTTTCGCATCTCAAAGTTTTATATACTCGCGACATATCGGGCCGCTAGTGATTTTTCTATTGTCACAAGATGATATCAAATTCCTTTTTATCACTTCTTTTGAACTAAAATTGAGAAAATGTCACCACTCTGTTGTGTTGATCGTTGGCCATTGAGTTCTTCGGGAGCACTTGATTTGCAATTTTTGTAGGTTCTTCACAACCTACTTTAGTAGTTGTTGAACTGAACAACAATTCAGGTAAGTCAAGGTGATGATACTAGGAAAGCACATGGCATAGTTTGGTTTCAGGCGCAGGAAATATTCAACTTTCTTAGAAAGACAAATGAGAACATTCCTATCAGAAGAAGGAAACTCTCGAGGTATTATGACAGATTGAGAGGCTCACTCAAATAAATGAAACATAATGTGTTCACATGTCGCAGCAATAAAAATCCCACAATGGGCCAATGAGAACGGAGAGTAGAAGGAAAGGTGGAAATGAGAAGGCCGAATGCTCGAAATATTCTAGCTGACAGCGCCCTCTACGTGCTAAACACCTTGGAATGTAAAGGCAAAATGGCCATCCCATCGGAAGTCCATCTCAAGATATAGAGATGTGCTCCTTAGCAGTCTCTTGTGCGCACTCCAAGCCGCCTGCCTTGGTATTAGCAGCAGAAGGGGCCTTGATGTGATTAAAATGGCGAGCCCGAGAAACCAAGGCTCGACCAGAAGCCGAGACATTTTCACGAAGCTTCAATGAAGCTGATCTGAATAACAATTGTACAGGTTGACAAGCATCTTCGAATAAATTGCCTAGGGCTTGTTGGTGGCTCAGTGTTTGCTCGAGCAAGGAAACCAACGCACGTAAAGCTGAGAAAGAAAATGTTCTATTTGGATAGTTCATTAAAATGCTGCCTTCGGCCCGGTTTATCCGGAAGGAACTCAAAAGATATAACTTGAGCTACCTATACTAAGTAATCCCTCCTAGCAAATTAACCACCAGAGACATGGGAGGACTCTTACTAAAATCATCTAGCAAACACCATGCTTATCAAATCGTCCGTGGCTGCCACTGCCGATTTCAGCGAACGAAAACAATGAAAAGCAAGAGTGCGTACTCATTTTACTCATCTCCGAGCGTCTGTCAGGCATTTAATCAAACTTTTGTCGTGTGTGGATTAAAATCACCACATTCTGCACGCCCCAAGCCAATATATTCCATCGTTTCGTGCTCACTAGAGGAGTCCTTCGGTACAAAACAACACGTGGAAGCAGAGTCGGACTCTAAGGGAGCAACATCGAAGAAGTAGTCTTGTAGAGGAGACTCGTGGTCCACCGCCGTAGCGAAATTACTCACGTTGCCTGCTCCTGGCGTCTGCCAACCGTCGTTAATGGCCGGCTCCGGCGATCCTTTGCCTGCACACTTCACATTTGCGCGCATGAAATTGTATAGCTTTTGCGCAAGAAGCCGTGTCCAAATGGCATGGATACGAGCTTAGGGGAACAAAGACGCAGTTTCTGCTTTTGTTTGGAAATGAGAAATATCATCTATAGTGGTCATGACAATGAGAAATAGTATCGTAATTGACAAAAGGTATCCAGAAAGAATCGCACCAAGAAAGAGAGATGGAACTGAGCATTGTCTAATGCAAACTGATTCATGGTTGAAATATTTATTCGTACCATGACCTTTCAACCTAATTAACGAAAACTACAAGCTACTTAGAGTTTCATTTGAACTACTGGATCTTAATTACAAGTAGGAGAAAAAATATATGTATGTAGTAGAAATGCCGAAAGAAGCCACCCCGCTTAAGGATCAGAGTTCAGATATGAAGCTAATCTAGTTCACCTAGGACCTGATAATTGTACCGGCGATGGTTGAGTAGCATCATCAACATTAACATCATTGCGACTAGAAGGAACTGAGAAGTTGTATTTCAAGCCATCTCCTATATCAACTGAGCCCTCCAAGCATTTAACCACCTGAGACATAAGTGGCCTCTTGCTGCAATCATCTTGCAAACACCATGCTGCGATTTTCATCATCTTGACAACTTCTTGGCCGTGTAGTTGCATGTCACCATTGGACTTATCAACCATGTCCAGTAGTTGTTCCTGCTCTGCTTTGCACTTGAAAAGGGTCAACATATGCACTTCATCACTAGGCATGTGATGATCCACATTTTTCCTTCCACATAAGACTTCTAACATCACGATGCCAAAACCATACACGTCCACCTTTTCTGTGATAACGGAGCTTAACCACTCTGGAGCAAGGTAACCTGGTGTTCCTCGCATGGTTGTCATGACATGGCTCTGGTCCTTCTCAATTAACTTTGACAACCCAAAATCACCGAGCTTCGCATTGAAATGTTCATCCAGCAGTATATTTTGGGGTTTGATGTCAAAGTGAATTATTTTTGGATGGCATTCCTCGTGGAGATAGGCTAGTCCCTTGGCAATGTTGATAATAATCTTTCTCCTCACTTGCCAACATATGTCAAACTCTTGGTTTTTGTGGAAGATCCACTTATCAAGAGAACCATTGCACATGTACTCATAAACTAAAAGTCGAAATGATTTTTCAATACAAAATCCGAGTAGTTTTACTAGATTGACATGATGGATAGTGCCAATGGTTTCGGCCTCAGCCAAGAATGACTTCTTCATTTGACCAAAACCATCAAGCCGCTTGACTGCAATCCTAACGCCACTTGGTAAAGTTCCTAAAAACACCGAGCCAAATCCTCCTTCCCCTAGCTTGATGGTGAAATCTCCTGTCATGGCCTTCAAGTCCTCATAATGGAATCTAGTTATCTGAAGCCTAGGTAAGTCTGGGTCATCAACCTCAACCTTATTTTTTCTTACCTTACGTGAAATATAAATCCCAAATAGGCTCACTAATATCATCAAAACTGCTCCAACAGTGATCCCTACTATTAACACTACTCGTCCCCTTCTTTTTCTAGGAAAGATTGATGATGGTGTCGGGATATTTGAACTATTGTTGACTTTGATAAATGCTAAGGTGGAACGGCTCCCGAGATAGCCGTCCATGAGGGACAATGAATCTGCTAATAAATAGCAATCTCCACGAGAAATGCTTTGGTTACGAAATAGTGCCATTGTGCATGAGCACCCTTTCCTCAAACATGCTTCCTTGCAAATCTCTGCTGTTGTGTTTGAGATGTTTGCACTAATATAATTTTTCTCCAAAGCAAAGAAGGTCACATTCTCAACTACTTTGAAAGTGTTATTGAGTGAATCACAAAGGATCGGTGAGCTATGATTGCAACCACTAAATGGATACCTCTCTTCAATTTGCACCGTCCCCCTGGGACACACACACTGAGGGCCATATGAACAAATGCCATAACTTCCACAGACCAATGGATAAGCGCAATCACTAAGTTGACCCTCAAAAAGATCTGTCCACTGCCAACTACGGGTGGACTTGTTATAAACATAATGAATCAGATGCCCAGAAGACATTAGACGGATGAACTGAGTCAATGATGTGGAAAATTCGAACTCACCGAAGGTTCCATTCTTGTAAAGTACTCCAACCTGTCCATTGTCGCTCTTCATTTTGCTAACATTGCTCGTTTTGTAGTAAATATGTGCAGAATAGGCTGTCCTTATAGATGCAACAAAGCCTATCTGATCATCAGTGGTGAGCGTGTAGACCGGCGCTGTCCCTTCTGGCATACTTGTTAGCTTCATGCTGGGACGTAGCTCCTGTCCAGGAACAATTCCGTCTGAAGGGTGATCGAAAGACTGCCATATGATGGCGTCATTTCTATCGTAGAGCACGAGATTTCCAACTTCAGTCAAGTTTAAGCCTACGACCGACTTGCCAGCAGTATTTGAGGACCACATTTTTTTTCCATCGTCACCCAGTAAAACTAAATCGCCCTCCTGGGTGAGTAGCAATTGGGCAATGCCCTTCATGTGTTCCGGAGTGCCGAACCAAACTTGGAATGGAAATATGTCTTCCATGCGTTGGTTCGGTTGGAAAATATAGAGGCCGAAATTGCATCCACCATCATAGCATCGGAAGCCCAAAAAGAAACCTGATCCTGAGCTTAGCCTGCAAAGCACGACCTTGGTACCCTCAGTGGCTCCGAATGTTTTGAAGTCGCGAGGATTACTAGCAGTCCATGAGGTGGGAACACTGACCGATGAAGGTCCACACCTGAATTTGGCGATGGTTAGTGGCGGAAGTAAGAGGAGGAGGAGGAGGAGGAGTAGGAGGTTCGGAAAGGGGGCGGGGAAGCAAGAAAGGATTATGCGGCCAGGTCGGGCCATTGAGTTGTGTGAAAGTAAGGTCAGGTGTTTGGAGTGGGAACTCGAAGAAGGAACGCTTCTATTGCTACAGTTTTGCGAATGATGATGCCTTTCATGAACAGGAGGTTTATTCCCTGTTGAAAGACTTCAAAGTCTGGGATAAGTCCATTCCTGCTTCATGATGATGCCTTTCATAAACAGGAGGTTCATTTCATTATGAACGTCAATAAGAAATATTCAGTATACTAAAAGAAAAATGCAAGTTAAATTGAAACAAAAATAAAATTCTTTTGATGTGATCACTAGGAGTCTTATTCGGCTCCTTTACCACATCGACTCTTCTATGACATGTCCTTTTCGACGAAAGTTAAAGATGGTTGGTGGGATCTTGCTTTCGACGAAGACTTGGATAATCTTCTTCGTCAAAGATGCTGTGTGGGATGTTGCTTTCGACGAAGACTTGGATAATCTTCTTCGTCAAAGATGCTGTGTGGGATGTTGCTTTCGACGAAGACTTGCGACGACTTGGATAATCTTCTTCGTCAAAGATGGCCGTATGGTCGGTGGGATGTTGCTTTCGACGAAGACTTGGATAATCTTCCAATCAACCAAACGTGCAAATAGGGTAAGACTAACTTGTTTTGTACGTGAATAACGCGTTTTCTTAAAGACAAAAAAGCTTACTTCAAAACATGTAACTCTAAGTGAAATACCATAGACAAAGTAAATCTTAAGCTTAAACCTGAACGGATTACCCAAATATGGATTTGGAAAACCATATCGTGCCATGCCCTTACTCCATATATACAGGCACATTCTTTTATTGTTATATTAATTTCAAGATTTTCAGGTAAAACATGTTGAGAGCAAATTCCTAAACCAAATTGAACACGCACCGATATTAATTATATAAGCATCAATTTGTGAAGACAGTGATTGAAAAGATTGTGAGATCAAGCAAATACAGAACGAATTGATTGATAAAACTTCTCCGTTTATGCAATTAGGTGATGGTTGTGTTATCAAGCGTTATGCATATTTAGTACGAACTGGTTCAATTTTGTTAATTTTGCTTGAACCACTAAAGATGAAACAAGCTGACTATATTGAATTCTGTCCCTAATTTTCTTTTTGGTGAGATAGCAAAATCGTCCTCTATCTATGAGTTGATGCACTTAACTAGTCAACATTACCTATTATGCTTTTTCATTATTAAAATTTATTTTCTTAATTTTTCCTTGGGTACTAATAGCCCAGGTTTATTTTCTTCCTGTTGTGTGATTAAATATCAATGGTCAAACTTCTTCGAAACTAAAATCACCATATACTACATCATTGGGAATCCCATAAAGACATTATATGATTTTAAGACCACGTAAACCACCCTCATTATCAACAATGGTCCAAATGATAATCTTAATTCATATGTTTTATAGATCATGCGATTCTAGCTAAAAAATTCTATATCCCGAGATGTATATACTTTTCATCAACATTGGTTTTTATCCTGATGAAAAAATATATATACTCAAGATGTTCGGATTTTTCGAAGGTCAAAAAGTAATATCAAACACCTTTTAATCTCTTCCTTTAAACTGAAAAGTTCTCCTTTGTGTTCCTAAAGCAGTTGAATTGCAATTTTTTGTTGGTTCTTCTCAACCTGCTTTAGTCGCTGATGAACTGAACAAGAATTCAAGTAGGTTTCAGTGATGACAATGGAAAAACAAATAGTAAAGAACTATGCAACCATAAAGACAATGCATCTAGCTCAGTTTGGTTTTACACGCAAGAAAGATTCAACGTTCTTACAAGAGATCTGCAAGTGATGATGTGTTGTAAAAACAAGAGGTCTCTTCCTTAAGGAAGATTTCGAAGTCTGGAATAGTTTATTCCTACTTCATAGAACGAAAAATCTTACTTTCTTATTTCAGTTGAGATCGTTCACATGCTTAATGAACAACACTTTGATCCATGAATGTAACTACTTATGGAGAATGAGACAAGAAGATAACTAATAAATTAAAAAAAAAGAAAAGAAAAGGTCTAAGGTTTCGTTTATTTCAAGGGAAATGAATTATTTATAAGATATTTAAAAAAAAATGATCGTTTATATTGCTTATAAAAATAAATAAACGAAAATTATCTTCATCATCTACAAAAATGTTTAAACATAAATTGTTTTGATAATGCAAATATTTTCATTGACTAATTATTTCAATAAATACAAGTGATTCTTTTTTGAAAGATTTTATTAAATAATTCATTTTCTACGAAATAAACAGCGCCTAAATTTGCTTTTCTTTCACTCACATTGATGGAGAATTTAGAACATTAATAAGGTACGGAAGGTCTTTCAAAATATTCATTGGTAAACTTATGGGTTCAAATGCATAGATACTGTATTTTTCATCCTAAGTCCAATTTATTCTTAAGAATGTAAGAGGAGTTGAGTTTGAACATGACGTAAAGTAGTTGCAATTCATATAATGCTAGTCATATTAAAATAGTATGCTTTCCATTTTCCTTTGACAACATCATGTGTTAGCAGAATAAAAATCACTGCAGGTCCTATTCGGCTGCATTTTTCCATTGACTCCTCTATTACCTTGGACCGCCCCTATCTCGATGCTATGATGACCTTTCTGATGAAAGTTAGAGATTGTCGGTGGGGTCCTGATTTCTAACCAAAAAGAAAAAAAAGACAATCTTCTAATCAACTAAGCTAGTCGGTAAGGTTAAGAGTCGTGAGACCATGTTTTGTATGCAATGAACATGTTTTCTTAATGACGGAAAAGCTTACTTTAGAAAGATAACTGTAAGTCTATGATAGAAATACCATAAACAAACCAAATCATAAGCCTAAACCCAAATGGTAGTCAAAATATGAATTGGAAATATCATATTTGTGCCGTGTTTCTACTCAACATATACAATCACTTTCTTTTATCATCATACTAACCTCACAACTTTTGGGTAAAATACATTTGAAACATAATCCTTAACCAAATCAGAGATGCACCCATTTTAATTATATGAGTATCGACGTGTGAAAACAATCTTCAAAAAGATTGTGGAATCAAGCACGTACGAGATAAATGACCAAGAAAACTTTTCCCTCAATGTGATTGAGTCATGAGTTAACCGTGAACTTGTTCAATTTCCGTTCTTGATATTTGTGTCGAAAGGGGTGAGCCCTCAATGCATTATCAATGCATTATCTTTCATGGGGTACTACCATGTGAGATTTCCCGCAATTTTATCAATGCATTATCTTTCTTTCTTTGTGCCCGCTTGAGTCTGCACTAATTTCTGTTGCAGATACAATGTGCGCAACGCCCTCTCGTGTTCCAAATTGTGTCGCAACATCACGCGTGATTGGTCAAACTATGTGGGTTTTCATCTTTTATCAATTGGCCGACAAAAGTTGACATCTAATTAGAAATATTTTCTTTAATCTAAACAACTTAAAGCTTGAACCAGACAAATTCATAATTTCTTCCGAAAATTGTCAATTTTACCAGGACCACTAAAGATAAAACAGACAATTACATTTAATTCAATCCCTAATTTTCTTTCGTGAAGAACAATAGCAAGACATCCCTAATTTTCCATCCCTAATTTTATATCGACTAAGTCGCCATGCCATATGAGGCACCCCCAACCTCCCAGGCTCTCATTGGCACTAGCATAAGCTGTGCAAGAGCAATCCCTCAGGCATTCTTCCCCACACTCCTTCAAGTTCAAGCTCATGTTGGCATGTGCTTTCGAAGTGTCCGGCAGCTTCACATGTTTTACCTTCACGAATCCCTCTCCACTTCGACACACCGACACCCCTCCCTTCCTTATGCACCCTGCCGATCCATCTCTCAGGTTCCAATCAACCGGGGACTTCGGCTCGAGCCCTGGCAGGCATGTGCACTCGAACTGGCCCGTATTATACGGATTGCAGTTGCTGTTGGGCCCACACTTGCCGTAATAATCGCACTGGTCCTTTGGAGCGAACCAGAATTCTATCCACCGTTGATCTCGGTTGTGCCACGTGGATCGTGGGAGTGACCCCGATTCGTTCACCACCATTCTTGTGATGATCGATGGGTTAACGATGCCATACATTAGAGAAACCTCGTCTGGGTCATTTACAAAGCTTACGTTGAAGATGAAAGCGTGAGTCATTTCAGGTATACCGCTCCACCGATCTCCAGTCCATGATCCAGCACGCCAGTATGGATCCCCATCCTTGTACAGAAACAATTGAGCGTAGCCTGTTGGGTTGATCCTATAGGAGAAATTGCCGGGTGTCGGATCCTCTGGGGACTTCCATGATGTTAGGAACCGGTTCAAACTGGTTTTGCGGTTCAACCCGAGTTTCATGAAAGGAATCATGGTATCTGTTGGATAATCAAAGCTTTGCCATATCACCCTTTCGCTAAAATCTTGAGCAAGGATTAGATTGCCTGTATCCGTAATCCGGGCTGTAGTTGAATAATTGGATGATGCAGAAGAAGCATTCGTGGACCAAACAGGAAAGCTTCCATTTGTCTCATGGAGCACCATATTTCCATCAGAATCAATTGAAAGAGCTCCTGAAGTGCCACTGATTGGTCTCTCTCAATTAGCAACCCAAACAACGGTTTGCTCAGAAACTTGGTAATACCAAATTCCAACGTAACGGCAGCTAGAATTACCTAGGCTGAAGAAACCGAGAGCGAAAACTTTACCATTGGAGACCAGGAGATTGCCATCTTTGATAGTATTGTTTTGGTTTAGGATGTCCAAGCTAGTACTTTCCTGAAGTAGAAAAAGAAGAAGCAGGGCATGTGCTAACCCCTCTTCTGTGTTCATGTTGTTGTTCTATTGAGGACACAATGGGATGATGTCTGAGGCAACAAAAGTGACTGAGTGAAGGATACCTCAAATACCACGGAGTGTAGTTGAGGTCTTAATTAGTGAGGATCCACATTTCACATGAATTTAAGTAATTTTCACCTTTTTGGTCCACTGTGTAGATGGAGCGCAAGCTGTGCCGCTGCCATTGTCCTTTCTAAGCTTCATATTTTCGGTTGATATGTCTCGATCGTGAAACAAGGAAAAACTCCCTACTTCATGTTAATTGAAGTCATGATCACCTACCTTGGCGACTCGCCTCACCTTTCCCTTCCCGGCAGCCTTATCCCTTTAATCAATGTGGTCGAAATAAGTTGCTTGACGTGTCTTTGCTTTCCCATCGAATCAGTTTAAGGTGCGAGAACAGGTTCAGGGTTATCATCACACCGCTCATCCTAAAGAGAAGTTGACACTTCAAAGGTGGATGAGAGGTGCCTTGAGAAAAAGGCAATTGCGGTTACCCAAGACTTTGATCACTAGGTCGTGCATCTAACCCTGTCTGGAAGGGACACTTTCCCCCTATTCATTAGATGACTTCGACTGCAGTTTCACAAGTGAGAAGAGTGATTAAGCGGAGTGTTTCAATCATAGAGCAAGAAATCTGACCCGTAAAAGAAGAAAAAGATAGGTCAAGAGAAGAAGATGGACCGATGGTTTCTCGTGGCAACGTGAGGTGGCCAATATGATTTCAGTGTAGAACTAACAATCTGATAATCAAACCGATATGATAGGTTTTGGATTTAAAAAATTGGGAAACATGTTTCGATAGATAGATTCTAAGTTTCAAATAAAATTAGAAACTTGGAACTTCAAATTTAGAACCTTAAACAAGTTTTTGTGTGCGTGTTTTTTTTTCATGATGTTTAATGATAAGTATATAATCTGAAAGTACTAGCTTGAATTTCCATTTTCGGCAATATTCATTAGTAAAATTTTTACTTTGTTAATATTTAAAAAATTTCATGTATTTAAATACGGATTGTAATTAGTAGGCTGTAACAAATGATAGTCATCAAAGGTAATGATTCATTGCAATTGTTCTATTAAGAGTACTAGTGAAATTTGAATAGACCTTGAAACCGACCCTAAAATTCTTAACATAGGTTCTAAGTTTTAAGTTCAAAAATTAGTAAACTATGCCAGTGGATAAATTCCCACTCACTCCTATTAGATGACTATATGATTTAATACTTACATATTCTAATGATGATGTATTTCTTGATATTATCCCAAGACATATAGAATGACCCTTTAGCAT
The DNA here is from genome assembly GCA_014182895.1 of Angophora floribunda. Lineage (NCBI taxonomy): Eukaryota > Viridiplantae > Streptophyta > Magnoliopsida > Myrtales > Myrtaceae > Angophora > Angophora floribunda. The sequence continues at coordinate 7,734,739 of CM024708.1, read as the reverse complement.
GGAATACGTTTAGCGATTCTATGGTTGAGAAACCGATTTTCCGGAAAATGCAAATCGATGAAAAGGAAAGCCATTTACTAACGTTAATGTTGAGTCAATATCGCATGATATTATTTTCCCTCGTCTATAAATGAATGTCCGTACAATCGGATAATTTGTGATCACAAGTGAAATGTATTTGCCACGCGTCGGCCGATGGGCACGATGCCGTCGAGAAAATATTCAGTGGTTTGCTCTCACCACATCATCAGTTGACATGGCAAGCATTTTTTGCTCTCAGCCAATAATAACTTGACACGTGTACGATGATGTGGAATTAAAAAAAAAAAACTAAAAACTTCGTTTCTCTCACTTCCTCCACCATGACAGCCATCACCCGAGCACGATCGTCGCCGCCGCTCAAGCCACCGCGACCTCCATCCTCGAGTCCTCCGCTTTGTCCATGGACGAGATTTGGAGCTTGCCATCAATGCTCGCGGCCATGGACGATTTGCGGTGACCAGATCTGTGAATGAGGCATCTCGGAGCCATGGACAAGCAAGCGGCCATGGATGATGGAGGAACCCTTCCAGCGCTGCTCGGGGTCAACCCCAGTAGCCTCTCGGGCTCCCTTGTTTTTTGTTTTTCTCCAACCTCCAGATCTGGCATCGCGTCCTTCGTCCATGGCTTCACTTGCCCAGATCTGGCGAGGAAAGATGGAACAAACCTTGGCGAGGCCGTCTCTCGTCCAGATCTGGTGAGGGCCGGCCTCGTCTGTGAAGCCATGGCTGCGACAGATCTGGCTCCAAGCCATGGCACCGGCCGTGGACGAGCAAGGAGAACTTCCAGATCTGGCGAAGACCCTTGATGGAGGCGAGCAAGAAGACTGCGAACTTTCAAATGGGAGCTCATCCATGGCCGCGAGCCTTGAAGGTGAGGTCCATGGCGACTCTGCCGGTAGCGACGACGGATAGAGGCGCCAGATCTGGATGAGCAACATTGGAGCCGACAGCGAGCGACGACGGAGGTGTATTCGGGACCGACCGCAAGCGCCATCGGAAGCAGTGGAGATGGTGACTGGAGAGGTGGTGCTCTGTGATGGAGGAGGAAGGATCGCAAGCAATGCTGGAAGGGGTGGAGATGGTGGCCGGAGCAGGGGTTCTCTGTGGTGGAAGAAGAAGATAAAAATCAAAACTTTAGTTTTTTAATCCACCTCAGCAGGCACGTGTCAACTTGTTATTGGACAAGAGTAAAAAATGCTCGCCACGTCAGCTGATGACGTGGTACTTGCAAACCACTGAATATTTCCTCGATGCCGTCGGAAAAATTTAGCGGGACTAGGTGGGTCAACTCCTCCGCGTCCGGTCCTTCGAATCCGTGGCGCTCTCTCTCTCTCTCTTCGTGCCTTCAATTCATCTCAAGCTACGCGTTTCTTCTCTATTTTATTAATTTCCTTCCCCCCCATTTATTATTATTATTGTTATTGAATTGGCCAAATTGCGTAATTAAAAGAAATGAGCAAACGAAAATGACATCTGGAGGAAATACCATAAAAGAAATTATTTGAGATTGTTTGTGGGGTCAATTAATAATCTCGAGAAAATTTTGGTCATTGTAGTTAGTGACATGTGTTGCGCACTAGGGCTTCATTTGTATTTGTGAAAGAAAAATGATTTCAAATTTTTTTAAACCTAATCGCTTCTATCACTTGAAATAATTAAGTAGATGAAAAATTTTCCATTGTCAAAAATAATTTATATTTGGATATTTTGGTGAACGATAAAAATATTTTACATTCATTCAATCTTAGAAGCGATATAAGCAATCATTTATTTTTTAAATCATTTATTTTCTACAAAATAAATGACATATGAAAAAAAAAACTTCACATGATGTTTAAGTACATGATCAATGATTATAATGCTTTTGAGCTTGCAAAAAAACAAGAGGAATTTGTCCAATTGATTATAAATCTATTTGTACAGATTACCAATTTAGTCGTAAATTTTTTTAATTTTGCCATTTGTTATTGTTGATGTGGCGATGTATTATGTAGAATGATCGGTGATGACTAGACCATCACTATATCAATGCGTTTTAGCGAAAATTGGTTGAAAGAATTATATTGAAATTTCGTTACTAAACTAACAAAATCGAAAAGTTCATAATTAAATTGATACATGCACACATATATATGCGTGCATGTGTTTGAGAGATATGTTTATGATCAATGTAGTTATTTTTTGAAAAAGAGAACAGTTAGATGTTGGGGTCGTGTCACATTGTCCTAGAGATAGGTCAATTACTTAAATAGGGATTCTCTTAGACATAGGCACCTTTTGCACGTGCATGTATAGTGCAAACCTCGTGCCCCAGCACATATGCTGTTCAGCGTTGTGAATAGTAAATTGAAATTAGAGGAGTTGACACCAAAAAAATAAAAATAAAAATAAAAATTTCACAATTAGAGAGAGGCACGCAATCATGTGTCTTCTGGTCATTTGAAGTTGACTAAGATCACATCTAGCGGTATAAAAACCTTAAATAGAATTGAGGGTTAAAGTATGGTTGGAGTGCTAAAACTTAACAGAAGTGGACATTTTGATGCCAAAACCTTCAAAAAGTGCCAAAATCGGAGAAGAATTGTACACTTGAATGCTAGCGACAAAAAAATCTAGTCAATTTACTGACGTGGCAGCTTTCTAGTGAGAGAAATGCAAAACAACATCGTTTTGCAAGTTGATGTGGCTAGGTAAGTCCAAAACGATGTCGTTTTATGTTGAATTCGATTTTTAATATAAAAATTAATTAAAATATATTAAAAACTTAAAAAACAAAAACACAAAAAAAGAGAGAGAATAACACAAGTAGAGGCGGCCGCCACCCCATCGTCAATGGCCTGTAGGCCCTTGTCAAAAGCCGGGAGAGGGCGGCGACCCTCTTCCCAATTTGGGTAAGGGTTGCCCACCCTCACCCTAGCCTGGGTGAGGGTCGGCGACCCTTGCACAAGTGCCAGTGGCCTTTACCATAGGTCTAACGGCACTAAGCATTGATCCTTGCTCAAGTTGGGGTGAGGGCGTGCAAACCCTCACCTAGATTTGGAAGAGGGTTGCGGCCCTATCTCGACTTCTAGCGAGGGTACCTGACGACCTTCGTCGGCCATTGCCACTATCCTACCAGCGATGGGGGCGCTGGCCACCAATAGGGGAGCCCCCTCCTACCTATGCTTACCTCTTTTTTTTAGTTTTTAGTTGAATTTAATTAATTTTTATATTAAAAATCAAATTTGAGTCAAAATGACGTCGTTTAGCTAACTTAACTTTTCGGCAAGCCATGTTAGCAATCTATATTAATAAAAAAAAATGCCATACGGGATTTCTGGGATTGGTTGCCAAACTTGGCACTAAAAGTCCCACTTTTCTAAAAAAAATGGTACTTAAGTATATCTTTTAGAAATTTTGACACCAAAGTGTCCATTTGTGCCAAGTTTTGACACTCTAGTCATACTTTAGCTTAGAATTGAGATTTCCAGCACATCACAATTGTTTAGGTCTTTGGTCCTCCAAAAAAAGGGAAAGTAACAACCGTGTTTGTTTGACAAAAAATAAACAATTTTCAAAAATATATATTAGCACGAATCGCTTACAATAATAAATGGATAAGATTATCCACGAAAATATGTAAATATAAATTGTTGTCAATAATGAAAAGTATATTTCATTGATTGATTATTTCAATAGATATAAATGATTATTTTTAAGAAATATATTTTTTAAATCATTCAATTTTCACAAAATAAAAAGAATGTGTTCGTTGTTTACTTATTGCCCTCATTTCTTTACATTATGGTTTAGGTCAAATTGTCCTCTAGAAGAAAACTTTGCTATCCTGAATTTTTGCAGGTTAAAAGAGAAATCATGACTTAGTATCCCTCCCTACATGACTTTTCCCTAATTTCCATAAATTACATAATTGAAAAGAAATTATGAGAAATCTCAAATTATGTCAACTGTAACACATTTACTATAAAAAACTTCCAAATTCATCTTACGTCAAAGTTCCGTTAAATGATTTTTCAACTAAAATAATGTTGTCTTGGGCACCTTGTTAACACTATTTGCTTTTTGGCTTCATGTAGGCAGATTCTTAACTTTTATTATGAACATAATTTTGATGGAGAGTAAAATATGTTATATAGTTACAAGTTTGGTATTTTTGGTGTAAAAAAAAGATTCAGGATATTAATTTAGGGCTTTTGGTGGCTTTTGCCCATAATAATAAGTATGTCAAAGTTTATTCTTTTGGCGCTAATGATTATTTTATAAGTAATAAACTAGAAATGAGCGCTAGAGAATATGTAAGACTAGCTCACAAGCTCGAGGGACAATGGTTTGTGAGGAAATGTTCATTCTTCTCGGAGATTGATAATATTCGTGGACGAGATATGCCTGGATGGAGTTTGGTAATGTCCCGTGGTGGGATATACTTGGACATGCATCCGACGTATCTACTCTAAATGAAAAAACCAACTCGGGAGAGATGATAAGCCTAGATAGGATTATATGTATCCAAAACAATATTAAAATAAATCAAAAAATCGGGAAATAGAGGAAAGAACGATCTATTGAGAGGGGGCAGAGGTAGCGGCCTCTCGAAGGCTATAATTAGTTGCGGTGGTCGCCTGATTACTCTCTCGCGCATGCGTGAGCGGCATCACGTACCAAATTCTGTCGTGGTGCCACCACTTGTTTGGACCTTGGAGACCAACTTGTGGTCGTAATCCTGGCATATGTTCTCTTTATCTGTCCAAAATTTACGATAGGTATGTAAATTGGTACCACCTCGTGGTGGTGTCCATATTCCTCGAGGGACACATCATGGGGTGGTCACTGTCTTGGGCGAAAATGACTAGGTATGTGCCATTTGTGGCGAATTGAAATTGGTCTCTAAGATAGAAGATATTTCACGTAATCATCACACAATGTGACAACGACAGAGACAAAATGCTAGGAAATAATCAAGAAGCCGGCATTTAAAATTTGAATGTAAATTTTTTTTTTTGGGATGCATATCATACGGGTGCCAGAAATATTGTTCAAGGAGATGGGGCTAAGGGATAAAAATGTTAATTGAAAAGGGGCATACAAAGTTTATGTGGTTGATCGGTTATATTACATATTTAGAGGAGTGAGCACTTTAGTTTTGTTACACCTTGACTCTCGAGCTCGCAACAACCCCATTTCACTTGAGGTCTAACTGTACAACGTCCCAGGCACTGTCGACAACCAATTCATGTTTATATTATAGTTAAGCACAAGCACAAGCGGGAACAAATCTCCCCAAATGGTAACAATAGGGATAGCAGTAATAACAGCAGAGGAAAGACAAAACACTATTTTATTTATCTATAAGGTTAGCTTGTACACTAGCAAATATATACACGCCTCACTATAGGCGACGTGCTAAAGCCTACTCAAAAAGTGACTGGCTTAGCTAACCTATTACTGTACAAGTGGCGGAGGGGCTCATCAAAAAGGGAATAGGCCACAGCTGCCTATTTGCTATCCTCTGAAGGATCTGTCTCTCTAGTCGTCGGGTCTAAAAGCTCGCCATCAGGGGGATCCATGTCACGCCGCGACTCTCGAGCTCACGGCAACCCCATTACCTTGGTCGATTGAAAGCGACGTCCCAGGGCCCATCCACGACCATTCATTTTATCTTTCGTTAAGCGCAAGCGGAAGATGAACCATCCCTAGACAATCAATCAATCAAACAGGGATAGAGGGATGAACAGCAAGAACAACAACAACTACTCAATTATTCAATTTACTGGATTAACCAATGGAGGATCGTTTTTCGAATTACAAGCCCGACAAAAAGAGCCGATCCATCTCCTAAGCCAAATCAAATAGAAACTAGGCTAATCCAATTAAACAAGAAGAATCCTCAGGTTCAACACCACGGTCACTCGGACCCATCGGACTCAAGCTCCGTCGAGTCGATCACTGGAGAAGTGGGGGCAGGATTCTCCATTGTGGGTACACCATTCTAAAGACCTGAAAATGGTTAACCACGACGGGTTGAGATAAAATCTCAGCGAGTTCTTCCCCTAAGCACCGGTTAGTACGCCAACTCAACTCGGGGTATATCTCCAGAACTACGCCTCACTCAACCCAACAACCCACAACCAGCAAACAACAACAGATAGGGCAACCCACAATCAATATCGGTTCGCATGCAACCTTACCCGGTATGCCATACCCTGCACGTCAAATCTCATACAATGCAATCAAGGCACATGGCCGTTAGATGAAACAGTTCATCAATCACATGCGAATCGCGTCACAAGCGATCTCACTTGGCCATTGCCACACCCCCGCACGATCAACTCATGCATGCGTACCATAAATAATGCAATCATCACGACATTAAGAGCATGCGAATAATCGAGCATCTCACACAACTTTCGATGACTCACACTCACATATGCTCCGATTATTAACGCCCCCTCCACGGGCCAACGGCACAACCTTATGGTTGGCGGTTCCTGGCTAAACCAGCTTCGTCCTCTTTACCTCGAGGCACGGCGACGTCAGGGGTCATCCCTTCCCACTGACGGCATTCCCGAAGGAGCACAGGACCCGCCCACTACCGCAGTCCTGCAACTGACAGGAACATAGGACCCGCCCACTACTGCAGTCGCGTCACATGTCCCCCGTCAGGCATCCGACCGAAGTCAAACGACCCATTGGCCACGGCACAACCCCATAGGGATTGGCGGTCTTCCGGCAACGCCGGGTTCTCTCATTTAATGTGATCATGCAACACATCATCAAGCAATCCATTTATATCTTTGCTCTGTCGTGAATGCAACATCACTCATGCTCATGCGACATGCCATTTCAGATAATCCACGCAATATGTCATGCGATCTCACTCGACAATTCCAAAATCCAAAATCCAAAATCCAACCAACACTCGATCACGCATTTCATCATCAATCACGAGTATAATTAACAATCGGCACTTCAATTAATCATAACAATCAATAGCACATCAAATTCGAGACAAAAATTAGCTTACGCATGAACAAAGTGCCGTGAAATAATTGTGAACGAATCGTGAACGTGCTCGTGTGAACAGTAATTATGAACAGTGATTTTTCCGAAATTCAATTAATTAAAATATTTAATCCAGAAATTAAAAAAAACATTAATTTAAACAATTAATCAAGCAATTAATTGAAATCATGCTTAATTAATCACAGAAACACAATTAATCCTAAATTAAGCACAATTAAGCTTAATAAGAAAAAAATTAAGCTAATCTAATATTAACCAACTATCTAACCACCTATCTTAGGGCTAATACAACTTAATTAAACCCATTAAACCAAAATTAACACTAACTAACCAACCCTAAGCAAGTTTAGGCACTAAATAGGATTAGGAGTTAAACTCACCCGTTAAGCGGGCCGGCGACACGGACGCGGCGGCAGCGACGAACCCGACACCCGGGGACCTCTACCACGATGATCCAAGGCAGTCCCGGGCTCAACACAGCAGCAACAACTCGGAATCCCCACAGCAACTCTGAAAAACTGCACTGCTGGAGGAGGAAGAAGCTGATCGGAGTTGAACGGGCTGCCCGGAGCTCCGGCGAGTGGCGGGCCAGCGACCAACAGCACCTGGGGGTCGAGGGGAAACCACTTGTGGCTGGTATGGGCGGTGGTTTGGCTGGAATGAGAGAAAAACAGGGGAAAAGGCGGAACAAAGCAGGGACAGGCGGAATAGTGACGGTCCAGCAACAGCTGGCTTACGGCGGCCGTACGGATCGGTCGGCGGCTCTTTCCGACGATCGGCCGACGCTATCTAAACGGAAATTCTCTTTCGAACACAATGGCGGGTGGCACGAGACGTGATTCCAACGAGAAGGCAATGAACAACTCCATTTTCGGTGAAAGGTCAGAACTAAAAAATTGAAGGAAGGAAGGGAAACTAGGGAGAGAAGGGTGTGCGGTTTGGGGAAGATGAAGAGGAGAGAGAGGGTGAAGTGAAGGCTGGAGATAGGCCTCATTAAGGCCAATTAATGCTTGGGTCAAGTCCCCAAAACATGACATCATCTTCTCTCTCTTCCTTTTTGACTTTTCTTCAAAATATCCAAGGGCATTTTGGTCATTTCCACCTTGCACATTTCCCAATGTGCCCTTGGGCTGAAAATGAAAGGTTGGCCTAGGAAACGGACCAGAAAATAAATAGGAACGGGCTCGGGAATTTATTGGGCTTGAATCGGCTCAGGTTTGGATAACGGGCTAGGACAGGTAAGGGGTCGGTTGGGTCAAACGGGCTCACTTGTTTGCCTCGGGCCTTCCATGGCGGCTGTCCCACCTTGGGCGTGAGGCCCTCACTGTTCTTGCCCGGCCCACGTCCTCGTAGACTCGTTTCATCGGTCCGAAAATCATTTTTCCAAAAACTTGGCTCATCTGACACTGTCGACTGACTAAGAAGCATCGTCCTAAAGTCCTTCTCGAACATTCCCGAAAATTCGAAGTCCAATATTGGATTCACATGCCTTGTCAATTTCGCCTGAATGCCATTTTGGTACTGCTCAGATTGACAGGTGGCTTTGAGGATTCACGCGTAACCGACTCGTGCCAATTCACGTTCAAGACTTCTCGACACATGGACGTCCCTGACTTCATGAAATTGCGAAGGATCGATTCTTATTTCAAAGTACACGATTATCAAGGATCGACATAGGGCCGTTTGCGGGTTCGATAATAGTAGACGGAATCACCCATCGTCCTATTATTTTTGTCCGCGAATCGATTTCTAGTCGTCTTTGAAATCGGCCTGCATGACTACAGGATCGTCCTTACGCAAGTCTCATGGTCTAGTCGTTTTCCCAGGTCAAGTTCTTTAGTCGCACGAGTTCTGTCCTCATTAGCCTTTCTCCTCAAGGTCAATATCTCAGGAGTGATTAGTTCCGAGTGAGATCAACCAACAATGCATTAGCGAAATTAATGTTCATTCATCCCTTAAAGGACTCGAATTTCAGGATGTTACAATCCATATCCATAGGATCCCAGACCTCATTTGTCGGCCCCACAGGAGGGACCAATCCATCAAAGCCTCGGAGAGGACCGTACAGAATGCCTCCCATCTTAATGAATCATACTTTAAAGACGTGAGGCGCATAATAGTCTCTCAATTCCTTATCCACCCATATTGTAGTAACATGATGCCCATACACAAAATTGCGGCTCGAGGCTGGGTGCGTGGTAACGATGGTACTCATGTCCATAAGGATGCTGAATCGCACCGAGTACTACGTCATCTAGGGCCTGAAAAGGTTAATTACGATGGGTTGAGATAAACTCAGCAAGTTAATGTCCTAAGCCTCGGTTAGGAACTTCGTTCATCTCGGGAATTTAACATACAACCTAATCCATCAACCATCAACCACCACACCTTAAATAAACAAAAATAGAAGACAGCTTAATAAGTAGACACAATTACAGCCAATCCTACTTGGCATTGGCACACGTGACCTGTAGAAACTGTCAACCATCTCACAATAACAGTAGGAGAAATGCAAATAATCAGAGAATTGTGCATAACATTCTCATATTTCAATGCCCATATGTGCTCCGATTATTACGACCTTCAAGGCCACGACACAATCTTTTGGTTGGTGGTCAATTGGTCGTAGACCAGGCATCGCCCTTCTTCTTGAGGCACGGCGACGTCATGTGCTATCTCCCACTGACGGCATTCCCGAAGGAGCATGGGCCCGACCTCTACGTAACTCCAATTGACCCTTGTCAGGCGACCATACCAAAATGCCACAATACAACCCTAAAGGATTGGCAATCATTTGGCTATACCGAGACTATCAACTTTAATCTGACCATGCAACACTTCATCAAACAGTTTACTCTTGTATTTACTTTTGCTTTGTAGTGAATGCAACATAATTTATGCTCACGTGACATACTATTGCAATTGACACACGTATAATGAAATGCAGTAGTAATCGACAATCACGTATAACAGTGTAGTCCAATTACACATGAAAAATTCGATAAATCAAAAAAATCAATTCCAATCAATCGACAACCACATATTCCCCATAATTCTCGAGAATAATTGACAATTAGCAATTCAATATATCTTAACAATCAAGATTAGATCGAATTAAGGCTAAATTTTGCTTCTCCATGAATAGTGCCACCTGAACAATAATTATGAACAGTAACTCATCTGAAATTAATCAAATAATAAAAATTAATAAACATAACCATGGTTACTAAACTAACCTAACTAGGGTCAATTAACCTAATCATGGTTACTAAATTAACCATTGTTACTTTAATCACTAACCCTAGTTACTTTAATTACTTACCATAGTTACTTTAATTACTAACTATAGTCACTTTAATTAACCATGATCAGCCCTAATACTCTAAGCAAGCACAAATTAAACTAATCAAACTACTCTAAGCAAGATTAACCATTAACTAAGGATTAGGCTATTAACTCACTTAGGTTGGAAATCCGACGATTCTGGCGTGAAGGTAAAAGCGAGGGCTATGAGGGATTAGCTTGGGGACAGTGATGGACGACGGACGGCGACTGAAACTAGCCAAAATAGTGTCGGAAAATTGTTCCGGCCGAAAGGGCAACAACGGTAGAAAATGGGCTAGATGGGTTGCTAGTAGGGACCAGGGGCGGCCGGGGGTGAATGGCTGGCCTCTGGACTTTGGTGGCTCCATGTTGGATAATGACAGCAGCTTCGGCGGTAGTGATAAGGGCAGTTTCCGGCGGTGAATAGTAGGGACGGTAGAAGAGAGAAGAAAAAAGGAAGAGAAAAGGGAGAGAGAGAGAGAAAGGCTAGTGTTGAGTAGCTGGGATGGGCAAAAGGAGGAGAGAGACTGGGTTAGAGAAGTTAGGTAAGAAGCTAAGGCAAATGGCTAGTCCACTTGCTTCAAGCACCAATAAAAAAATAAGCAAAAAAACAAGCCAAACAAAGCCCATTCACGGTGCATTTTTTGACATCTCTACGAACTTGGCCTCATACTGATCCATTATCATCTGATTCTGATACAGTTTTTGAAATTCTGCTAACTTCTGCTCTCTCACGTAGTCTGAAAAGTACTTGTTCAGAAAAGCCTCCTTGAAGGTATTCCACATTCTGGTTGTACCCTCGAGAAATACCCCTCCTTGGGTAGCTTCCCACCAAGTGCCGGTGTTACCTTGCAGTTGGTAAACCGCTATGATCACTTTCTCTTCCTTAGAGCACTGCAGTAAGGTAAACATATTCTCCAGCTCCTTTATCCAGAAGGTTGCTATCTTTGGGTTGCCAGCCCTAGTAAACTTGGGCGGTTTCAGTTTCATAAATTGCTCCACCAACTAATGCATAGGCCAGTTACTAGTCTCAGGCCTAGCTACAGGAGCAGCTCCGACAGCAACAATAACGAATTGAGTCCAAGCCTGTTGTACTATTAGGGCCTTGAGGGCATGCATAATCCCGTTCATCCTTGAGTCTTCCGATGCTATCTCTTTTGCACCAGTTTTGACTTGCGTTGTCCTCCTTCTCTGACCTCTCTGACTCGGGGTTCTTAATCCGGGGGTACTCTGATCCGGACTACTCATTTCCTAGGACCACGAAGGACCCTACAATCAATCACATGGAAGAAAAGAAACTATCCTTCCTACTAACTATTCTTACGCCCCATCTCAAGACTCATCGCATCTTATCACTGCATTAGTCAATCGAGCTTTGATACCAAAAATTGACGAGGTTGTCACGCCTTAACTCTCAAGCTTGCAGCAACCCCATTTCACTTGAGGTCTGACTGTACGACGTCCCAAGCACTGTCGTCAACCAATTCATTTTTATCTTATAGTTAAGCACAAGCGAAAACGAATAACTCTCTAACTAGAAACAATAAGAATAATAGTAATAACAGCAGAGAAAATAAAAAATACTATTTTATTTATTTGTAAGGTTAGCCTGTACACCAACAAATATATACACGCCTCACTACCATAGCTAACCTATTACTATACAAGTGGAGGAGAGGCTTTTTTAAAAGGGAATAGGCCACAACTGCTTACTCGCTATCCTTCGAAGGATCTATCTCTCCAGTCGTCAAGTTTGAAAGCTCGCCATCAAGGGGATCCATATCCATAGGATCCCAAACCTCATCTATCGGCCCCACAAGAGGGACCGGTCCATTAAAGCCTCGGAGAGGACCGTACAAAATGCCTCCTATCTTAATGAACTATGTTTTAAAGACGTGAGGTGTGTAATGGTCTCTCGACCCCTCGTCCACCCATATTGTAGTAACATGATGCTCATACACAAAATTGCAGTCTGGGGCTAGCCGCATGGTAATTATGGTACTCATATCCACAATGATGCTGAATCGCACCAGGTACTATGTTATCTAGGACTTGAAAATGTTAACCACGATGGTTTGAGATAAACTCAGCAAGTTAAAGTTCTAAGCCTCGATTAGAAACTTTGCTCGCCTCAAAAGTCTAACATACAACCTAATCCATCAACCATCAACCACCACACCTTAGAGAAATGAAAACTAAAGATAGTTTAATAAGTAGACACAATCACAAGCAATCCTACTTGACCTTGGCACACATGACCTGCAGAAATTGTGAATCATCTCACAATAACAGTAGGAGACATGCAAATAATTAGAGCATTGCACATAACATTCTCATATCTCAATGCCCACACGTGCTCCGATTATTACGATCCTCAAGACTACAGTACGATCTTATGGTTGGCGGTCAATAGGTCATAGATTAGGTATCGTCCTCCTCTTTGAGGCACGACGACATCATGGGCTATCCCCCACCGACGGCATTCTTGATGGAGCATAGGTTCGGCCTCTACCGCGACTCTGTAATTGACCCCCGTTAGAGCATTTGACTGAAGTCAGGCGACCAAAAGGCCATGGCACAACCCCGAAGGATTGACAATCATTTGGCTATACTGGGACTATCAACTTTAATTTGACCACGCAACACATCATTAAGTAGTTCATTCTTGTCTTTACTTTTTCGTTGTCATGAATATAACATAATTCGTGCTCACGTAACATACTGTTGCAATTGACACACGTATAATGAAATGCAACAGTAATCAACAATCATGTACAACAATATAGTCTAATTACACATGAAAAATTCGATAAACCAAAAAAATCAATACCAATCAATTAACAACCACGTATTCCCCATAATTCTCAGGAATAATTGACGATTAGCAATTCAATATATCTTAACAATCAAGAAGACATCGAATTAAGGCTAAATTTTGCTTTTGTATGAATATTGTCGCGTGAATAATACCCGTGAATAGTAACTATGAACAGTAACTCATGAACAATAATTATGAATAGTAACTCATTCGAAATTAATCAAACAATAAAAATTAATAAACTTAACCATGGTTACTAAATTAACCTTAGTTACTTTAATCACTAACTCTAGTTGCTTTAATTACTAATCGTAGTTACTTTAATTACTAACTATAGTCCTTTAATTAACCATGGTCAGCCCTAATCTAATCAGCCACAATTAATCAACTAATCAATAATTAACCAAGCACAAATTAAACTAATTAAACTACCTAAGCAAGATTAACCCCTAACTATGGATTAGGAAATTAACTCACTTAGGTCGGAAATCATACGACATCGGTGCAAAGGTAAGAGTGAGGGCTACATGGGGTTAGCTCAAGGATAGGGACGGACGATGGACGGTAGCCGAAACCAACCAAAATAGTGGAAAATGGGTTGGATGAGTTGCCGGCGGGGATCAGGGGGGGCCGACAGTGAACAGTTGGCCTCCAGACTTCGATGGCTTCATGCTGGACAATGGCAGTAGCTCCGGTGGTGAACAACAAGGACAACATAATAGGGAAGAAAAAGGAAGAGAAAAGGGAGAGAGAGAGAGAAAGGCTGGTGTTGGGTGGTTGGGATGGGGAAAAGGAGGAGAGAGAATGGGTTGGAGAACTTGGGTAAGAAGCTAAGGCAAGTGGCTAGTCCACTTGCTTCAAGCACCAATAAAAAACAAGCAAAAACAAGCCAAACAAAGCCCACTTGGGCACCAAAGAAAAATGGCCAAGAAGAGAAGCCCATTGGGTTGAGAAGGGAGGAGAGATTGGTCTAGCTTGGGCCCCTCATGGACTAGGTTGAATGGGCGCAAGGCCCATTGGGCCGCCGGTTATGGGCCGGCCCACCTATGTGCTCAAAACCTGGTCCAAATTTCCCTTTTTCCGATACTTTCAAGCCCACCGGAAAATCTAAAAATAAATGAGGCAACGTCCAAATATTTAGTCTTGACATCACTAGGAAGTCGATTCCCAAAAATCGGATTAAATTTGGGACTAAATTTAGTCAATTGCAACTGTAGTACAATTTGGACTATCGGGCGCCCCTTTAGGATTTTTCCTCACATTTGACCCGTTGTCAACCATCATTTGATCTACGTTTACGCTAATTCTCAAGTTAGGGACATCTCTCAATTATCATGTGATCTTGGTGGCTCAATTGATAATCACAAATACAAGATGAAAAGGATTAAGTTTAGCGTCGTTTGTAGTTCATATCGAAGTCGTGCAGAAATCACCCACAATCCTATTTCGTACTTTTGCTGAATCGATTTATTTCCATTTCCCTAATAGTATAGTACTAGAGGATATTGTTTCTGCCTAGGTGCTCCTGGTCGAATGGTTCGTTCCTAATCGAAATTGTGAGTTACACACGTATCGCTTCTTATCGACACCTCCCTATAATTCATTTTTCTAAGAACAAATAGCTCGGAATATTTGTACTAACCAGACATTCGACTTATATCGTCATTTTACCCAAAATGGGGTCGATTTTTAGGATGTTACAAGTTTCCGACAAACACTTTGAAAGACAATGCATATACCTCGATGGAGCGTACATGATTCTCACATTCACTTCAATTTCCTAAGAGATGGTCACCTATGTCTACTACCTTAATCATTGACTAACTAGTACCATCAACCTATTTACATGTTTAACTCAAAAGATTGTCATCCGTTGCACTTTTACCTCTCTAGAATCACACCCTTGCAATATGTAACACCAATCTATTGATTAATTGCCTCCTTTCTTTTTATGCATGACCAATGGGCTTCGCACATCTTGTCCAATCCTTGGTGCAGGATATATGAACATTTTCAATCACCTAATAAATTAATTTTTATTTAGAATTAATATCATGAAAAGCTCCAAACCAATACACTTATGATAGATTTACTCAAAACTAATTTAGTGATTGCAAAAAATTTTAAACTGATATACTTGTAACAAATTTATCCCAAACTAAATTTTTGACTGGAAAAAATCTCGAACTGATATATTTATGATGAACTTACCATCCATTAGTTTTCGCATGAAAAATAACGAACTAATACATTTGTGATAAACATATGATAAAACTCTAGAGTGAAATACCTATTAATTGTTATGTATTATCTAATTAAGCAATTTAATGGAAAAAAATTAATGGAAATAAATGGATGGTAAATTTGTCACAATTGTACCGGTTTGGAGTTTTTGATAGTCAAAAAATTAATTGGGAGTAAAGTTATCATATATGTATTAATTTAGAGTATTTCGTAAAATTAATCATTTTACTTTTTTTATAAATACCCTTTTATTTATTAGCATGGTTATTCCCCCTTTGCCCACGCGCGTGCATATATATTTTGTGCCATCTAAGGTGACCTTCGTTCTCCCTTGGTTTGTAGAGAATCACATTGCCAGCTGTCACGAAAGCGATGGCACGAGGCGACCAACATGGACTGGTCCAACCATCTCAACCTCTCGTTAAGGTTTACCCCGTCCAGCGGGGGAAAAAGAAGAGAAGAGAGCCACGAAAGTGGCCGGCTGACGTGGCAAAGATTATAAAAAATGGAATTAAAGTTTAGAACGTGATCCACGAGAATTTAAAAACTCTAGTGGCATGGTAGTTGGGCCGTTGATATAGGTTAAATTGATTTCTTTTTCTTTTTCATTTTTTGAAAAATGTTAATTTTTTTTTTGGGCATGGTTTAACTTTATTGTCGTGCACGCAAATGACTTTGATCAAGTCAATTTCAGCCTTTTTATTGTCCGGTTTTCCATGCTTAATAATTAACCTTTTTTTTTTTTTGGTGCTTTCTAATCTCTGGAAGATTCGCGCCTGCCTTTTAACGTATGCCATGTCGGAATCAAATTCAACGTGGTTGAAACTATGGCCCTGTTCCTCCTCATTTTTTGTTTTTTTCGAATTTCAAATTTTGGGTTAGTAAGAGACGTTATTGAAATAAAAAAATAAAAAACAATAGCAAGAGGGTAAGCATTGCTACCATCCCCATCTTTCATCATAAAGCATCCAACAACACATCAATGTTCTATATCAGATTCAATAAACAGATTTGTGTTCATATATAGGTTTAATATCATGAAAAAATCATAAATTGATATATTTGTGTTAAACTTATTAAAAACATACTAAACATGATGAACACATAAGCATACCATATCGGTTTGACAGCCGAGGCATGCAAATGCTTCTCTTTCGGACTTCTGCCGGCTTAACACATCTTGGAATTCCAGTACCCAGTACTTGCACAAACTAGCGGCCTTCGAGCATCGAAACCGTAAGGTCGTTTGCGGAAGCTGTTCGGTCGCTCGGTGGTAGATCGGCGCAATGGTACTTGCTCTTGAAAATGAATGCAGGTCGTTCTGGGGACGCAAGAACCCCATCTTTATTTGCCATCATGAACACAACGGCCGACATGCTCGGCCTATCGTCCGCAAGTTCTTGCACACACAAAAGACCGATCTGGATGCACCTCAAGTGTAATATATGGGTTTTGATCCAGTCAAAAAAGAGAGAGAGAGAAAGAAGAGTTGAATGGTCAAAAAGGAAAAGAAAAGAAAAGAGAGACTGAGAGCCTTCGGGAGAGAGGAAGAAAAGAAGAGAGATAGAGAAGAAAAGAAAGAAAGAAAAAGAAAAAGAAAATGATATAGAAGGATAAGAAGGGGGGAGCTCGAGCAGAACAGAGGGAAAGAAAGAAAGAGAGGGAGAGGGAAAGAAGAAGAAGAAGAAGGAAGAAAAATAGAGAGAGTTTTGCACCATGGGGACCTTGCCAAGCCGATTCAACTTGGAGGGAAAGAAGAAGAAGAAGAAGGAAGAAAAAATAGAGAGAGTTTTGCACCATGGGGACCTTGCCAAGCCGATTCAACTTGGAGGGAAAGAAGAAGAAGAAGAAGGAAGAAAAAATAGAGAGAGTTTTGCACCATGGGGACCTTGCCAAGCCGATTCAACTTGGTATTACAATACCCGGTAAGTGCTCGCATCCCTTGTTCGTTCAATCGGAGTAGTTTTGAATTTAGGGCTAAAAATTCGGAATTTTTGGATATTTGAACGGAGAAGACCGATTTTTGAGTCGTTGAGCTGCGCATTTTTATAGAAATGCTAGTTTAGGATGTTGTGGAGCTGTAGGATTTTACGGATCTTGATTTGAGCTTATGGTTTGCTCGGAATGAAATTTTGAAGTTTCGCACGCGTGATGAACAGTGCGCGTCGAACACTTCGGGGCCATATTTCGTCAATTTTTGGCTTGATTTTGGGACGGGTAATTTAGGGTTATTAGAGTACGTGGAAAAAGCTTTCTATTGACTATAAGAGCGTTTAAAACAGAGCTCAGTGGAGAGCTTGGTCGAGAAAGTTATGGCATGATCAAGTTGCACGTTCAAGCTCCACATCATTTGAATTTGCGATTTGTTGGCGCGTAAGCGTCGTTTTATCGACAAATAAGTATGGTTTAACTGGGTTGTAATTAGGATAGTGTTTTACTCAATGTTAATATTTTTCTCACCTATTTGTTAGGGTTGCGGGTCCTGACGGTTCAAGTAATCGGTGTCATTTAAGCATAGACGTTTTAAGGTGAGTGGTGCTATCTCTTCTAAGAATTTATAAATTCATGTCTTCAAAGCGATATGGATTTGAGATATTATGAGCTATGAATAAGCATATTTATTGCATAAAATTTGGATTGAGCATTTACTACATTTTGATATATGTGAACGGTGTGAGGATTATTTGGTGGAAATATATATTTTGTTCGATGAATGATGTTAAGAAACATTATATATTTTGGGTTTGCAAAACCTTTTGGAAGAGGCTTATGAGGAGTCCTTGATTTTAAATATGGCTTATGAAAAGTTATATATTGATTTGTGAACTGGTTTATGAAGTGGAATTTGGTATAGTTTGGGAAATGTATTGTGATTTATAAAGTGTGATTTTGTAGAGATTAATCAATGGACTCGACCATTGATATTTGAATTGCAATTGTGAAAAGTTACGGTTTGGTTATTAAACTTGAGTTGTGAAATGGTTTTTAATTTGGGCTTTATGACTTGTGGATAATATTGTTACGAATTGGTGTTGATGCTCAATATTGCCGTGAGTCTAATGAGGGGCTTATGGGTATGCGCATACTAGTCTAGGATATCCTTGTGGGCCGAGCCACCGGCTTATAGTAGGTGGAGACCTAACTAAGGGGGGAATCTTGGTCGCTTTGTCACGTAGCGTTATTCGTGACCATGGCTGGATATTTGAGCTGAGTTTGGTCAATGAAGTGGACCATTGATTTGTGATATGAGTTTGGTCAATGGAATATGCCATTGACATGTGATTTGAGTTTAGTCGATGGAATGTACCATCGAGTTGTGGTTTTATATGAGATTGATTAATGGAATAGACCATTGATATTTGGCATGAGATTAACCAATGGAATTGATCATTGGCGTGAGTTAATGAGATTAACCAATGGATTAGACCATTGATGTTTGTTTTGATATTGTTGTGAAATAAATATTTCTGCCATAAATATAGCTATGTTGAAACAAATGTGATTTATCCTCTTATTACATATTTGTTTTATTTTGAAAATGGGTTAAAAGAATTGTGATTTGTTTGTAAATATGCATAGTGGGTGTTCGATCCATTTAGAAGGGATGCATTACTCACTGAGGTGTGGTTTGCTCACCCCTCTATTCTTCCAATCTTTTCAGGTTTTTCAACTAGTGATGAGTAGTACGAGAGCGATAGCCTTGATGGGACTTTTGGGAGCAGACTTTTGGGAGCTTAGAGGCTGCGTCCTTCGAGAGGAAGGACGGCCGTGTCATTCCCCTTTCTGGCTAAGATTTGGGGTGTGACATCAAGACCTCCTCATTCGAGCATGAATCAACCATCGACTCGTCAATAATGCTCTCGCAGTTCTGTTCTTCCCACAGCTCCCATACCTGCGATTGTGTCGTGAACAAGTGAGCATTTCAGGCTAATTTGTTATGTCTGAGTCCAGTCCCGTCTCTAGTACTTACATGGCCTACCAAATTGGCAGATGGATTTTCATGGTAATATGTACTATTCTTTTTGCCACTGATGATCTCCAACTGCAAAACTCGAAAACTATAGACATCAGATTTTATAAAAAATATACCTTCCATTGCATACTCTGGCGACATGTACCCGCTGCCGCAACAACAATGAAGGAAAAACAAGGGGTTTGACTAATTAGTCGAGTTGAGGTTCTTGGACTTGATAAGGTGAAGGTGAAAATTCTTACTATGTTCTGACTACTCGATCTGTGTTTCCTTGGATTTGGTCCCCGCTGCATTTCCTTGCCATACCGAAATCTGAAATCTTCGGATTCATTGCCGCGTCGAGGAGGACGTTGCTGGCCTTTAAGTCTCGGTGGATGATCCTGAGCCTCGAATCTTGGTGCAAGTACAAGAGTCCTCGAGCCACCCCGGATACTATTTCGAACCGTTTTCTCCAATCCAGCAACGATCTTCTCGTTTTGTCAGGACCAAGATCAAGGCATCAACAAGCCATTGTTCGCCGTCATGGATCGATCTATGAAATCAGAGTATTCTAGCTAGTGGGAGAGCAGAAGATGTACCGAAAAGGAAGGCATCCAAGCTTTTGTTGGGCAAATATTCGTAAATTATCATTTTCTCGTCTTCTTCAACACAGCAGCCCAGTATTCTTACCAGGTTCCGGTGTTGGAGCTTCGCAATCAACCGGACTTCGTTCTTAAATTCTTCAACTCCTTGTCCTGAATGTTTCGATAGTCTTTTAACCGCTATTTCTGTTCCATTGTCTAAAACGCCCTGCCAAATAAATTTCCAATGTGCACGTCATTATCAATTTTTCTAAGTAGCTCTTTTGTTTAGTGGAAGTTTACCTTGTGTACTGATCCAAAACCGCCTCGACCGAGCTTACTGAGGCCGGAGAAATTGTTTGTTGCCGAAGATATGGTGCTCAGATCAAAGAGCGGCACATCTCTGTTTCCTCTGAGCCCATTGTCGCGGTCTTTCACACTCCAAGGGGCGCCGAGATATGTCGAATTGGTCATATCACTCCCCAGTGGATTTTGGCTTCTGCGATCTGTTTCCAAGACAACCGCATAAATGCCATTACCAAGAAATCGTGAGATTCCTCATTCAGGAATTCATTTTGTTGAATCGAATGAAAGTCGTAAGATAGAAAATATCTTCACAAACATTTATATATATATATATATATATTGATGTATATATATTGATGTACTTTATGATTTCATCTAATGGACCCTGAAACTGGCCTTGTGCTGGTTTAGTTTCATCATTGAAATGCTGCATTGAGATGTGAATTAGCATCATCATGATTTCTCTTGTTCAAGGTTCTTAGATTCGGAATTGATCCAATAAAAACATAGAATTCACTCTGTAACTGACTTCCTATAGCTAAGAACAGTTCCAAGATTGAACCAACTAAAATTTGTGTCCTTTATTAGCTCGTGAACAATAAGAGATGATGAATTTTAGCTGGAAAATTTAATAAAGAGCGTACTGATGTTGAGGACTAAGGGACGCACTCTTTCTCTTTCTGACCACCAAGACATACAAGAAGGAGCCGGCGAGCAGCAGAGCTGTCAAAATGGAAACTAGAATTATCGCAACCATTGCCTTTTGGCTGAGGGATCTTGTTTTCCTGTAACGAGCTGAAAGGAAAGTACAAACACAGTACTTCAGATTCAATGACCTCAAAAGTGCTTATGCCAAGTATAGAATGAAAAATTCTTTCAAACTCAACTTGAAACCAGGTATCACCAAACGGATCTCAAATGATACAGAATTTATCCGATGCAAAAGCTCGAACTTGGTTCCTAGAAGCATGGGTGTGAATTCTCACGCTCATGAATTTAATCTGTTTTGAAGTTCGAAGTATCATTTACTTGACAATGCTAATTTAATGAAACAAATGATGTTGCAGGAGATAAATCACATTAACAAAGGAAGTACTAGCAACATAACAGTAACAGAAGCAGGAGTACCTAACTCGATGGCATTGACCCGTACAATATAAATCTTGACCTGCATTGGCATATGTTCTTGTATCGCCTAAATCCCCCTGCCACATGAGGCACCCGAAACCACCCAGGCTCACATTGGCACTAGCATAAGCTGTGCAAGAGCAATCCCTCAGGCATTCCTCCCCACAGTCCTTCAAATGCAAGCTCATGTTGGCACGTGCTTTTGAAGTGTCCGGCACCTTCACCCGTGCAACCGTCACGAAGCCTTCCCCACTTCGGCACACGGACACACCTCCCCCCCTTACGCACCCTGCAGATCCATCTCTCAGGTACCAATCAACTGGGGACTTGGGCTCGAACCCTGGCAGGCATGTGCACTCGAACTGGCCTGTATTATACGGATTGCAGTTGCTGTTGGGCCCACACTTGCCATATTAATCGCACTGGTCCTTGGGAGCGGACGCGATTACTATCCACTGCTGATCTCGGTCGTGCCACGTGGATTGTTGGACCGACCCCGATTCGTTCACCACCATTCTTGTGATGATCGATGGGTTAACGATAACATACATTACAGAAACCTCGTCTGGGTCATTTACAAAGCTTGTGTTGAAGATGTAAGAGTTAGTCATTTCGGGTATACCGCTCCATCGATCTCCAGTCCATGATCCGGTACGCCAGTACGGATCCCCATCTTTGTACAGACACAATTGAGCGTAGCCGGTCGGGTCGATCCTGTAGGAGTAATTGCCGGGTGCTGGATCCTCTGGGGACTTCCATGATGTTAGGAACCGGTTCAAACCAGTTTTGCGGTTCAGCCCGAGTTTCATGAAAGGAAGCATAGTGTCTGTTGGATAATCAAAGCTTTGCCATATCACCCTTTCGCTAAAATCTTGAACCAGGACTAGATTGCCTGTATCCATAAGCCGGGCTGTACTAGAATAATTGGATGATGCAGAAGAAACATTTGTGGACCAAACAGGAGAGCTTCCATTTGCCTCATGGAGCACCAAATTTCCATCAGAGTCAATTGAAAGAGCTCCTGAAGTGCCATTGATTGGTCTATCTCGATTAGCAACCCAAACAACGGTTTGCTCAGAAACTTGGTAATACCAAATTCCGACATAACGGTGGCTAGAATTACCCAGGCTGAAGAAACCAAGAGCGAACATTTTATCACTGGAGACCAATAGATTGCCATCTTTGATAGTGCTGTTTTGGTTTAGGATGTCCAAGCAAGTACTTACCTGAAGTAGAAAAAGAAGAAGCAGGGCATATACTAACCCCTTTTCTGGGTTCATGTTTTCTTTTTATTGAGGATATTGTGGTATGATGTCTGAGGCAGCAAAAGCGACTGAGTGAACGATACCTCAATTACCATGGAGTGTAGTTGAGGTCTTAATTAGTGGGGATCCAGCTTTCTCATGTAAATGGAGTGCAAGTTGCGATGCCGATGTTATCATTTCTAAGCTTCATATTTTCGGTCAATATTTCTCGATGGTGAAACAAGAAAATAATTCCTACTTCATGTAAATTGAAGTAATGGTCACGTACCCTAGAAACTGGCCTCACCTTCCCTTCCCAGCGGCCTAATCCCTTTAATCAATCTGGTCTAACGAAGTTGCTTGAGGTGTATGTGCTTTCGCATTGAAATGGAGAAAGAACAGGGTCCCGGGATACCATTATGCAGCTCATCCCAAAGAGAACTTGACAATTCAAACTGTCGTGACGGAGATGGGTACCACGTTGAGTCGGCCTGAAAGTTTGAATCTTGAATCTTCCATAAACTCATTGCAGAAACTGAGAAACAAAAAGAAGAAGAGTCCTCTCTTTTAACTCGCTAACTCCGGTCGTTGCGGAGAGCGACTGAAAGGTGAATTGTATCCACGCCTTTCTTTGAAGTCAAAGCGCCCAGTTGCTTCCCCGAAAATAGCCATTTCGTAGGTTTTGTCAAGGCTAGAATCGACTATGCCATTTGATATCCTATAAACCCTTTTCAAATTAGTCATTTATGCTAAGCTAGTAGTTCGATTTTCATATGACAGAACTTAGCTACCATATTAAGGTGGTTCTTTCGATTTGATCATAATTTGCTGTAATATATGGAATCTCTTCACTTGAGGATTGTCTGTCTACTCTACAAAGAATAAACTCCGTGTAAGCCGACCTGGTTCGGATTTTGTACGCATGCTTTTATTGGATCACCAAATATATGACCTGATTTACCCCGCTAGACGCTCATGCAATTAAAAAGCATTGACGTATATGTAATCCGGCTTACTAGAACAAACCTTATATTTTCTCCCTAATAAGACGTAATTTAGGCTTTCGAAATCCACAAAATAAAGAAACTAAAAAACAAAAGTTGGCCGAATAGTCGATGAGAGATGCCTTGAGGTAAGGGCAAACGCAGGACTTTGATCAGCTGGTCGTCCCATTTGTCCTCGTCTGGAAGGGAGCACATTGGCCGCATCATCAGATGACTTGGACCACCGTTTCGCAAGCTAACAAGAGACAAAAACAGGTTGTTCAATCATTCATCAAGAAATCTGACCACAAAAAGAAAAAAGATAGGTCAAGAGACGAAGATGAGCCGATGATGGTTAGTTTTGGTAGTGCGAGGTTGCGTGAGAGGAAAGAGAGAAATTGTTTAAATAGTCTTAAACTTATGGGAAAAAATCATAAAAAACTTCAAATTTGATCAATTATGACACATTTAATCCAAACTTTTTTTTTATAACATCAAAAACCCCAAACTTGTATTCATGTGAAAAAATTACCCTATACTTTTTTCTGTGATATCAAAAATCCTAAATTTATAGTTGTATGAAATGTTTACCTCAAACTTTATAGTGACACCAAAAAATCCCAAACTTGTATTCGTGTGACACATTTATCTCAAAAATTTGTTGTTATAGCAAAAAATTTATGGTTTTTAGTGTCAAGAAAAGTTTCAGGTTTTTAATGTCACATGAATATAAGTTTGTGGTTCTTAATGTCACGAAATTTTTTTTTTTTACAGTAAATATGTCATAGTGAACATAGTTTAGGGTTTTGATGATTTTTACTTAAGTTTATTTCACTTTTGTCAATTCAGTTTTACTCTTTTCAATTATGCCAATTGAGTTATAAATTTTTTAAAGTTTTGCTAATTGAGTTTATCCGATCAATTCTGATGTGGACAATTTCTGTGTTATGTGGCATGTATGCAGTACTAACGTGGACAATTTTTAATAATATTTCAATACTTTTTCAAATTTTTTATTTTTCCTCTTTATTTTTTATTTTCTTCTCTTTTCCTTTCCTTTCTTTTTTCCTTTCTTTTTCCCTATTCCCTTTTTCCATCCATCAGCCATCGCTAGGCCTTGCAAATGCTGGCTTCAGTCGAGGGCCACCCTTGCCAACCTTGGCTAGGGCATCCCTCACTCTAGGTCGGCAAGGTTAACCCTTCGCCAGATAGGGTGAAGGAGGCCCTCGCCAACCCTCACGGGCATCCCTCGCCTAAGGTTGACAAGGGTAGTCTTTCGCTAGATTGGGTGAGGGGGCAATCTTTTGGTGCCCGGTAATCATTTGGTGACCCTTCGACTAGAAACGCAACATAGTTATCATGTTGAAAGTAATATCAAAAGATGTTGAAATTTAGAAGAATGAATATCATGTAATAAGAGATAAGAGTCGGATGATAACATTAAGTAATTCATATGCAAGTTCTTGTGAAACTTGGAAAGGGTTCCTCCAATCATGATGCTTTGAAGATGGTGGTTGCCAAGGGAATGGGAAGAGAGGTCATTGTTATAGGCAGAAGTCGATGTGTGGAGATACCACATTACGACATACCAACATGGAAACTGTTTCGAGTAGCAACCGCATTAGTTGTTGAAGGAAGAGTTACAGAAAATTTGAAATTGTTAGACATAGCAATAAAACTCTGCTTTGTCGAAAACCATCAAGCAATATGCGCAAGCCAAGTCGAATGTAACTCTCTCCTCCTCCACTCTACATCAATTCCTTTCCTGGTTTGTCGGAGTTGGCGTGTACTACATGTACATATACGATGGGGAAGATGAACTAAGTTGGGATGCCAAGAAATTTTCATCATTCAACGTGTGGTTGATATTGAAGATATCACTGCCTATCTCTCATGACTCTTCGTGTTTTTGGTCGAAAGACTGTTCTGTTTCCGATGAAAGTCGTTTCGGCGCACATATTAAAGTGTCCTTATTACTATTTATTTACACATGTCTTTTCATATGTTTAAGGTATGTCAAGAGTCGTGTTTTAAGCCTACATATAAAAAACGAGTCTTGTAGTCGGTTTAATTGTATGGTAAATGAAAAGACATTTCAGCAAGAAAAGTACTGTATTCATCTCCTTCCTTGAGAGCTTCTCTTGTGAAAGTATTATCAGAGTTGTGCGACTTTGATATTCAATAATTGGTATCAGAGCAAGGTTATCTGAGACCGAAAGCATGATTGTCAAGGACCGTGAGTCAAGTCTTCCAGAGCATAGTTTGTGAAGACAGTGGTCAAGGATCGGAATACGTCGAAGTTCTGCCAGTGTACAGTCAGGGACTGTGATCGATTGGTCGGAGATCAAGGTTTCTTGGAGTAGTGCCGAGCATTATTTCAAGTCAGATGGCGGATGTTTCAAGTTCGACGAATGGCATTGAGAAGCTCAACAACTCCAACTATAATAATTGGAGCGTCAGGATGCAGTTTTATTTGCTGGGTCGGGATTTGTGGGATATTGTTGGTGGTAGCAACACCACGGCACCTAGAGACGATGATGAACTGAGGAGATGGAAGATCAAAGCGGGTAAGGTGCTTTATGCTCTTGCTGTAACTGTCGAAGATGATTTATTGCCGCACATTAAGAGCGCGCAAACTCCCAGGGAGGCGTGGGATAACTTGGCAGTGTTATTCGCAAGGTCGAATGATGCCAAGCTACAAAGGCTGGAGAACGAGCTGTTGTCAATGTCACAACAAAATATGACTGTGAGTCAATATTTCTCCAAAGTTAAGTCTATTTGTGACGAAATTTCAAGGTTGGATCCCGCTAATGCCATCTCAGAAACAAGAATGAGAAGAATTATTATTCAAGGGTTAAAGCCAGAGTATAACGGTATTATTACGGCTACTCGTGGATGGGCAACTCAACCGACGTTGACCAATCTGGAGAATATTTTGGCTAACCAAGAGACTTTAGATAGTCAAATGTCTAAGGTTTCGATTAAGGAAGAAGAAAGTGCCCTCTTCAGTGATAAAAGAGGGTTCAAGGGCCAAAGGCGAACCGGTGCTGACAATACTCGTGGATGGCAAAAGCAACCAGCTTGTGAACGATGGCAAAAGTGTCCAGGAGAGTCAAGCCTTCGACTAGGGGGAGCCGGGCGACGCGATGGCAAAAGACGTAGTGGACGATGTTACGTCTGCGGCAAGGAGGGCCACTTTGCCAGAGATTGTCGAGTGAAGAAAGTTGAAGGAAATGTTGCAGCATCATCGAAGAGGAATGATTTCGATGAAGAGAAGGAATGGGATTTCCAAACGTCTATTGCAATAGTGGCGTCAGATGAGTTTGCTACCTCTTCCGCAATCGAGTTAAACGATGCGATGGCATTAATCTCTGTAAGTGAAAAGTCAATTAATTATAATTACGACTGGATTGTTGATTCAGGGTGTTCGAGTCATATGACCGGAGATCAAGGCAAGCTATCGAACATGCGTAATTATATGGGAGGACGTGTTGTTATTACTGCAGACGGCTCGAGATTGCCGATTACTCATATCGACGAGACAATAATAACTCCTCGGTTCAATTCACAACAAGTTGAATTGAAAAGTGTGTATCATGTGCCAGGAATGAAGAAGAATTTATTGTCTGTGTCCCAGCTCACAGACTTGGGTAATTATGTGGTGTTCGGTCCACGAGACGTTAAGGTGTACCGAAGTTTGAAGCCCACTGGTCGACCAATCATGGAGGGACGTCGGCTGGAGTTTGTTTACGTGATGTCTGCTCAAACGGCATACGTAAACAAAACCCGAAGGAATGATACACCTGATTTATGGCATGTGCGGCTTGGGCATGTAAGTTATCACAAGTTGAAGGTGATGATGCAAAAAAACATGCTGAGGGGTCTTCCCCAGTTGGAAGTGCAAGAAAATGTGATTTGTGCCGGGTGCCGGTATGGGAAGGCACATCAACTTTCGTATGATGAATCGTCGTTCAAATCTCGGATGCCTCTCAAGCTCGTTCACTCGGATGTGTTTGGTCCAGTGAAGCAACAATCTGTTAGCGGATTCAAGTATATGATCACTTTCATCGACGACTTCTCTAGGTACATCTGGGTTGATTTCATGAAGGAAAAATCTGAGGCGTTTATCAAATTTAAGGTGTTTAAGGAGAATGTTGAAAGTGAAGTAGGCAGAAAAATTCGTTGCCTACGCACCGATAACAGGGGAGAGTACACTTCCTACGAGTTTACAAAGTACTTGCAAAAGTACAAGGTACGTCGACAGTATACTTGTCCGTATACGCCACAGCAAAATGGTGTTGCCGAAAGAAAGAATCGGCATCTAGCTGAGACATGTAGGAGCATGTTACACGCGAAGAATGTTCCACGTTTTGGGCTGAATGTATGAAGACGGCGGCTCACGTGACTAACAGGCTACCACAAGTAAGGCTTGGTTTTATGTCACCGTACGAGAAGCTATGGAAACACAAGCCTGTGGTAAGTCACTTTAAAGTTTTCAGATGTGTATGTTATGCATTTGTGCCTGATCATCTTCGTAGCAAATTTGACAAGAAGGCAGTCCATTGCATATTCGTGGGATATGATGATCAACGAAAGGGGTGGAAGTGCTGCGACCCTACAATAGGGAGGTGCTATACTTCAAGGAATGTGGTGTTCGACGAAATGTCATCTTGGTGGTCAAATCAAGCTGTCGAATTGCCAAATTCACAACATTTTGACGAAGAGGTTGAAGAAAGGCTGAAAGAATTCGATGAGAATCAGCCTGTTGAAAAAGATGTCGAAACACAATCACTAGGATCGACAAGTTTATCTAGTGAGCCTCCAAGGTCGATAGAAGAACTTCGACCAAGTCAGGTCGAAGAACTTGAAAAGGAGGAGCCTCAACTTCGAAGATCGACAAGGTAAAGGAAGCCAAACCCCAAGTATGCCAATGCGGTATTGACTGAAGATGTTGGCGTGGTCGAGCCTTTAACATATGAAGAAGCCTTGAAGGGTACGAAATGGAGGAAGGCCATGGAAGAAGAAATCCTCGCACTAAAGAAGAACGAGACATGGGACTTGGTACCGAAACCTAAAGAGGTATGCCCTATTTCTTGTAAATGGGTTTATAAACTTAAAACTCGACCAGACGGGTCGATTGAAAGGTATAAAGCACGTCTAGTGGCTCGAGGATTTTTGCAAAAATATGGGGTTGATTATGAAGAAACCTTTAGCCCACTGGCAAAGGTTACCACAGTTCGAGTTTTATTAGCACTTGTAGCAAGCAAGTCATGGAATGTGTGGCAGATGGATGTGAAAAATGCTTTCCTGCATGGAGAACTCGAGTGAGAGGTATACATGGAGCAACCAGACGGCTTCAAGAGCAAAATTCATCCAGAATATGTCTGCAAGCTAAAGAAAGCATTATATGGCTTGAAGCAAGCCCCGAGAGCGTGGTATGGAAAGATTGCAGAATTCTTGTTGAAGAACGATTATAATGTAGCTCCAATAGACTCGAGCTTGTTTGTGAAGGCAAAAGATGGAAAGGTTGCAGCTGTGCTGATTTATGTGGATGATCTCATCATCACTAGAGATGATGAAGATGAAGATGAGATATGTCGAATTAAAGCCAACCTCTCTGTGTGGTTCCAGATGAAGGAGCTTAGAGAACTGAAACATTTTTTGGGGCTCGAGATTGATAGGACAAAGGAAGGATTATTCCTATGTCAACAAAAGTATGCACGAGATCTCTTGAAAAAATTTGGAATGATTGATTGCAAACCTATATCTACTCCATTGGATGGGAACGCGAAGCTATGTGCTGAAGAAGGTCGAGAGCTTGAAGATTCGACTATGTATAGGCAACTGGTAGGTAGTCTAATTTACCTTTCCATAACTCGGCCTGACATCGCTTTTGCAGTAGGAGTAGTGAGTCGATTCATGGAGAAGCCAAGGAAGCCTCATTTGGATGTAGCCAAGCGTATCCTAAGGTATGTAAAGAAGACTTTTGATTTTGGGCTTTTGTATAGAAAGGAATCATCAAGTGAGTTGGTCGGTCATTGTGATGCCAACTATGCTGGAGATCAACACACACGGCGATCAACTACTGGATACTCGTTTAATCTTGGATCAGCAGTAGTATCCTGGTGCAGTAAAAGACAGTCGACTGTGTCTTTGTCTACAACAGACGCTGAATATAGAGCAGCAGCAATGGCAGCTCAGGAGAGTACGTGGCTAGTGCAGCTATTGAATGATCTTCATCAGTCAATAGATTATTCGACAATATTGTATTGTGATAATCTATCCACTATAAGCTTGACAGAAAATCCAGTTTTCCATGCTAGGACTAAGCATGTGGAAGTCCACTATCACTTTCTGCGAGAGAAAGTATTGAAGGGCGAGATCAGGATGAAGTACATCAAGACAGGTGATCAAGTTGCTGATATCTTCACCAAAGGTCTTGGAGCTGCAAAGTTTGAAGAGTTTCGAGCTCAGCTTGGCATGGTCACGAGGACTATCCTTAGAGAGAGTAGCCGGTGAGGGGGAGTATTGAAGATATCACCGCCTATCTCTCATGACTCTTCGTGTTTTTGGTCGAAAGACTGTTCCGTTTCCGATGAAAGTCGTTTCGGCGCACATATTAAAGTGTCCTTATTACTATTTATTTACACATGTCTTTTCATATGTTTAAGGTATGTCAAGAGTTGTGTTTTAAGCCTACATATAAAAACGAGTCTTGTAGTCGGTTTAATTGTATGGTAAATGAAAAGACATTTCAGCAAGAAAAGTACTGTATTCATCTCCTTCCTTGAGAGCTTCTCTTGTGAAAGTATTATCAGAGTTGTGCGACTTTGATATTCAATAGTTGGGACGCCTATTTAACAAGAGGGGATCAACTTACCTAGTATGCAGATCCAAAACCACCTTGCCCGAGCTCATTGTGGAAGGACAGATTCGTTTGTAGCTTCAGCGATAGAGCTGATTTCAAAGAACTGTTGATCTGTGTTTCTTCCTACTTGGTTGTGGTTTCGCACGTCTGGAATTCGTCAAAATATGTCAAACTTGAAGCAGCACCGGCAAGTACTTCGCACCTGCTTCTTTCTGCTGTCGAGGTAGTCAGATGCAATGCGTAGAATGAAATCAAAGCAATCATCTAATGCTTCTCTTTTCTGTGAGACTGACAACCAAATTTGTATGCTCGATTCGGAACTACTTTTTGTCTTTCCTGAGGGATCATTTTTGCCTTTACATTTGGAATATATGATGTTAGTAATAAATGCTCCTAGTTTTGGTCTCCAGGTGAATAAGGTTATATTTATGTTCTATTTGACTTAGATGTTAACATGATATCAGATTAGGAGGTCCGAGTTCAAATCTTTCTTTATTTGCTTCTATTATTATATTTTTTCGAGCTTACTCATAGGCTGAATTTTAGCTTGTGCGTGAGGGAGACTGTTAGACTACTTAAATATTACATAACGCATACATCTAACGTCTTCAAGTTTTTGGAATGGTAAGCCATGATCTCACAAAATTTTTCATGGATTTACTCTTAGTATGAACGAGCATGTTGGATCATGAGAATAACCTAATTTGAACTATAATCTTAGTAGCTCTAATGGAAGTATCAAAGTTAAATAAAAAAGAAGCATCGTGCAATTTGCAGTTTTAAAAACATACCAAACATTATGAACATAATGTTGGAATTTCAGTACCCAATACTTGCATAAACTGCTAGGCTTTTAAGGAGAATGTGTGTTATATAACTAATCTAGGGCAAGAGAACGGCAAAACTAGCGGCCTTCGACCATCGAAACCGTAATGTTGTTTACGGAAGCCGTTCCAACACTTGTAGATAGATTCGCGCCATGGTGCTTGCTCTTGCAAACGTATGCTGGTCGTTTTGGGGATGCAAGAACCGCATCTTTATTTGCCAACATGAACACAACAGCGGACATATTTGGCCTATCATCTGCGAATTGTTGCACGCACAAGAGACTGATCTGGATGCACCTCAAGGCCTCTTCTTTGGAGCATGAATCATCCATCGACTCGTCGATAACGTCCTTGCAGTTTCCTTCTTTCCATAGCTCCCATGCCTGCGATTGTGTTGTGAACAAGAGAGTATTTCAGGCTATGTATTATGTCTGAGTGCAGTCCTGTCTCTTCTACTTATTTAAGAGTTCCAGTACTTACATGGCCTACCAAATTGGAAGATGGATTTTCATTGTAATATGCACTGTTCCTTTTGCCACTGATGATCTCCAACAGCAAAACTCCGAAGCTATAGACGTCGGATTTCATCGAAAATATACCTTCCATTGCGTACTCTGGTGACATGTACCCACTGCCACAGCCAAAATGAAGGAAATAAAGGGGGTTTTGATAGTTGAGGTTCTTAGACTCGATAAGCAGCATTGCAATGGCAAGAATTCTTACTATGTTCCGACTACTCGATTTGTGTTTCCTTGGATTTGGTCCTCGCCGCATATCCTAGCCATACCAAAATCCGATATCTTCGGATTCATCGCCACGTCGAGGAGAACATTGCTGGCCTTTAAGTCTCGGTGGATGATCCTGAGCCTCGAATCTTGGTGCAAGTACAAGAGTCCTCGAGCCACCCCAGATGCAATTTCAAATCTTTTTCTCCAATCCAGCAGAGATATTCTCGTTTTGTCTGGACCAAGATCAAGACATCAACAAACCATTGTTCGTTGTCATGGGTTGATCTATGAAACCGAAGTATTCTAGCGAGTGGGAGAGCAGAAGACGTACCGAAAAGGAAGGCATCCAAGCTTTTGTTTGGCAAATATTCGTAAATTAGCATTTTCTCGTCTTCTTCGACACAGCAGCCTAGTATTCTCACCAGGTTCCGGTGTTGGAGATTCGCAATCAACCGGACTTCGTTCTTAAATTCTTCAACTCCTTGTCTCGAGTGTTTTGATAGCCTTTTGACCGCTATTTCCGTTCCATTGTCCATAACCCCCTGTCAAATAAATTTCCAATTTGCTAGTCTTTATCAATTTTTCTAAGTAGCTCTTTTGTGTAATGGAAGCTTACCTTGTATACTGATCCAAAACCGCCTTGACCGAGCTTACTGAGGACAGAGAAATTGTTTGTTGCCGAAGCTAGGGTGCTCAGATCAAAGAGCGGCACATCCCTGTTTCCTCTGGGTTGATCATCGCGGTCTTTTATTGTCTGAGGGCCGTCGAAATATGTTGAATCGGTCATATCACTCGCCACTGGATTATGGCTTCTGCGATCTGTTTCCAAGACAACTGTATAAATGCCACTACAAACTAGGAGAAATTGTGAGATTCCTCAATCAGGAATCGAACCGCATGAGAGTTGCAAGCTTAATAAGATCTTTGCAAACGTTTTTATATCTATTTTCCTGGTTTATATATTGATGTACTTTATGATTTCATCTCTTGCAACCTTTCCTGAAGGGTTGTATTTATCCATTTTGCAACTTCTTTCGAAAGGATACATATGTTCATTTTGCAATATGTTCCGAAAGGATACGTATATTCATTTTTTGCAATTTTTTCCGAAGGGATATCTTTGTTAACTCTGCAACTTTTCACGAAAAGTTGTCTATGCTATTGTATATGTTAGTTTTTGGAAAAATGTGTATGAAATCGTTTTTTAGTTCTCTTTCCAAAATTGCAACCATTTTTCAATTGTTCTTAAAGAGACCATAAAGAAATACCAGAATTACTATCCCATATTCTCAATTGAAACTTTGTTGTATGGTGGAGGATGTTTCACTGGTGACCATTAGTGATTTTGTGGGGCAAATAAATTTTTAAAGAAAGTGATATCACTCTTTAAAATCCGATTTGATTGCTTTATTAATTCGAATCTATATTTACTTCATTATTCTATCCAAATATGAAGACGATTTTCAACAATAAAAACATAGAATTCACTCTGTAACTGACTTCCTATAGCTAAGAATAGTTCCCCAATTGAACCAACTAAAAATCGTGTCCTTTGTTAATTGGTGAACAATAAGAGGTGCTAATTTTAGCAGACAAATTAACCGGAAAACATAATAAAGAGCGTAATGATGTTGAGGATTAAGTGACGCACCCTTTCTCTTCTTGATCACCAAGTGATACAAGGAGCCTGCTAGCAGTAGAGCTGTGAAAATCGAAACTAGAATTATCGCAACCATTGCCTTTTGGCTGAGGGATCTTGTCTTCCTGTAACGAGCTGAAAGAACGAACACAGTATTTCAGATTCAATGACCTTGAATGTGCTTATGCCAAGTATAGAATGAAAGATTCTTTCAATATCAACTTGAAACCAGATGTCACCAAGCAGATTTCAAACGATACACAGTTTATGCAATGCTTGCTCAAACTTGGTTCCTAGAATCATAAATGTGAATTCTTATGCTCATGAATTTAATCTGTTTTGAAGCTTGATTTATCATTTGCTTAACAATGCTAGTTTAATGAAACAAATGACGCTGCAGGAGATACATCAAATCAACAAAAGTAGTACTAGTAACATAGAGTAATAGAAGCGGGAGTACCTAACTCGATGGCATCGACCCGTACATATAAATCTTGACCTGAATTGGCAAATGTTCTTACATCGACTAAGTCGCCATGCCATATGAGGCACCCCAAACCTCCCAAGCTCTCATTGGCACTAGCATAAGCTGTACAAGAGCAATCCCTCAGGCATTCTTCCCCACACTTCTTCAAGTTCAAGCTCATGTTGGCATGTGCTTTTGAAGTGTCCGGCAGCTTCACATGTTTTACCTTCACGAATCCCTCTCCACTACGACACGCCGACACCCCTCCCTTCCTTACGCACCCAGCCGATCCATCTCTCAGGTACCAATCAACCGGGGACTTGGGCTCGAACCCTGGCAGGCATGTGCACTCGAACTGGCCGGTATTATACGGATTGCAGTTGCTGTTGGGCCCACACTTGCCGTAATAATCGCACTGGTCCTTTGGAGCGAACCAGAATTCTATCCACCGCTGATCTTGGTTGTGCCACGTGGATCGTCGGAGTGACCCCGATTCGTTCACCACCATTCTTGTGATGATCGATGGGTTAACGATGCCATACATTATAGAAACCTCGTCTGGGTCATTTACAAAGCTTACGTTGAAGATGAAAGCGTGAGTCATTTCAGGTATACCGCTCCATCGATCTCCAGTCCATGATCCGGCACGCCAGTATGGATCCCCATCCTTGTACAGAAACAATTGAGCGTAGCCTGTTGGGTTGATCCTATAGGAGAAATTGCCAGGTGTTGGATCCTCTGGGGACTTCCATGATGTTAGGAACCGGTTCAAACCGGTTTTGCAGTTCAACCCGAGTTTCATGAAAGGAAGCATGGTATCTGTTGGATAATCAAAGCTTTGCCATATCACCCTTTCGCTAAAATCTTGAACAAGGACTAGATTGCCTGTATCCGTAAGCCGGGCTGTAGTTGAATAATTGGATGATGCAGAAGAAACATTTGTGGACCAAACAGGAAAGCTTCCATTTGTCTCATGGAGCACCATATTTCCATCAGAATCAATTGAAAGAGCTCCTGAAGTGCCACTGATTGGTCTCTCTCGATTAGCAACCCAAACAACGGTTTGCTCAGAAACTTGGTAATACCAAATTCCAACGTAACGGCGGCTAGAATTACCCAGGCTGAAGAAACCGAGAGCGAAAATTTTACCATTGGAGACCAGGAGATTGCCATCTTTGATAGTATTGTTTTGGTTTAGGATGTCCAAGCAAGTACTTACCTGAAGTAGAAAAAGAAGAAGCAGGGCATGTGCTAACCCCTCTTCTGTGTTCATGTTATTGTTCTATTGAGGACACAATGGGATGATGTCTGAGGCAACAAAAGTGACTGAGTGAAGGATACCTCAAATACCACGGAGTGTAGTTGAGGTCTTAATTAGTGAGGATCCACCTTTCACATGAATTTAAGGAAGTAATTTTGACCTTTTTGGTCCACTGTGTAGATGGAGTGCAAGCTGGTCATTATCCTTTCTAAGCTCCATATTTTCGGTTGATATTTCTCGATCGTGAAACAAGAAAAAACTTCCTACTTCATGTGAATTGAAGTAATGATCACGTACCTTGGCGACTCACCTCACCTTTCCCTTCCCAGCAACCTTATCCCTTTAATCAATGTGGTCGAAAGAAGTTGCTTGACGTGTCTTTGCTTTCCCATCGAATCAGTTTAAGGTGCAAGAACAGGTTCAGGGTTATCATCACGCCGCTCATCCTAAAGAGAAGTTGACACTTCAAAGGTGGATGAGAGGTGCCTTGAGAAAAAGGCAATTGCGGTTACCCAAGACTTTGATCACTCGGTCGTGCATCTAACCCTGTCTGGAAGGGACACTTTCCCCCTATTCATTAGATGACTTCGACCGCAGTTTCACAAGTGAGAAGAGTGATTAAGCGGAGTGTTTCAATCATAGAGCAAGAAATCTGACCCGTAAAAGAAGAAAAAGATAGGTCAAGAGAAGAAGATGGACCGATGGTTTCTCGTGGCAACGTGAGGTGGCCAATATGATTTCAGCGTAGAACCAACGATTTGATAATCAAACCAGTACGATAGGTTTTGGATTTCAAAAATTGGGAAACATGTTTCGATAGATAGATTCTAAGTTTCAAATGGAATTAGAAACCTGGAACTTGAAACCTAGAATCTTGGAGAAGTTTTTGTGTGTGTTTTTTTTTTCATGATGTTTAATGATAAGTGTATAATTTGAAAGTACTAGCTTGAATTTCCATTTTTGGCAATATTCATTAGTAAAATTTTTACTTTGTTAATACTTAATAATTTTCATGTATTTAAATACGAGTTGTGATTAGTAGGCTGTAACAAATAATAGTCATTAGAGGTAATGATTTATTGCAATTGTTTTATTAAAAGTATAAGTGAAATTTGAATAGACCTTGAAACCAACCCTAAAATTCTTAACAAATTTAAAAAAACCGATCACTTGAGTGCCATTTCTAACGTGAATGTTGGAAAAACTAACGTGGCCACTTGAAAAACTGACGTGTACTATCAGCCATGTTAGACGACCGGCGGCCATGTCAGTTTTTCAATGACACTTAAGTGATCGGTTTTTCAAATTTGTGGCACTCAAGTAATCGATTTTTCAAACTTGTGGTACTCAATTGATCCAAAATAAACTTTGGGCATCAAAGTGAGCACCCTACATAAGTTTTGGCACTTCTAATGTACTTACCCCGGATTAACTATAATTTTTAGTGCATCAGATCACTAAATAGTGAGGTATATTCGTATAATAACTAGTCCCCAGGATTAATAAACTTACCGTTCGGATGGCTTTGAGTACTCCATTCTTGCCCATTGGTGACTGGATGTCTTCAAGATCCATTTCCATGTCCAGGACAATCTGCAAAAAGTCCTTTTGATCATTGCGTTTAGATTCTCCTTCCTTCTGCTTGAACTGGTCATTTGCTCTCTCTTGGGTGGCACAATCGACAACAGACAATAAGAGTATCAAGCCACTGATGCACTCTTTTCATGTCCCTTTCCACTCCTTGCAGGTCAAGCCAAGCTAGTGCTGGGAAAAGTCCGAAACATTCGGACTTCCTAAGAGCTCCATGAATTTTGCCACCACCTTTCGAAACTCAGCACCCGTGGCTTCGCGCTTCTCTCCCATAAGCGTCCCTCCCCTCAGCATCGCCATCACCGTGTTAATCAAGATCAGAACAGCCCACTCACCGATATCCACTGACAACCGGGATTTTCTGTACAGATCTTTCAAACCTTTCCTGATCTCCCGCCTTCTGAAATCGTAACAGGCATCAAGGCTTGCGTTGCTCTTTATCTCCCATATGAACAGTTTGCGGAGATTCCTCCAGTAAGGGCCCCGGCTTGAGAAGGCAATATCCCTTGCACCGTATGTCGCGATGGTAGCGGCGATGTTGGATCCCAATTGGCGAACATCATGTCCTGGTCCCGCACAATTTGTTTGGCCAATGACCGGGAGTTAATCACAACATATAATTTACTTCCGAGCTGGAGTTTGTAGATGGGACCATAGGTCTCCATCAATGCCTGCCTTCATCCGTGGTCTTTTTCTCTAGGCCAAACCATGGAGGCTACCATTAGGCCCGCATTGCTACACTATAATGCCCAACTAGAAATCACATCACCAAATATCAATATATATTGGGAGCAGGCCACCCATTAACCACTCTAATACCATTTGTTGGGAGCACATACAAAAACTCAATATGAAGCTCAAGTCCAAGCCCGTCAATGTATCCAATTTGACTCACCTTTACTCAAAAGTTCAAACTAATGAATTGTGGGACAATTAAGAAATATTAACTATTCCACTCCATAGCAATTCTTTGATGGGGGACTTCTCTAATATAATTCACACATGCATTCCAACAGTAATAAAGAGTTACTACTATGATGTATAGAGTTTGAGGAACACTAGTAATTTGTAGTTGGACCTTCATTGCCATACGAGCCTTGGATCCAAAAGAGCCATCTTGAAGTTTGAAAACGGGGTCTCAAGCACAGCTCCATTATTTAAAGCTGTCTCTATAGTACCGATATAGACGCACGGGTAATCAAGAAAATGAGTGTCAAGTAGTGCCGTTCTTGCCTGAACTGGCAATCCTTTTCTGCCATACAAACAGAGGGTAAGGCAAATCGCTCCAAAATAAAGATGGGTGAATCCATGCTATATCCATTGACGGGGAAATTCACGAGGGATGTAAAGTGTAACAAAATGTCGTTATTGAGTCGCAGGAACTGGGTGCTGATCAAATCTGGTAGATGGGATATATTCTTTTACTTGATCATTTGCCATAACATAATGTCGTAATATAAATGCATGAATATATAGGCAAAATAAAATGGACTGCACTAACTAGAAAAAATATGAATGTCATAGATATATAGATATAAAGTAATATAAATGGACTATCCATGGAAAACTGAAAAATCTCCTTCTTTGATTGCTTAAAAAACGCTTGAGAATCCTCATTAACAAAATCAATTGAAATTATGCAGTGGCCGGGGCAGGCGAACCGCCTCCATGGGAATTCTGTCATCGAATATACATGAAAGAGCAAAACGTCTTGCTTTTATATCACATGACTTCATCTTCCGGTCTAACTGACCTGAGGAACCAATAGATAACGAATATTCTTTCTCCCATTACAAACAAAAGCACCACAAATAGTTTTCAAGCCCGGGCATCGTATATGAACCCTCACTTGCTGGTACTTGGCTGTTTGTCTGTCTGAGCAGATGCTTAAAATATTATTGGTACTGTCAGGATACTTTTATTTCGTTGAATTGAAATGAAAGAGTCCTGAGACTCTTAGACTAAGATCTATATCGCCATGTAGAGCTCTGGAGTGGACAATCTCGGTCTAGGAATGGCCACCAGGGGATTCATTTTCTTGACCACAATTCCGAACTTGTCCAATAAGTCCAGCTCGGCCCCTTGTGGTAATTCCCACTCGAACGAATGCAAAAGAGATGCCAACATGAACGTTAGCATCTTCTCTGCCAGTGCAAGCCCCGCACATATCCTCCTACCAGAACCAAACGGCATGTACGCGAAGTTGTTGCCCGAGAAATCATACCTGCTGGGATCTCCCAAGAACCTCTCGGGTCTAAACTCCGTTGGTCTGTCCCAAATCTTGGGGTCCCTATGGATATAACCCACGTTCAAGAATATGTTACTGCCCTTTGGTATTGTGTAGCCCCCAACGATGCAGGAAACATGTGGTGCCCGGGAATCAATAATGGCAGAGCCGGGTGCAAGCGCAATGCCTCCTTGATGACAGCGTTGAGGTACTTTAATTTTGACAAGTGATGCTCCTCGACCATCTCATCCTCCCCCACGACTTCTGTCAATTCGTGGACTACTTTGTTCAATACATTTGAGTTCTGCAGCAACTCTGCCATCACCCATTCTACCATTGTTGAAGTTGTATCAGTTCCACCAATCACGATGTCCTATTCCACACATTCAAAATTTCATCAGAAAGAGTAAATTGTTGTAATGCTTGATAAAGCTGAATACTTGATGAAGCAGTGTAATTGTTGGAGCTATGTCTCAATGCTGCTGTTGATGTGTTGTCATTTTAGTTGATGTGCTGTCATTTTAGTTTTTCTTTGACTTAGTCAAGTTTATTTGTTAGGTGGTTGGTTTGTTAGCTATTTTCTAGGAAGTGGAACAAGTTTGTTTTGCACGTCTATGTGCGGTTTTGTTTTTGCACGTTTGTGTGTAGTTCCAAAAGAGGTTCTTATTTAGCTTGTACTCGACAGTTTTTTTAAATTGTAGAATGAAGTTCAATGCTATGTTTTCCCTTCTCTCTTAGCAAAATAGATAAGTTTTTCTGCTGTAAATTGTTTATTTCAGCTATAACAATGGTATCAAAGCCTCTGTGGGATCTTAAGGGACTGTGAGGACTGTGAAGTGAGGGTAAGTGAGTCAAGACTGCTTCCAATCTGCAAAGAAAAAAAAAGCTGATGGAGGTAGGATCAAGTGGATTCTCTGCAATGGCTACTCCAGTCTTTACTGGGGAAAATTATCAAGCTTGGGCTGTCAAGATGACGGCATTCTTGGAGGGTCATGATCTATGGGAGGCTGTGGAGAATGATTATGAGGTTGCTCCACTTCCAAACAATCCGATCTTGAATCAGATAAAGCACTATAAAGAGAGAATCACAAGGAAGGCCAAGGCAAAGTCTTGCCTGTATGCTACTATCTCACCCCCTATCTTCACAAGGATCATGAGATGTGATTCTGTAAAGACAATATGGGATTTCTTGAAGGATGAATACGAGGGAGATGAGAAGATAAGGAGCATGAAGGTGTTGAATCCCTTGAGGGAGTTTGAGAGACAACAAATGAAGGATTCAAAGTCAGTGAAGGAATATTCTGATAGGCTAATTGAGATAGTTGAAAAAATCAGAATCTTAGGGACTGACTTGAAGAATGAAAGGCTGGTTCAGAAGATCCAGGTGTCTCTTCTAGAGAAGTTTGAAGCCACTATAGCTTCTCTAGAAAATATGAGAGACTTGGCTAACATAAAGCTTGTAGAATTGTTAAATGCCCTGCAAGCAGAGGAGCATAGAAGACTGATGAGAAGAGAAGAGCCTGTAGAGGGTGCACTGCAAGCTAAAGTGAAGTCCAATGATGGAGGCAAAGGGAAGAAATGGAATCAGTCCAAAGGAAATGCAGGTGACTCCAAGTTTGCAGCAAAAGAAGGGAGTTCTAGTGGGTTTGGCAAATGGAAGAAGAACAAGAAGCCTTGTCAACACTATGGTGGAATTAATCATCAGTCCTTTAGATGCTGGAGAAAGCCTGATGCTAAGTGCAGAAGATGTCACAAGGTTGGTCACATGGAAGCGATCTGCAAAGAGAACAATTACCAGCAAGTAGGAGAAGCACATATAGCAGTGAATGAAACTGAGGAAGAACACTTGTTTGTAGCTCCCTATTCTGGCTCTTCTGTTGAGAATGATGCATGACCGATGGATAGTGGCCGTACCAATCATATGATTGGCAATTTGAAGTTGTTTAGGAGTCTAGACAGGTCAATTGAGTTTAGAGTCAGAATCAGCAATGGACAGTATATTGAAGTGCAAGGGAAGGGTACAGTGGCTATTGAAGGAAATCAGGAGGTAAAGTTGATTAGTGATGTTCTCTTTGTGCCAAAAGTTGACCAGAATCTATTAAGTGTTGGTCAATTAGTTGAGAAGGGCTATAAGATGAAGTTTGAAGGGAATGAACGCCTTATTGATAATGTAGATATCAAAGAAGTGCTGAGAATGCCAATGAGGGACAAGAGCTTCATGTTCAAGCCACAAGAGATGCAACAAATGGCTTTAAAGTGCAAAGAAGAAAATGCAAAACTATGGCATAAAAGGCTTGGGCATGTTCACAAGAAGAACATGTTGTTTATGCAGAGGAATAACTCGGCAGATGATTTGCCAAGTTTGGAGGAGGAATTTCCACAGTGCAGAACTTGTCTTCTTGGCAAGCAAGCTAGATTTCCTTTCAAAGGAGGAGGCTAGAGAGCATGTGAGAAGCTGCAATTAGTCCACATAGACTTATGTGGACCTATGTCTGAGTCATGTCTCAGTGGTAGTAGGTATTTCATTACTTTCACAGATAACATGACTAGGATGAGTTGGATTTATTTTCTGCGAGCCAAATCTGAAGTTGCTGATGTGTTTGTAAAGTTTAAAGCCTTAGTTGAGAATCAGAGTGGGAAGAAAATTAAAATTCTTAGGTCTGACAATGGTTCTAAGTATATTGCTCACAAGTTTAAGTTAAACTGTGAGCAAGCAGGCATTGTGCAGCAATTCATTGCTCCCTATTCACCTCAACAGAATGGGGTCAGTGAGAGCAAAAACAGAAGCATTATGGAGATGGCCAGATGTATGATGTAGGAGAAGATGTTACCCAAGAAGTTCTAGGTTGAGGCAGCTAATACTGTAGTGTTCCTATTAAACATATTGCCCACAAAGGCCTCAGAGAGGTCAACACCTTTTGAAGTTTGGTATGGTGTTAAACCTTCTATGAAAAACTGAATTCGGTGTCTTCATTGGGTATAGTCTCCAATCAGAAGCTTACAGGATTTTTCAGCCTATGACTGGGAAGGTGATTGTGAGCAGAGATGTTGTTTTTCTAGAGGAAGATTAGTGGAATTTGATGGAAGAAAAGAATGCAGGACAACAACAACCTGCAACAATTGTAGAGGTTGATGAAGTTGTGGATGGATTGGAAGATAGTATGGATAATTTGTTAGTAAAAGGCACAAGGTCACTTGCTGAAATCTATGAAAGAAGCAATGTGGTAGTGCTTGAACCATCTAACTTTGTGGAAGCTAAGGAGGATCAGAGGTGGATTGCAGAAATGCAAGAGGAGTTTGCAATGATTCAAAAAAACCAGACATGGGAACTTGTTGATAGACCATTTGATAAGAATGTGATTGGGGTTAAGTGGGTGTTCAGAACAAAACTTAATCCTGATGGTTCTGTCAATAAACACAAAGCCAGACTAGTTGTGAAAGGCTATGCTCAAATATGGGGAGTAGACTATTCTGAAACATTTGCTCCTATTGCAAGGCTTGATACAATCAGGCTACTATTAGCTATTGCAGCAAAGAAGGGGTGGCCTATATTTCAGTTATATGTCAAGTTTGCATTTTTGAATGGAGAGCTCGAGGAAGAGACTTTTGTTGAACAACCTGAAGGCTTCAGTATCAAAGGGCAAGAAGAGAAGGTATACAGATTGAGGAAAACTCTATATGAACTGAAGCAAGCTCCAAGAGCTTGGTATGGGAAGATAGACCGATATTTGCAAGATTTTGGCTTTGTAAGAAGTTTGAGTGAGTTCACTCTTTATGTCAAGAGGGTGAATCATAGTGTTGTAATTCTGTCACTCTATGTAGATGATTTATTGGTGACAGGGAATGATGTGGAATTGATAGAGAGGGTGAAGCAAGGTCTGTTTGCAGGTTTTGAGATGTCAAACTTGGGAAAGATGTCTTATTTCTTGGGTCTGGAAGTCAAACAAGCTTCACATGAGATCTTTATCTGTAAAAAAAAAAAATATATGAAGGAAATTCTGAATAAGTTTCGGATGGAAGATTGTAGAAGTGTAAGCACTCCTATGGCTGCTAAGGAGAAGCTGCAGAAGAATGATGGAACAAATGCAATAGATGCTTCTATGTATAGAAGCTTAATTAGATGTCTCATGTATTTTACAGCAACCAAACCAGATATTCTATTTATTGTGAGTGTTCTATCTAGGTTCATGAGTAGTTCTAGTCAGTTACATTTGGTTGCTGCAAAAAGGGTCTTGAGATACCTTAAAGGAACATTGTTCTTTGGTGTGAAGTTTAGGAAATGTTAGAAGTTTAAGTTATAGGGCTTTTCTGATAGTGACTGGGCTGGCTCAGTGGATGATAGGAAAAGTACATTTGGGTACTGCTTCACTCTTGGTTCTGCCTGTTTCTCCTGGTGTTCCCAAAAGTAGGAGATTGTTGCTCAATCCACTGTAGAGGCTGAGTTTATAGCAGCTACTGCAACTGCAAATCAAGCTTTGTGGCTGAAGAAGATAATGAAGGATTTGTGATTGAATTCTGGTGATTGCATTGAAGTTAATGTGGGTAATTAGGATGCATTAGCAATATC
This sequence comes from Angophora floribunda, assembly GCA_014182895.1. Taxonomy (NCBI): domain Eukaryota; kingdom Viridiplantae; phylum Streptophyta; class Magnoliopsida; order Myrtales; family Myrtaceae; genus Angophora; species Angophora floribunda. Next base: position 7,690,925 of record CM024708.1, on the reverse strand, counting down.
ACAGAATCTAGTTTTCCATGGCAAAACCAATCATTTTAAAGTCAAATTCTTCTTTCTACGTGAAGTGCAACAAAGTGGTGAAGTTAAGTTGGTCTATTGTAGATTTGAAGATCAACTTGCAGACATGTTCACAAAGCCACTGCAGGCTGGAAGATTTGAGCTGTTAAGAAAGAAAATAGTTTGCAGTAGCAACTGATCTAAGGAGGAGTTTGTTGGAGCTGTGTCTCAATGCTGCTGTTGATGTATTGTCATTTTAGTTGATGTGTTGTCATTTTAGTTTTTCTTTGACTCAGTCAAGTTTATTTGTTAGGCGGTTGGTTTGTTATCCATTTTCTAGCAAGTGGAACAAGTTTGTTTTGCATGTCTGTGTGCGGTTCTGTTTTGCACGTTTGTGTGCAGTTCCAAAAGAGGTTCTTATTTAGCTTGTACTCGACAGTTTTTTAAAATTGTAGAATGAAGTTCAATGCTCTGTTTTTCCTTCTCTCTTAGCAAAACAGAGAATTTTTTCTGCTGTAAATTGTTTATTTCAGCTATAACAGTAATATAGAACAATTGAGTTCTGGTCAAAATATGGAGCTTGTTGTAATATAAGGGGCAAGGTTGGACACAGCCTAAGTTAGACAGTAGGTTACGAACAAGAGCTTTGGAAAGAGATTTCAGGCTTGACATGATATGACCAACTTCGTACGAAAATTGGCCTTGGTATAGTGGAAACACCTTTGCAATATATCAACTTTGCTATATTTGCTTCAGTATTGTACAGGGGCTGGAAAAAGTTATAGCACTCTGGGGTTTATATAGATTTGAAAGTGTTATACTCTGGTAATAATCACTTGACATTAACCCATGATTATGGTGGACAAAGTATGAAATACATTCTACCAACAACAGAATCGCAGAAGAGGATTAACTATAATTTCTGGTGCATCAGGTCACTAAATATCAGGTGTATCCGTATAATGACTAGTCACCTAAACTTACCTTTAGAATAGCTTTGAGTGCTCCATTCTTCTCCATTGTTGACTGGTTATCTTCAAGATCTATCTCCATGTCCAGGACAATCTGCAAAAAGTCCTTTTTTTTGTCACTGCGTTTAGATTCTCCTTCCTCCTGCTTTAACAGTTCATTTGTTTTCTCTTGGGTGGCACAATCGACAACAGACTGAATAAAAGTATTAAGCCACTGATGCACCCTTTTCATATCCCTTTCCACTCCTTGCAGGTCAAGCCAAGCAAGTGCTGGGAAAAAGTCCGAGATATTCGGACTACCTAAGAGTACCATGGATTTTGCCACCACCTTTTGAAAATCAGTGCCCATGGCTTTGCCCTTCTCTCCCGTAAGTGTCCCTCCCCACAACATTGCCATCACCGTGTTAATCGAGATCAGAACGGCCCACTCACCAATATCCAATGGCACCCCAGATTTTTCGTAAAGATCACTCAAACCTTTCCTGACTTCCTGCCTTCTCAAATCGTAACAGGCATCAAGGCTGGCGTTGCTCATTATCTGCCGTACGAACAGTTTGCGGAGATTCCTCCAATAAGGCCCCTGACTTGAGAAGGCAATATCCCTTGCGCCATATGTCGCAATAGTTGCAGCGATGTTTGGGTCCCGATTGGCAAACATCATGTCCTGGTCCCGCACAATTTCTTTGGCCAGCGATGGTGAGTTAACCACCACGTATAACTTGCTTCCGAGCTGGAGTTTGTAGATGGGGCCATAGGTCTCAGCCAACTCAGCAAATTTCTGGTGGAGATCAGTCCCCAGGAATGGGAGGTACCCAAGGAACGGCAAGCCTTGGGGCCCTGGCGGCATCGGAGCCGTCATGTTTTTCTGCCTCCTGAACAGAAAGAAAAAACTAAGAGCTGCGATTGCTATGACAAGCAGTGCTGTAGTAGCTCTAGGAATTTCATCATTCGCTTCATGCCACAACCACGGCAAGGCACCGTCAGAGTCTCCCTTCGACATTCCGGCTTTGTGACAAGAGGAATGGTGGAGCAAGAATGAGGAAGTTTTGCTAGCCACAATAAACGTAGGTCTTTCTAGGGACGGTTTGATATAGGACACTGACACAGACAATTATTGCATGTAACTAATAATTTTTAATTTGATTTGTAACTTTATACAAGAAAGACAGACGAGGTTAGTAACTAGTTCATTTAATTAGTAGGTTTTTGCAGATTACACATTAGTACCAGCGACTCTTATTAGGTGTTGTTGGCAACCAATAGTTAATCCGCCTCATTCTAGAAAATAACAATTATCGGTTGCTTTTCTCAGCAGATGCAGACAAAAAATTGAACTGGATATGGTACGAGGAATCTTCCAGCAAAGCATGATGCAAATAAACAACTTAAGTTAGTAGACAAGCGTTGGCATACTGATTGAGAACTTAGGAGTTTAAATACATGCTTTGAAAACAAGACGGGGACGGCTTTTGCTTAGCTAAGCCATGGGGGTGGATGCCGCCCTTTTCATTAACTAGGTTTGAAAAGGACCAAAAATTGATTGAAAAATAGGAATGATTAGGTGTGACGCTCCAAGCACGTCATTGCCTACGCGGGTGCAGAAGACTAACGTTAATATCATATAATGGGACTTTTATATAGATGTCATAGCCCAACTCAACAATAACAAGGCATGACACAGCCGTCATTTATGAAAAGGATGCAGCCTCAACAAACCAAAATTCAATTTGATATCAACATTTACACATCCACACACATATATATATATATATATATATATATATTTTTGAAAAAAAAGGAATTTGGTTACAATATCACAGTATTTTATAAACCACTAAAATGATATATACATCTCCAAGAAACTAACCCACTAACTTATCACTAAGCACAACTCATACAAAAATCCCCACTACTAAAAGGTCTTCCTTGATACGAATGCCCACGACCTACTTGTGGCTCGCTAAAGAACCTAAAAAACAAATAGATGGGAGAAGTGAGCTACCATGGCTTAGTGAGTAACACTTTTTTTCTAAGCGGATCAAGAAATCATTACACATTTACAATACAAAAATAGCCCACTTTTAACATAATATATTTATAATATAAGTATCTTAAGATAATAGCAAAATAGACACTAATGGTTCAATCCATTAGTCAATCTCATAAAAACACATGCCAATGATCCATTCCATTGACTAAACTTGTCAAAATACAAATTGATGGTCCATTTTATCAACTATTCTCAAATCACATGTCAATGGTTGGCTTTATTGACCAAACTCAAGTTCAAATGTCCAGCCATGATCACATTTAATACTCATGACAAGACGACCAAGATTCTCTCTTCGGTTAGATGTCCACCTATTATAAGTCAATGGCTTAAATCTTAACCTAGTATGGGTATACCCACACAATTCCTAGGGTTCACATAGACACCGAGCACCAACCATCAATCACAACTCTCCAGTAATCTATAATGAGAATTAGAATCACAAAATTTTCAACATTTTTTCATAAAGAGTTTTGCAAACCATATATAGGCAATCCTTCAAATTAAAGTCGAAGGATAACTACCCATTTCAAACTACAAAATTGCATTAAAAACTCAATCCTATTTCATGCAATAAAGGATGCTATTTAAGAACTCATAGCATATATAATCCATAATGTTTTTCAAACACGAGTTTAAAATACAAAAAAATAAAAAAATAGTATCACTTACTTAGGAAAAGCTAAAAACTAACATGGCAGTTACCTAAGCCGACGCACTCAAATTCCATCAATTAACCAAAAAACAATATCAAAAGACCGAGTAAATGGACATTCTAATGAACAATTTGACTGTGCTACACCTATTTATCGATCAAATGACACTTATGTGCCAATGGAAAGTTCACTTCTAGTAGAAACATGTAGTTGTCCGCTAGGCATGGCTAGCACGATAAACTTTATCGTGCCATAACTTTCTCTACAAAATTCTGTTTTAAGTCAACTTATAGTCCTTATAAACCCATTTTGATATACTACAACCCTAACTCAACCACCTCAAAATCTCGCCAAAAAGTATTATTTCTATAAAAACATGTAGCTTAATGACTTAAAAATTGGAGTAGGGGGCCCTGATGGTGGGTTCCTAGGCTAGCTCCCCTCTAGGTATAGTCGGTGGTTGTCATTGGGCCTGTTGGGTCTGCGGAGGCTGTGCGCTCCCGTAAGGTTGAGCCAGGCCGGATCTTGGATATCAAAAAAAAAAAAATGACTTAAAAATTGGACTTCTCCACACGAATCTCCAATAATTCTGACTTTCAAACCCTAAGCCAAGACTATTCCCATTGAATGAGCAAAGGCACAAGCACTTACCGAGTGTTGCAAATCAAAGTTGAGATGGCCTAGCAAGGCATCCACGGCGAGAACGGGCGAAGCCCTCTCTCCTTTCTTTCCTCTCTTCTTATCCTTTCTTTTCTTCCTCATTTCCCTTTCTTTTATTTTTCTCCCTGAACTCTCTCTCTCTCTCTCTCTCTCTCTCTCTCTCTCTCTCTCTCTCTCTCTCTCTCTCTCTCTCTCTCTCTCTCTCTCATAACTCTAAAGCTTCCCTTTTTCCTCTTCTTCTGACCGTTCAACTCTTCTTTTTCTTCTTCTGTTTTTTTTTTTTCACTCTTTAACCCATACTTTACAATAGGTGATTTTGCCTATTAGCTCCTATCTTACCCTTGAAGGTCAGTATTTATAACATGAACATTTTAAACAATACAGGCTTGCTTAAACACAATCAGCCCCCTTGGCCTTATAGCATATATACAAATATACAAGAACACGAGAATAGGCGCCAACAAAAATTTCATTTCACTAAGCATCCGTAGCTTTCACTTTAGCTTTCACTTACGTGGGAGGGTTTACAGGTTTTTAGCATGCCTAAGGAACGTTTACATCACCCAAAAATCATGCACAAACTAAACTGGGAAGAGGGCTAAAATGGTGGCTAATCTCCTCTACCTGTCACCTCCTCGTGGGCTCCAAAAACCTACAAGATATGGCCTAGCTATGGCTCGACCCGACCCAGGCACTATGCTCCACCCATCGTTCCCACGAGCTCACCAATCTAGACGACTGATCAGCTCAACATCCAAGTTCAGGTACCAGGAGACAAAGCACATAGAAAACCTGGTGGGGCGCCCATCGTCTATCTATATAATAGATATATAGTAGGTAAAAACTAAACTAGACTCTTCATCTATAATATCATGGAGCATGCCTCGAAGAAGGTGGGCGCTCAATACATAGCAAGTGGGGGAATGTCCATCTTAGCGATCTGAAAAATAATAAAGGAGTGAGCAAATTGCTCAGTAAGAGAAAGCGACCAGGTTTCAAACCACGCAATCCACATGCCACTGGAAAGAAATAGCATTATCCACAAGCAAGCAATGAAATCACAAGGCATGCTATAACAACATCAATTGTGCTCGCATAACTAGCACTCATTACTCGTGTACATGCAGTGCTCATGCAATTCAAGCCAAGCGAACAGTGTTGCCGCAGTTTCTACGCACCTCGACATGCACACATGCCATGATCCACATGTAAATTCATGGGCCGTGTATAGTTCTATCTCATGTGATTTCATAAGCCACCCTTGAGTTGATTATCCACTGATTACCAGCCAGTCCGCTCGAGTCACTTTTGATTCTAGACCAGACTTCCATGGAAAACATTTCCATAGGCATCTCACTTTGAGGCATTGTGGTATCACACAGCCAAGGCATCCCAAATCACACAGCAGAGGCATCTCACTCTAAGATATCCCAGTATCCATAACTGAGGTAGTCTAGACCACCACTGGGATATTTCACTCCGAAGCATCTCGGTATCCACTATTGAGGCATCCAAGATCACACAGCATAAACATCCCACTCCCTGAGGCATCATTGGTTCCATACAATCAATGGACATCACTTACTATGGTTCATCCACACATTTCACACGTGCACTCATTACATTAACCACATTACACCAGCATGCTCATACTCCATAGAATTCCCATTCACATCGTAGGATATATAGTTCAATGGTGCAATTCACTTCACACGTATAGCATTTGCATGAACACATATCATTCGCATGCATGCTGCTACCGTACATTCATGAGAAATGCCCAAGCCAACATATCACAAGGTGCCAACAAGCTCATTGAAAAGCCATCAATAGCCATAAATTCAGTTCCTCACCACCACTTAGAAAATTCGGACCAGAATAGGACATAAGCAGAACTGCGTGACTGGAAACATTAGGGTCAAAAGCCTAGTAAACTACTTCGAAAAATTACAACATTTTAGTATGTTATAGAGAAGACGTTGGAAAACATTTTCCGTGAGGGTTCTAGGTCCAGTTCTAAACATACAAGATGCAACAATTCAATGAACTCAGTCTACAATTCTGCCAACCTTTTTTTCAAAGCAGTCACACCCTAATAAGGGGCATTTCAACACTAGTACTTATCCAATGACTACCAAATTTTAGTATGATATAGCCAACAATGTTGTGACGCCCTGAAATTCCATCCTTAGAATTGACTAAACAGGCATATGGAATAGAATTTTGGACCGGGTGACGAGTGCGGTGGGCCATGTGTGAGTGTAAAGAATGTGGGCCTAAGGAGTTGAGGTCCTAGACCACTTGGAGAGAGATTGGGCTGCAAGTGGGCCCAATGGGCCGGTGGCTGTACAATTGGACCCAATGGGTTGTACAAACTGTGAGGGGCTGGGATGGAAACGAACATTCCATGTTGGTATAGAGAGGTGTTAGAATCAGTCTAGTGATTGTTGAAGTTTTAGGGTTAGGTATGATAAAAATTGTCACGCCCCGAACCCCGAGCACGCGACAACTCCTTCTCTTGGTCGATTGAAAGCAATGTCTCAGGACTCGTCGACGACCCTTCATTTTAATCTTTCTTTATGCGCAAGCGGAAGACTAACTATCCCTAGTCCAACAAACAAACAATCAATCAATCAGAGATAGAGGGATGAACAGCAAGAACAACCATTACTACTCATTTATACAAATTACTAGATTAACCAACGGAGGATCGTTTTCCAATTTACAAGCCCGACAACAGGGGCCGATCCTTCCTCTAAGCCAAACCAAAAAGGAACTAGGCTAGGCTAATCCAGCTGTACAAAATGAACCCTCGGGTTCAGCACCACGGTCACTTGGACCCATTGGACTCGACTCCGTCAGGTCGATCACTGGTGAAGCGGGGGCGGGATTCTCCACTGCGGGTGCACCATTCTAAAGGCCTGAAAAGGGTTAACCACGACGGGTTGAGATGAAATCTCAGCGAGTTCTTCCCCTAAGCCTCGGTTAGTACACCAACTCAACTTGGGGTATCTCTCCAGAACCACCCCTCACTCAACCCAACAATAAAACAACCAGCAATCAGCAATCAAACCACAGACAAGTTCAACCAACAATCAGAAGTCGGTTCGCATGCAACCTTACCCGGGATGCCATACCCTGCACGTTAAACCTCATTCAATGCAAGCAATGCAACCAACAATCGAATAGTTGGTTCGCATGCAACCTTACCCGGTATGCCATACCCTGCATGTTATAAGTCAGCACAATACACGCAATGCACATGGCCGTTAGATGATACAGTTCATCAATCACATGCGAGTCGCATCACAAGCGATTTCACCTGGCCATTGCCACCCCTGCACGTTATCAATTCATGTGTGCGTGCCATAAATGATGTGATTATCTCATGCATAATTGGAACCAATGACGCAATGTTGTCGCATCCACACGTGCTTCGATTATTACTGCCTCACAGGGCTACAACTTGACCGAGGTGCAATGGCGCTACGGCGCCCTTCCTCTGCAGAGGCGCAACCGTGCCCTTCCGTGGAGGCCGAGGCGCTACGGCACTATGGCGCCCTTCCTCCGCAGAGGCGCAACCGTGCCCTTCCGTACCCTCCGAGGCGCAATGGCGCTACGACGCCCTTCCTCCGCAGAGGCACAATCGTGCCCTTCCGTGCCCTCCCTTCGGTGATTCAGACTATCGTAGCCAATGCACACATATTTACACATACACTTGCATTTAAAATCTCAAGTCCTTCCTCATAAAAGCAGTCCATTTCCGATGTCCCTCGGACAATTCATCTTTTTCCCATCTTCATGAAAATCACACAACTCATACGGATGCTCATACAATTACACATTCAATTCACTCCATAAAATCAATACACATGAAATTATACAATTTAATTTCTGGATGAACAGTAATTTCCGAATTTAATAAATAAATAAATAAATTCCGAAATTAAAAATAATAAAAAATTAAATTCGGAAAATTAAATAATTAAATAATTAAATGCAGAAATTAATTTAATCAATAAATTAAACAATTAATCACATTAATCAATCAATTAAGGAAAAACATGATTAATTAGCACAAAACACACAATTAGGCCTAATTAAGCACAATTAAGCATAAATAAGCAAGATTAAGCTAAGCTAATCTTAATCCATTATCTAACCACCTATCTTAGGGCTAATGCACTTAATTAAACACCTTAATCAGCCCTTAGCACTAATTAACCCAACTCTAAGCTAGTTTAGGCACTAACTAAGGGATTAGGAGCTAAACTCACTCGTTAAGTGGGCCGGCGACATGGGCGCGGTGGCGGTGACGAACCCGACACCTAGGGACTTCCACCACAGCGATCCAAGGCGGTCTCAGGGTCGAAACATCAGCAACAACCTCTGCTTTCCACTGCAACCTCAGAAAACAGCACTACTTGAAGAGAAAGTGGCTGACCGGAGTTGAACGGGCTGCCCGGAGCTCCAGCGAGCTGGTGGCCGGTGATCGGTGGCTCCTGGGGGTTGAGGGGGAGTTGTGGGTGGCTGGTGTGGGTAGTGGGTAGGTCGAAAATGGAGGAAAACAGGTCAAAATGCGAAACTGTGCAGTACCGCGTGAATAGTAGGTGGTCGGCGAGCAGTCGGCTTCCGGCGGCCGTACGGATCGGTCGGAGACTCCTTTCGCCGATCGGCCAACGTTATCTGAACGGTTTTCGTCTTCTGAGCGCAACGACGGGTGGCACGGGTCGAGATTTACACGGGAAAGCCATGAACAACTCGATTTTCGGTGGAAGGTTAGAAACTGAAATTGTAAGAAGGTCATGGAAGCAAGGAGAGAGGGCTGAAGGAGGAGGAGGAGAGAGAGTGCCTTGAGGGCTTCAATTCAGCCTCATTAAGGGCATTAAATGCCTTCTCCAATTCCCAAGGTAAGTGACATCATCTTCTCTCTCTTCCTTTGACTTTTCTTCAAAATATCCAAGGGTATTTTGGTCATTTCCACCTTGCACATTTCCCAATGTGCCCTTGGGCTGAAAGTGAAAGGCAGGCCTAGGAAATGGGCCGGAAAATGAATAGGAACGTGCTTTGGAATTTGTCGGGCTCGAATCGGCTCAGGTTTAGACAACGGCTCGGAAGGGTAAATGCTCGGTTTGGTCCAACGGGCTCGTTTGTTTGTCTCGGTCTTCCACGGTGGCCATCCCACCTTGGGCGTGTGGCCCACACTGCTCTTGCTCAGCCCACGTCCTCGTAGGCTCGTTTCCTCGGTCCGAAAATCCTTTTCCCAAAAACTCGGCTAAACCGACACTGTCGACTATCAAGGAAGCATCGTCCAAAAGTCCATCCCAGATGTTCCCGAAAATTCGAAGTCCAATATTGGATTCTCATACCTTGTCAATTTCGCCCCAAATGCCATTTTGGTACTACTCAGACTGACAGGCAGCTTCGAGGACTCACGCGTAACCGACTCGTGCCAGTTCACGTTCATGACTTCTCGACACATGGACGTCCTTGACTACATGAAATTGCAAATGATCGATTCTTATTTCAAAGTACACGATTATTAAGGATCGACATAGGGTCGTTCGCGGGTTCGATAACAGTAGACGGAATCACCTCTCGTTCCATTATTTTTGTCCACGAATCGACTTCTAGTCGTCCCTGAAATCGGCCTGCATGACTATAGGATTGTCCTTACGCAAGTCTCACGGTCAAGTCGTTTTCCCAGGTTAAATTCTTTAGTCGCACGAGTTTTGTCCTCACTAGCCTTTCCCCTCAAGGTCAGTATCTCGTAAATGATTGGGTCCGAGCGGAATCAACCAACAATGCATTGGCGAAATTCACGGTCACTCATCCCTAATAGGGCTCGAATGTCAGGACGTCACAATTCTTCCCCCCTTACAAAAATTTTGTCCTCAAAATTTGCAACCACTAATAAATCCTCAAAAGATGGGGGTGCTGATGCTTCATCACTTCCTCACTTTTCCATGTCACTCCCTCTGTTCCGTGATGCTACCAAATCACTTTAACCAAGGCAATAGTCTTGTTTTGAAGTATTTGCTCTTTACGGTCCTCTATCCGTATCGACCTTTCCACGTACGACACCTTGTCGCCTACATCCATTTCCTCAAAATTCAAAACATGAGTCGGGTCTAGGTCATACTTTCTCAACATGGACACGTGGAAAACATCATGTACTTGAGCAAGTTTCGGTGGTAATGCAAGACGTACGCTAAAATCCCGATCCTTTCCAAAATTTCAAAGGATCCAATGTACCTCGAACTTAACTTTCCTTTCTTGCCAAATCTGGAAGTACCCCTCATCGGCCATACTTTCAAAAACACATGATCGCCCACCTTAAACTCCAACGGTCTACAACGCTTATCTGCACAACTCTTCTGACGACTCTGAGCGGTCTTTAGTTTGACTCAGATAATCTGAACTGCATTCAATAATTGCGAAACCAAATTTTGAACCAGCAATTCCCAGTTCTCTGACCTCATTCCATAAACTGCAATTCCACAAACTTGATCATATTACGGCTATACCATTCCGATAAAATCTTATCCCACAAGTACTCTCTTTTTTCACAGTGCGTAGTTCAATCCATTTATGCCCCTTTCGACATCCTAGAAGCCTGCCGGGAGTCGCTCCTTGCTCAGGCACTCTGGCCCCGGCGACCACTCCCCGCTCTAGTCGGATCAGTCGTTATGGGCATCTTCGAACTGCACCACTACTTGTCCCTTTTAGACATGCACCATCTCACTGAGGTATTATCCACTTTGGCCTGTCCCATACCAAGCCTCACGGTTTTAACCTCGTCCAAGCATCTCAAAGTGCAAAACTTTCTTTAGCTCGTCAACCCATGAGTTCATTTCCATGGGGTCACTTATCGACACTTGAAATTTGATTCACTAAATTTCCATCGAACCACTATCCGAATTCCACAAACCACCGATTTTTCTTTCAATATTCCTTTCACGTCCATTTAATAACCAAACCAAGAATTCGCCTCAATCACATGAAAATTAGTGCAAACCAAATGTCATTTATCGCACTAAAGGCTTTCGAATACTTCTTCAAATTATTTCTGATTGATCATCCGTCTGCAGATGGTACGCCGTACTATACTGCACTTTCGTTCCCAAAGCTGACTGCAAACTTTTCCAGAAAGTTGCCACAAACTTAGGATCACGATCAGATGTGATCATCACTGGAACTCTATGAATGCATACAATCTGACGCACGTACAATTCCGCATTCCTATCCAACGTGAAATCTTTTCGTACCACGATGAAGTGAGCTGACTTCGTGAATTTGTCAACTACTACCTAAATCAAGTCATTGCCTCGCTAACTCCTTGGTAATCCCATCACAAATCCATCATAATGTGTTCCCACTTCCACTCGGGAATCTCAACTATGATGAGCTTCCGACAAGACTGCTTCTATAAGTTCTGCATCTTTCGGAACGCACAATCATCCTCGAACACTTGAAAGTCTGCTTTTCTCTTTGCCTGATCCATCTGCAGGATCTTAAGAATTTCAGGATCCGTCGTTTGGGAACTCTTAATCCTACTTTGCATCTCGCGTTCCACCCTGAGAGTGGCCATTGGATTAGCAAGATGGCCGACCTCAATTTTAAAAATCCGAGTCCCTGACTCCCTCCTAAAGAATCCATTCTCGTACCCTTATCTGAGCAATTGTTGACTTTTGACTGAGCGCATCTGCCATTTTATTCGCTTTCCCCGGTTGACATAAAATCTCACAATCATAGTCCTTAAGAAGTTCCATCCATCATCGTTGAACATGAAGCAAAGATGATCACCGCTAATTCTAAATCATGCGTCGGATAGTTAAGCTTGTGAAGCCTTAACTGTCAGGATGCGTATGCAACCACTTTGCCATGTTGCATTAACATGCAGCCTCGTCATTTATACGACACATCACTGTAGATCTCGTACCCACTAGGACCAAATGGTATTGTCAGAACATGTGCGGTAGTCAATTTACTCTTGAGCTCTTGGAAATTACGCTCGCACTTGTCTGTCTAATCGAACTTCTCTTCCTTCTTTAACAACCTCGTCAATGGCATGACTATCATAGAAAACTTCTCCATGAAACGTCAGTAATATCCCGCCAATGCCAAGAAACTTTGAATCTCAGTTACCGTGCGGTAGTCAATTTACTCTTGAGCTCTTGGAAATTACGCTCGCACTTGTCTGTCTAATCGAACTTCTCTTCCTTCTTTAACAACCTCGTCAATGGCATGACTATCATAGAAAACTTCTCCATGAAACGTCAGTAATATCCCGCCAATGCCAAGAAACTTTGAATCTCAGTTACCGTCATAGGTCTCGGCTAATTCATGACCGCCTCGATCTTAGTCGGGTCAACGATGATCCCTTTACCTGAAATTATATGCGCTATAAATGCCACGCGAGATAGCCAAAACTCGCATTTGCTAACTTAGCATAAAGTTCATGCTTTCTCAAGGTCTGCAGTATTGATCTCAGGTCTCTCATGATCCTCTGGACTTCTCGAGTATACCAAGATATCGTCAATGAACACAATCATCAATCATTGGCAATGGATACTTGTTCTTAATCGTCACTTGATTAAGCTGCCGATAATAAATGCAAAATCTCAACGAACCGTCCTTTTTCCTTACAAACAGTAGCGGCACTTCCCAAGGAGACGCTCGTCCTAGTGCGTCTGAACCTTCAGTTCTTTCAATTTTGACAAGGCCATCCTATAAAGTGCATTGGAAATCAATTCAATCCCAGGGGCCAACTCAATCACAAACTCAATTTCTCTCTCTAGAGGCAATCCCAGCAATTCTTCGGGAAACCCGTCCATGTACTTTTATATTATTGTAATATCCTCCACATTTGATCCTTCTACCAGCATATTTGCCACCAATGCCAAATACTCTTGACACCCAAATTCCCACAACCAAGTCACCTCAAGTGACGAAATCAGAAGAACGGAGGATTCTCCTCGATTTCTCACACACTCAAAACGACCACCCACTATTGGGTTAAACTGAATTGTTTTTCCATGACAATCTACCGTATGCAATGACTTCCTTGTGACCTAGTTTCAGGCAGTCGGCTTTCCCACGTAATTCTTTCTATCTGGTGAGATGGGATTCCTTCGCCCCATCATCGGTCCCTTCTCCAACCGACGATTGTCTCTATTAGGCACGAACCGCGAGCCAAATACGGTCGCCCTCTCGATCATGTTCTTCCATATCATCCATGCCCTCTCGTACATCTCATTAAAACTTTTCAAGTTCAAGGGCACTAGCTGGGCTTTCAATTCTAACTTCAAGCCATCTCTAAAACGTCTCGCCCTATCCACACGGTTCTTTACCAATCTCAGCGCAAACTTGGCCAACTCAGCGAACTTTGCCTCATATTGATCAACGGACATCTGATTCTGACAAAACTGTAGGAACTCTGCCATCTTTGACTCTCTCGCACTGTCTAAGAAGCACTTCCCATTGAAAGCTTCACGAATGGCACCCCAAGCTTGAGCCGTGCCTTTGGGGAACACTCTTTCTTGAGTGACTTCCCACCAATTAATGACATTACCTTGAAGCTGTTAAACTGCCAGAAGCACTCTGTCTTCTCTGAACACCTCAGCACTGTAACAGTCCTCTCGCTATCCCCAATCCAAAGGGTCGCAGCTTCAGGGTTACCCATGCCACTAAATCTCGGTGGCTTCAGTCTCGGGAACTGCTCTACTAGCCTAGGCATCGGTCTCTCACAGACCTCTCCTCTCATTAGGGGAACCACATGGACCATAGAAAAATCACTCGCCTTGCTGTTCTAACAAGGTCTTTAGCGCCAACAGGATCCCGTCTAACCTAGGATTTGCCTGCGCACTACCTCTAGCACTGGTCTGACCAGACGCTGCCCTACGCCTAAGGGCTCTCTCTGCTCAGGATTGCTCATCACTCTGGACTTTGAGCAACCCACCACCACACAAAGCCACACAAGGCTATAAAAGCAATCACATGCACGTAATATAAAAGCCATCCCTATCTCACTATCCCAAAAATACATCGCAACTTATCACTCCAAGTCTCGACCTTGCTCTGATACCAAAACCGACGGGGATGTCAAGCCTCGAACCCCGAGCACGCGAAAACCCCTTCTCTTGGTCGATTGAAAGCGACGTCCCAGGACTCGTCGACGACCATTCATTTTAATCTTTCTTTATGCGCAAGCGGAAGACTAACCATCCCTAGTCCAACAAACAAACAATCAATCAAGCAGGGATAGAGGGATGAACAGCAAGAACAACCATTACTCCTCATTTATACAAATTACTAGATTAACCATTACTAGGATAGGCTAAAGCCAGCTGGGCCGATCCATCAAAAAAAAGAACCCTCGGGTTCAGCACCAAATGAACCCTCACTCGGACCCATTGGACTCGACTCCGTCAGGTCGATCACTGGTGAAGCAGGGGCAGGATTCTCCACTACGGGTGCGCCATTCTAAAGGCCTGAAAAGGGTTAACCACGATGGGTTGAGATAAAATCTCAGCGAGTTCTTCCCCTAATCCCCGGTTAGTACACCAACTCAACCTGGGTATCTCTCCAGAACCACCCCTCACTCAACCCAACAATAAAACAACCAGCAATCAGCAATCAAACCACAGACAGGTTCAACCAACAATCAGAAGTCGATTCGCATGCAACCTTATCCGGTATGCCATACCTTGCACGTTAAACCTCATTCAATGCAAGCAATGCAACCAACAATCGAATAGTTGGTTCGCATGCAACCTTACCCGGTATGCCATACCCTACACGTTATAAGTCAGCACAATACACACAATGCACATGGCCGTTAGATGATACAGTTCATCAATCACATGCGAGTCGCATCACAAGCGATCTCACTTGGCCATTGCCACATCTTGCACGTTATCAATTCATGCATGCGTGCCATAAATGATGTGATTATCTCATGCATAATTGGAACCAATGACGCAATGTTTTCTCATGCACTCTCGCATCCACACGTGCTCTAATTATTACTGCCTCACAGGGTTACAACTTGACCGAGGTGCAACGGTGCTACGGCGCCCTTCCTCCGCAAAGGCATAACCATGCCCTTCCGTGTTATTGCTACGGCGCCCTTGCTCCGCAGAGGCGCAACCGTGCCCTTCCATGCAGGCTGAGGTGCTACGGCGCTATGGCGCCCTTCCTCCGCAAAGGCGCAATTATGCCCTTTCGTACCCTCCGAGGCGCAACGGCGCTACGACGCCCTTCCTCCGCAGATGCGCAACCGTGCCCTTCCGTGCCCTCCCTTCGGTGATTCAGACTATCGTAGCCAGTGCACACATATTTATACATACACTTGCATTTAAAATCTCAAGTCCTTCCTCATAAAAGCGATCCATTTCCGGTGTCCCTTGGACAATTCATCTTTTTCCCATTTTCATGAAAATCACACAACTTATGCGGATGCTCATACAATTACACATTCAATTCACTCCATAAAATCAATACACATGAAATTACACAATTTAATTTCTGGATGAACAGTAATTTCTGAATTTAATAAATAAATAATTAAATTCCGAAATTAAAAATAATAAAAAATTAAATTCGGAAAATTAAATAATTAAATAATTAAATGCAGAAATTAATTTAATCAATAAATTAAACAATTAATCACATTAATCAATCAATTAAGGAAAAACATGATTAATTAGCACAAAACACACAATTAGGCATAATTAAGCACAATTAAGCATAAATAAGCAAGATTAAGCTAAGCTAATCTTAATCCATTATCTAACCACCTATCTTAGGGCTAATACACTTAATTAAACACCTTAATCAGCCCTTAGCACTAATTAACCCAACTCTAAGCTAGTTTAGGCACTAACTAAGGGATTAGGAGCTAAACTCACCCGTTAAGTGGGCCGGCGACATGGGCGCGGTGGCGGTGACGAACCCGACACCCAGGGACTTCCACCACAGCGATCCAAGGCGGTCCTGGGGTCAAAACAGCAGCAACAACCTCTGCTTCCCACTGCAACCTCAGAAAACAGCACTACTTGAAGAGAAAGTGGCTGACCGAAGTTGAACAAAACAAGCTGCCCAAGCTCCTCGTGGCCGGTGGCCGGTGGCTCTGGGGGTTGAGGGGAGTTGGGGGTGGCTGGTGTGGGCAGTGGGTAGGTCGAAAATGGAGGAAAACAGGTCAAAATGCGAAACTGTGCAGTACCGCGTGAACATTTGGCGGTCGGCGAGCAGTCGGCTTCCGGCGGCCGTACGGATCGGCCGGAGACTCCTTTCGCCGATCGGCCAACGTTATCTGAACAGTTTTCATCTTCTGAACGCAACGACGGGTGGCACGGGCCGAGATTCACACGGGAAGGCCATGAACAACTCGATTTTCGGTGGAAGGTTAGAATATGAAATTGCAGGAAGGTCATGGAAGCAAGGAGAGAGGGCTGCGATTTGTGAGGGCTGAAGGAGGAGGAGAGAGAGTGCCTTGAGGGCTTCAATTTAGCTTCATTAAGGGCATTAAATGCCTTCTCCAATTCCCAAGGTAAGTGACATCATCTTCTCTCTCTTCCTTTGACTTTTCTTCAAAATATTCAAGGGTATTTTGGTCATTTCCACCTTGCACATTTCCCAATGTGCCCTTGGGCTGAAAGTGAAAGGCAAGCCTAGGAAACGGGCCGGAAAATGAATAGGAACGTGCTTTGGAATTTGTCGGGCTCGAATCGGCTCAGGTTTAGACAACGGCTCGGAAGGGTAAATGCTCGGTTTGGTCCAACAAGCTCGTTTGTTTGTCTCGGTCTTCCACGGTGGCCATCCCACCTTGGGCGTGTGGCCCACACTACTCTTGCCCGGCCCACGTCCTCGTAGGCTCGTTTCCTCGGTCCGAAAAATCCTTTTCCCAAAAACTCGGCTAAACCGACACTGTCGACTGTCAAGGAAGCATCGTCCAAAAGTACATCCCAGACGTTCCCGAAAATTCAAAGTCCAATATTGGATTCTCATACCTTGTCAATTTCGCCCCAAATGCCATTTTGGTACTACTCAGACTAACAAGCGGCTTCGAGGACTCACGCGTAACCGACTCGTGCCAGTTCACGTTCATGACTTCTCGACACATGGACGTCCTTGACTATATGAATTTGCGAAGGATCGATTCTTATTTCAAAATACACAATTATTAAGGATTGACATAGGGTCGTTCGCGGTTCGATAACAGTAGATGGAATCACCTCTCGTTCCATTATTTTTGTCCGCGAATCAACTTCTAGTCGTCCCTGAAATCGGCCTGCATGACTACAGGATTGTCCTTAAGCAAGTCTCACGGTCAAGTCGTTTTCCCAGGTCAAGTTCTTTAGTCGCACGAGTTTTGTCCTCACTAGCCTTTTCCCTCAAGGTCAGTATCTCGGAAATGATTAGGTCCGAGCGGAATCAACTAACAATGCATTGGCGAAATTCACGATCACTCATCCCTAATAGGGCTCGAATTTCAGGACGTCACAAAAATATTTAGCCGTAGTGCTAATGCATCCATGGAGTGAAATGACCAAGAAGGAGAATTCGTCTTCTCTTGTGAGTAAAATCTCTAGGGCAATTGAGGGAAAAAGGGGTATTAGGACTAGATGGTTTTGCTTTCCTTATTAGGGTGTTGTTGAGTAAGAAGCAAAATATGGAAAAAGGCTTGCATGCAAAAGAGACAAAAGCCTCTTCATTTCCCCTTCACACCCGCCTCCCCCTAGCCTCATCATTTCCAAAAATTTTCCCTTAACAGTACAATTTCATGCATGGCTGCCACCTCCTCTTTCCAAGGTCATCATTAGCTTAATTCCCTCACTCCACCTTTTCTCTTTTCCTTCTTTTTCTTGCTCCCTTCAGCTTCCTCCTTGCCTCTCCATCTATCACTCTCCCAACGCCTTCCCCTCTCTTTTTCTAGTGATTTCCCTCGGGTCCTCCGTGAGAGGAACCAGTGGCTTCAAGAACTCCCAAGCAGCCCCGGAATGCAAGTGACAAGCAACCAAACCAGGTAAGGGAAAAACGTGGTGTCAAATCTTATGATCTTTGTGAGGCTTGTAGTAGTTGGTCAAGTAGAGGTTTTGCAGTCAAGGCAGCTATTAGGAGGTGCAGTACAGGCAAATGCGCAATAGGAAGAGTACCTAAACTCACTTGGGAGTGCTGTGGTGCTTGACTTGGTCTGTAAAGGTGGATGTGTTGGCACGGGTTGGAAGGGAAAAGGGGATGCATGCTGTTTTCTGGAAGTAGGATGAGCTTGCATGGATTGTTGCGCTTGCGATGGTCTGTAGATGTTGGTTCTTACGGTTTGATCAGAGAATCATGTTTGCATGTGATTTGTAATGGTGGATTTAGTGCATGTGTGAGGCCGCAAGAGTAAATGGGAATAAAGTGGCGCAAACAGTAAATGCCTTCTATTTTTGGACCCTATTTGACTTTGCTGAGCCACGAGGTAATTTTGTAGCCGCACGGTCAAGTAAGATTTTGAGAATACCTCCTCACAGAAAATGCTCTTAAGATCCAATTCTATAACATATAATTTAACTAGAATTCTTTGGATTAGGATGTTAGTGAAATTGACTTCATTTTCGCGATAGGAGGAAACTGCCTGAGCTGATGAAAGGTGACCTTTAGTGTTTTCATGAATTTTATAAATTTTTGTGAATCGATTTTTTGAATGATGTCCTAATAAAAGTTGTTACTCATAACCCTTATTTTAATATATTTAAATTTCAATTAAATGACGGAGTTGGGACGCCGTAGTGACCCTATCTTTAGGGACCTGTAGTCTGGCAATAGGAACGGACTAGTAGGAAACATGGCATGAATTACTGCTCTTAATACTTAAGGAATTGAACTCGACCTTCTTCATGAAAAGTTAGATTTAGATCTTAACTATGTCATACTAAAATTTGAGAAATTTTCAACTTAGGATACTGAACTTTCTAGAATTTCTTTTAAAACTGTGCGAATAGGCTTAACTGCAGCCGATAGCTGGAATTAGGTAATCGTGTGCATTATGTGTGCAATTTATTTACTAGAAACTATGCCAATCACGTACTGAGAACAACACACTATGTCGTGAATGCGAGTTTGATGATCGTGAGTGAATGGTGCCTCAGTTGATGCATGAGAATGGGCTCGTACCGAATTGTTCTAGGCACTTGTGTTCATGTGTGCAAGTGGTTTGTGTTCAATACATTTTCAACACGTTGGATCATCACATGGGAATGCATATGCATGTCATGCCCCGACCTTCGAGCGGGCAACAACTCCTATTCTCTTGCAATCATTTAGATGTGACGTCCCAAAACGCATCGCCAACCATTATTTTTATCTTTTAATTAAACGCATGCGGAAGCAAATTACAACCACCCAGTCAATTACAAAAATAAGAATAGTAGGAAAACCCAACCAGAAGCACATTCAAAAGTATCGGTTTATTAACTAACTGATTAACCCTAAAATGTTCACAAGTACAAACCCTTACAACGGCATCTTCTTATCGAGTAAACAAAGCCAATAAAGCCAAGGTTAATCTACTCCCTTCAAATATGGCCATGAGTCGTAGCACGTGTCGGTTCTCCATCCTATGGACTTGAAAATGGTTATACAATAATCAGTGAGATAAAATCTCAATAAGTCAAAATCTTAAACCTCAGTTAGGAACTCTACTCGTCTCGAGATAATCTAAACATGCAACTTAATATTGACAACCAGCCAACTGAAACATCTCAAAGAAGCGTTATCAGAAAGTAGTTCAATCATCAGATGCAAACACGGGCAATCTCACCTTGTCTTGGCACACGTACCTTGCAGAAACAACACAATTCAAACCATAATAGTTCCAACAGTCATTTCACATAATCAGAACACTCAATGAACTTTTTCATGCCTCAATACCAACACGTGCTCCGATTATTACGACCATCTAGGCCATGGCACAACCTTATGGTTGGCGGTCAACTAGTCCGAAACTAGGCATCGTCATCCCTCATGAGGCATGGCTACATCAAGAGCTTTCTTCCAATATAGCATTCCTGAAGGAGCATGGGTTTGGCCTCTACCGTGACTCCACAACTAACCACAGTTAGGCGACCAAACGGCCACGGCACAACTCTAAAGGATTGGCGGTCATCCGACAACACTAGGCTTTCCTCATAATGTGACTATGCAACACATCATAACCAATTCATTCTTTCTTTGCTTTGCCATTAATGCAAATATAGTTCGTGCTCACATGACATGTTATTATAGTTAACACATGTATAATGCAATGCAGCAATAATCGATAGCCACGCAAAATAGTAACAGCCCAAATATAGCCATTAAATAACATTTCAAGTCACAATATGACAATCAATTCTGACAAATCAACATCATGATACTTGTATGCCTTTCCAAAATAATCATGTATCTCAATAATTAATGGTATCCAACCACGTGTCTCCACATTCAATACTAGACAAACACATGACTCCACAACTAACAATAATTGATTATTCCCATAAATAATCAATCATCACAAAATATGTATAAACTAAGATTATAACCCAAAAATACTCATTTAACAACAATCAATTATTCCCATAAATAATCAATCCCAAAATAATTATAAATTAGGATTATAACCCAAAAATCTCATTTGTGAAGTATACAATATTATAGACAATTGTTACGATAAAATAATTTAACTCTCACAAAATGCTTATAATTTATTTACCAATCCCATAATCCCCATAAAATACTTATCATTTTACAACAATACTAAAATCAATCAATCCACCCAACAAATTTCATTTCTGAAAATTTTCTTTAATAAACTCATATCCCTTAATAACAATTAATCAATCACAATTGATATTAGAAAATAGGCCCTAGTAATTTTTCCCACAAAATTACTCATTTAAAATCATTTCCAATAAACAATCACAATTAATTAATTTCCCCAAAAATAATTAATATCCAGAAATAAATAAATAAAATTCGAAACTATAAAATAATATAATTAATAATTAAATAATTCCGAAAATAATTAATTATTATTATTTATTCCAAAAATAATAATAATATTTATTAATACTAACCATGGTTACTATTCTAACCCAACTGTCATTAATTAACCCAACTACGGTTAACTAACTTAACTGAGGTTATCTTCATGTAACCCTAGTTACTTTAAACTAACCACAATTACTTTAACCAACTACAATTGCTTTAATCTAACCATGGTTAGCACTAAGTAATATTAAGCAATAATATAAAATACTAATCATCCATCATCCGAAGCATAAATCAATGTTACTCATAAGCAAGATTAACTCCTAACTAAGGGATTAGGAAATCGACTCACGGTTTTGCAATTCCGACAACACAAGCGTGATGGCGGCGGCAAGGGAAATACATGGCTACCACTAAAGCATCACGTAGGAGCTTGGCAAATATGGGTCTCGGTGGAGGCGGTTTTCGGCGAGAGGTGAGAACTGCGAGGGAGAGAGAGAGGCACGGCTTGGGCAGCCTTGGATGGGTGGCACCACAGTGGCATGATGGCTCCAAAACAACGGCAAGGCAGCAAGGATGGCGGGTGAGGGTGGTTTGGTCGGTCAAGGGGCATCCAAGGGCAAGAAACAAGAATAAAACAAAAGGAAGAGAGAGAAAAATGAGAGAGAAAAGGGAGGGGTGAGGGGCTAGACGCCCAAGAGGGGAGAGAGGGAGGAGAGAGAGGAAAGAGAGTGAAAAGATGAAGACTCTCTCTCCTTGAAGCCTTCTCCAATTGGCTTCATCAATTTCCCCAAAAAATCCATCATTTCCTTGACTTTTTTTCCCTTTTGTCCTCTCCCATTTAATGCACGTTCTAGAAGGGAAAATTTGGTAAATTCCCAAAGTATAGTATATCGTAGTATAAGCATATATGGGCTAAGATCTTATACGAGCTTAAATAAAATTGGTTTGGGCTCAAATTGATGAGAAATGAGCTAGAAAATGCAATTGGGCTCAAAGGCTATAAGTTGGGCTTCCTTAGGCCCACTTGGCCTAGATTGGGGCCCATGTGGCCGACCCCCAATAGGTGCAAGGCCCATTGGGCCTTCGGTCAATCCAACTCCTCTTGGTTCCAATTTTTCGCCCGTTGAATCCTTTTCCATAATTTCCGGGTTTACTGATAATTCGAGAATCAATGAGGTAATGTCCAATATTTTAGTCTTGACATATTTGAAAGTTCAATACCCGAAACCAGATTAAAATTCGTGGTTAAAATCGATCAATTGTGACTTTAATACGACCTAACTATTGGGCAGCGTTTAGGGGTTTTCGCGTGTTTGACTCATAGTTGATAAGTTTTCAATTCACGATCATGCCTATTCAAACTAGGGTGATCATTGATAATCATGTAATCATGAGGGGTTAATTGCTCATGCTGAGTACAAGGCCAAAAAGAAATCGGTTTAACGTCGATCGCATTCAATATTGAAGTTGTGCGGAATCACCCACAATCCAACCTCGTATTTCTACCAAATCAATTTATTTTCGTTTGTTAATTGGCCTATAACAGTGTGGTATCATTCATGTTTGATCCTTATGGTCCAGCGGCCTATCCTTGATTGAATTCACTAGTCGTACGTGTATCGATCTTTAATTGTCTTTCCTAATAGTTAGATGTTTCATGAGGGGCTAACTCAGAGTAAACATAACTAACGGTGCCTTGATAAAATAACAATTTCATATATCCTAAAATGGGTCGAAATTCAGGATGTTACAACTCTTCCCTCCTTATAGAAATTCCATGCTCGAAATTTGCCAAACTTTCAATATCCTTAAACAAATAAGGGTATTAACGCCTTATTGAATCCTCACTTCCCTAGGTTGTTCCTTCCATACCTTGATATTACCAAGTTACTTCCAATTCCTTTTTGGTTCCCATAGGCTATGCATTATCTGATTTTGCCAAAAGCAACTTTGTTGTCACTCCAAGGTTTTGATTCCTTAGTTAGACCTATAAAACTTTATCTCACATACCACTAAGTTGAGGTGCTGGTAGTATCCAAATTGGTATGTTGCTCTCATTGACGACACATTAAGGAAAATGCAACACTGAACTTGTAATTCTAAAGACCTTAGTCTTTTGTCTGAATCACTTTTCTGGCGACTTTGCAATGTCCCTAACTTGTCCCTGACAATCTTAACAGTATCCATTAACTATCAAACAATCTATGGGCCAGTGATCCCGCCGCCTTAGACCTCATTTTAATAAACTAGAGTTTCATAAGCTCGTTCACACTTTTGATATGCCACTTCAACAAAGATCTTATTCTCTTAACCAATGCGTAGTTCATTTCATCCTTGTCCTCTTCAATATCCTAGAAGCCTTCTAGGAGTGGCTCCTTGCTCAGGCTCTCTAGCCCTGGCGACCACTCCTCGCCTTTGTCGGATTAGTTGATACAGGCATCTTCAAACTACACACCAATCCAAAAGTCCCTTTATGATATGGGTTAACTTATGGAGGTATTAGCCGCTTTGGCTGGTCCCATACAAGCCTTACGGTTTTAATCTCGTTTG
Source organism: Angophora floribunda (assembly GCA_014182895.1). Classification (NCBI taxonomy): domain Eukaryota; kingdom Viridiplantae; phylum Streptophyta; class Magnoliopsida; order Myrtales; family Myrtaceae; genus Angophora; species Angophora floribunda. The sequence goes on along the minus strand of CM024708.1, from coordinate 7,667,022 downwards.
AGCACTCCAAAGTGCTAGAGCTTTATCTAGTTCGCCAAACCATGAGCTCATTTTCACGAGGTCACTTATCGATACTTGAAATCTAATCCATTGAATTTCCATCAAATTGCTATATGAATTTCACAAGTCACCAATTTTCATTTCAATATTCCCTTCACATCCATTTAATATCTAAACCAAAAATATCACCTGAACCACTTGAAAATTAGTGCAAATCGAATGTCATTTATTGCACTAAAGACTTTTGGGTACTTCTTCAAATCCTTACCAATATCTCGAGAAAAAATCATTGATAATGCTATTTCACCACTTATCCATCTAATATCAAGGGATAATTAATTTTTAATCCATCAAAGACACAAATCCATTCCTTAAATCTCTATTTTAATTATCTCCCAAAATAATCCACCCTAGGTAAATTCATATCTTAACCATATCTCGAAACAATTCAGCCCAGTCCTTTATAGAATCTAAGACTTCTAAGCAATAAATCATCCACCGTAAATCTTATCAAAGATTATCACTATTTAATAGATCATCTCTTATGATTCCATACTACAACTCTTCGATTCATCAAGATAAAAATTATTTGACTTCCATTAAATCCAATGACCTCAATTATTGTGACACGTCAACAACCAATCTTCCTTATTGCCTTACAACGTAGTCTGATCCCTTATACAATGCCTCACCATAAATTTCACAACCTCTGATAATAGACTATAAACTCAAAACTAGTGTGGTAGTCAGCTTATAATTAAGCTCTTGAAAATTACGCTTGCACTTATCCGTCCATTCAAATTTTACGTCATTCATTAATATTTGCATCAAAGGCATATCTATCATAGAGAACCTCTCTATAAATCATCTATAATAACCTACCCGACTTAGAAAACTTTGAACCTCTATCACTGTCATAAGTCTTGGCTGATTCATGACTCCCTTGATGTTGGTAGACCCATAGAAATTCTTCATCCAAAATCACATGACCAATAAAAGCTACGCGAGTAAACCCAAACTCGCATGTACAAAATTTGATATATTGTTTATATTCTCGAATGGTTTATAGCACCACCCTCAAATGCTATTCATGTTCCTCTGAGTTCCTCGAACATTCCAATATAATGTTCAGAACATAATTATGAATTGATCCAAATATGCTTTAATCACTCAATCCATCGAATCCATAAAAGTAACTGGCGGATTAGTTAATCCAAATGGTGGTACGGTAATCTCGTAGTGACCAAATCACACACGATATGTCGTCTTTAGTTTATCCTCCTTTTTAATCCTCAACTACTAATAGTCCATCATTGGGTCTATCTTAGAACATATTGAAGCTCCTTGAAGTGGATCAAACAAGTCATTTATTCTTAATAATGGATACTTATTCATGACCGTCCCTTAGTTAAGCTGTTGATAATCGATGCATAGGTGCAACGATCTATTCTTTTTTTTCTACAAACCAAATTGGCGCTCCCCATGGAGACACACTAGGATGAATAATACATTTATCCAATAATTCTTGATTAGCACCTTTAATCCCTTTAATTCTAATAACACCCTTCTATATGGTGCTTTGGAAATTGGCTCCATCATTGATTCCTCAACTAACGTATTAACCACAATTGTCCAATAACCTTAGCAACATTCATCTAATAAATGAGTTACTTCCAACGACGAATTTCAAAAGAATCGAGGGTCCTCCTTGATTCTAGTAAACTCGAAACTAACCCCACCTAACGGTTAAACTGGATTACCTTCCAATAGCAATCCATTGTAACTCAATACTTAGTAAGCAAATCTATTCCAACAATCACATCAAAATTGTATATTGCCAAAACAATCAAATCGATCAATTCCTCTCAATCACCAATGACCATCATATAATCTGAACATTGACAACCTCATCCTTTAACTGTGTCAACATGCTAAGAACCACTTCCAACAATTTCAGTCTTAACCTCACTAACTTAACAAAGTATTCCACTATAAACAAATGCGTAGCTCTAAAACCAATTAATGCATAAGCATCATGATCACATTGGGAATTTGTACCTGTAATCACAGTCTATGAAACCTCTACCTCCTTCTTGGTAATAGTATACACTTATTCTTGCGTCAAAGGGCGATTGAAGTTGTTCCTGTAGAGCATTCTCAATCGTGTCTCACTTGGGGTTGTTGAAGTTGCGTCATTAACTATCAACGAGGATAATTACTTGCAAATGGCATTGTTGCCCACATTCAAAACATGTTCGAGTCTAAAGAACACACGTAACTATCTCGTGTTGTCATCCACAAAATTGACACATGTGTTCGAGTTGTATACCGATTTTCCCAATGCCATTCCTCCTGTCATCAGCCTTTTTCCAAGCCGATGATTAACCCTAAAATATGCAACCGCAATCCAGATGTAACTACTCATTCTACCATGTCCTTTTTAATTAGCTGGGCTCCCTTGTATCATTCATCAAAGTCTTTTAGGTTCAAGGGCACCAACTAATCCTTAATTTCCGGTTTTAGACCATTCTTGACCTTCTAACTCGATCTACCGGATTCCCAATCATTCTTGGTGCGTACTTTGAGAGCTCTGCAACTTAACCTCCTATTGCGCAACCAACAAATGATTCCGACGAAGCTGTAGGAATTCAATTACCCTCTGCTCTCATGTGCACTCATAAAAGTATTCTCCGTTGAATGCTTCAATGAAGGCACTCCACTCAAGGACCGTACCTTTGGGCAAAACCTTCTATGGATTACTTCCCACTACATGCTAACATTACCTTGCAATTGATACTCTGCCAAGACTATCTTATCTTCCTTTGAGCATATCAAAATTGCGAACGCTTACTTCAATTCCTTGATCTAGAGGGTTGCAACCTTAGGATCACTTGCCTTAGCAGACTTGGACAGCTCTAACTCCAAGAACTGTTCAACCAACTTAAGCATCGACTGTGCACCATTTCTCTCTTCAACAACCAATGGGACTCCATTAGGCACAACGGTGGTAACAACAACAACAACATGAGTCTAAGCTCGCTGCCCTACCTCAATACCTAAGGCTTCCAACGCCTGTAGGATTTCATCAAATCTAGAATTCCCTATTGCTTTTCCTATAGCACTAGCCTATCCTTCACCCGCCCTTCCTCAAGGGCTCTTGAATTAGGATTGTTCATCTTGTAGGATTCTTATAGAATCTGCTTCCCAATTCAATATGGAATTAGGAATTGAGACAACCCTTTTATCATAGAGGATCACAAAAGACCCTATAAACAATCACAACCAAGTAAAGAAAATGTATTTCCTACTAACTATTCCAAAACCTATCACACCTTTTCACTCCATATATTGACCAGGCTCTGATATGAAAATCAACGGGGTTGTCATGCCCCAACCTTCGAGCACGCAACAACCCCTATTCTCTTGCGGTCATTTAGATGTGACGTCCTAGGACGCATCGTCGACCAATATTTTTATCTTTTAATTAAACACATACGGAAGCAAATCACAACCACCCAATCAATTACAAAAATAGGGATACTAAGAAAACCCAATCGGAAACATATTCAAAAGTGTCGCTTTATTAACTAACTGATTAACCCTAAAAATTTCACAAGGACAAACTCTTACAATAACATCTTCTTATCGAATCAACAAAACCAATAGAGCCAATGTCATTCTACTCCCTTCGAATATGGCCACGAGCCGTAACACGTGTCAGTTCTCTATCCTACAGACCTGAAAATGGTTATACAATAATCAGTGAGATAAAATCTCAATGAGTCAAAATCCTAAGCCTCGGTTAAGAACTCCGCTCGCCTCAAGGTAGTCTAAACATGCAACCTAATATTGACAACCAACCAACTGCAACGTCTGAGAGAAGCGTTATCAGAAAGAAGTTCAATCATTAGATGCAAACATAGGTGATCTCACCTTGTCTTTGCATACGTACCCTGCAGAAACAACACAATTCAAGCCATAACAGTGTAAGGACCTGGGGCTCGCTGAGTAATATTGTCCGCTTTGGGCCGAGACCCGCACGGCTTTAAAACGCGTTACTCAGGGAAGAGGGATCCCAGCCTTATAAACCATCCCAAGACTCTCCCCCTAGGCGATGTGGGACTCCCCCCCTAGGCAAGAGACATGTGACCCCCCCTTCCTTGCGCACGTCCGAGGACCGAGGCGCGGATGCACCGCCGTCCCTCCTCCTCGTGCACCGTCGCCAGGACCGTCACATTCTCCCCCACTTCGGGCACAGTGTCCTCGCTGTGGCCCCACACGCGGTCGGGAGTTGGCTCTGATACCATTTGTAAGGACCTGGGGCTCGCTGAGTAATATTGTCCGCTTTGGGCCGAGACCCGCACGGCTTTAAAACGTGTTACTCAGGGAAGAGGGATCCCAGCCTTATAAACCATCCCAAGACTCTCCCCCTAAGCGATGTGGGACTCCCCCCCTAGGCAAGAGACATGTGACCCCCCCTTCCTTGCGCACGTCCGAGGACCGAGGCGCGGACACACCGCCATCCCTCCTCCTCGCGCACCGTCGCCCGGACCGTCACAAACAGTTCTAATAGTCATTTCACATAACTGACCATAGTCAAGCCATCAAACGGTCACGACACAACCTTGAAGGATTGGTGGTCATCCGGCAGCATCGGACTCTCCTCTTACGCATGAGAATTTATACTATGCAGGGTATAGCATGACCGGATAAGGATGCTTGTGAGTCGATTGATTGTTGATTGTTTCTTATGGGGTTTACCGGGTATATCACGTGGTTAGTTAAGTCAAAGTGAGGGTCACTTTGCAATTGATCTACTATCATTATAAGTTGTATGCTTGTTAGGCGTCTTGAGGCGAGTTGGTATCCTAACCGGGGCTTAGGGCGATAATTTACTGAGATTATATCTTACTCATCGTTGTTAAACCATTTTTCAAGTCCGTAGTTATGACACCTATATTTCCATTGATCGAACAGTACTAGAGCATGTCGCGGAGGGTAGTAGGTTGGTGTGTCCAATGGTTGAAGGAAGTAGATTAACCCTGTTTAGTATCTTTGGATGACTATAGAGGAAGTCGCCCAATTGAGGGGCTTGTGTATAAACTTCCTATGGTTAATTAGTACAAGAATAAAAATAACGTTGCTATTGTTGTTTGTGGTCTTTCTTCTATCCCTATTGTTTATTGACTGGGTGTTGTTGATTTGCTTCCGCATGCATTTAATCGTAAGATAAAAGGAATGGTCGGCGACGCATCCTGGGACGTCGCATTCATTTGACCAAAGTGATGGGGTTATCGCATGCTTGGGATTTGGAGCGTGACACCTGGTTGGACCATTGAGGGGTTTTGATGGTGAAAGACATGTTGATGGGCAAGGTTGTCAATTTGTAGTATAGTATGTAACTTTGTATAGGCAAGTTTTTGGATGCATAATTATGGATAGTATTGACAAGAACTAACTTTCTTCCCATAGCTAATGTCTTATATTTTGTTTCTTTTAGTACTAGTATTAATACTTGGAAGAGGGATAAACATGGAAAAAGATTGCTTTCTCTTGTGATGCATTTCATCGTGTTTCCGCATGCCAATAATAAATAAGAGTTATAACCAAAAAAGACAAGTGTTGCAAGTGATGTTCTAGAGAATCACAAATATTAATATTTTATATAAAACGTAATTTTTCTTTATCGATTCCTGTTGTCTCATAAGATTAGTAACTCATTCATGTGATTAGTATGTTTTTGCATAAAAATTAAGTGCCAACTACGTTGTTTAACTACAAAATGCTTGGTACTGGCAACCGATAGATAGAGTTTCTTTTTCTCAGCAAAAATAAAATTGAACTAAATAAGTCATAAGGAATCTTCAATCAAAATGTTAAAGTGTATGTCTTGAATTAGAGCTCGTGTACGAGACACAACCCAAATTGGAGCATGTAGATCAACCTGAACAATTTCGAAAGTGTGACGAAGTGGTCGGAGTTGTCGTAATTTCTTGAACAATTCTATAAGATTTCTTTCTTTAAAGGCCATTTCACGTGAACATGCAGAAGGTTCTTCCAAGCCTGAGGGGAATAAACAACTTACGTTGAAAGATATATATAAAAAATAAAAAATAAAAAGCTATTAATGCGTTACTCTGCTGTCCATGTCAAAATTTCGGATAATTTGCCGTAGTTTATTGTCGAATAAGTGTCACAGATATTTAGGCAAAATTAAAAAGGACTTTGTCAACGAGAAAAAGTCAATCAGTCCAATGGAAAACTGCATAGATTGCTTAAAAAGTGTTCTAGAATACTCGATGATAAAATCAACAGAAAATATGCAGCACCCGATGCAAGCAAACCCGCCTCCTTATATATGTATGTATGTATGTGGGTGTGCAATATCAGAAACTTCATCTTCTGGTCTAGCTAACCTGGAGAACCAACGGATAACAGGAACTCTCTCTTCACAAACAAAAGCAGTATAAATTCTTTTCAAACCCAGGTCTAATTGAGTAGATGCTTAAAACATGATTGATACTTGCAGGATACTTTTATTCGTAGAACTGAAATGAAGAGATCTAACTCGACATGTAGAGCTCTGGAGTGGACAATCTTGGCCTGGGAATGGCGACCAGGGGCTTCGTTTTCTTGACCACAAGCCCGAACTTGTCCGATAAATCCAGCTCCACCCCTTGTGGTAGCTCCCACTCAAATGAATGCAAAAGAGAGGCCAAAACATACGGTAGCATCCTCTCTACCAGTGCAAGCCCTGCACACACCCTTCGACCAGAACCGAAGGGCATGTACGTGAAATTATTGCCTGAGAGATCATATTTGCTGGGAGCTTCCAAGAACCTCTCAGGTCTAAATTCCGATGGTTTGTCCCAAATCTTGGGATCTCTCTGGATATAACCCATATTCAAGAATATGTTACTTCCCTTGGGAATTGTGTAACCCCGGACAACACAGCAAGCGTGTGGGGTTCGAGGCACCAATAAAGGCAGCACCGGGTGCAAGCGAAATGCCTCCTTGATGACAGCGTTGAGGTATTCTAATTTGGGCAAGTGGTGCTCTTCCACCATCTTATCCTCCCCCACGACTTCTGTCAATTCTTGGATTACTTTATTCATTACATTTGAGTTCTGCAGCAACTCTGCCATCACCCACTCAACCGTTGTCGAAGTCGTATCAGTTCCGCCAACCACGATGTCCTATTTCACAAATTCAAAGTGTCATCAGAAAGAGTAAATTGCTGTCATGTTTGATAAAGCTGAATACATGATGAAGCAAGAAGCACTGCAATAAAGAAGAACCGACGTTCTAGGTGAATATGGAGCTTTTTGTGATGGAGATGGCAAGGTTAGACCCAGCGTAAGAGAAGAGGATCAGAAACGAAGGGTACGGAAAGAGACTTCAATCTTGACATGATCCAACCAACTTCATACTAAAATTGGCACACAATAATTGAAATGCCTTCACATGATATCGACTTTGCTATATTTGTTTCACTATCATGCAAGACTTGGTTGAAAATTATGGTACTCTAGGCTGATATAGTTTGAAAACAAGACAATACTCTAGCAATAATTGCTAGACATTAACTCATGATTATGGTGGCGAAAATATGAAATGAAATCTACCAAAACAGAGTTGAAGACGAGGATTAACTATACTTACTATTACTACTGCTTCAGGTCATTCATGGTAATGTACGTCCATATAAGAACTAGTTGCCTAGCTTAAAAAACTCACCATAAGAATGGCTTTGAGGGCTCCATTTTTTTCCATCGGTGACTGGTTATCTTCAAGATCCATCTCCATATCCAGGAAAATCTCCAAAAAGTCCTTTTTCTGTTCATTGCTTTTAGATTCTCTGTCCTGCTTGAACAGTTCATTTGTTCTTCCTTCAGTGGCGCAGTCAATAGCAGACTGAATAAAATCATCAAACCACTTATGCACCCTTTTCATGTCCTTTTCAATACCTTGCAGGTCAAGCCAAGCGAGTGCTGGGAAAAAGTCTGAAATATTCGGACTACTTGCAAGCACCATGAGTTGAGCCACCACCTTTCGAAACTCCGCACCCACGGCTTTGCTTTTCTCTCCCTTAAGCGTCCCTCCCCACAGCATTGCCATGATCACGTTAATCAAGATCAGAAGTGCCGATTCACCAATATCTACCGGCACCCCGGATTTTTTGTACAGATCGTTCAGAGCCTTCCTGACCTCTTGCCTTCTCAAACCATAACAGGCATCAAGGCTTGCATTGCTCATTATGTGCCGTACGAACAGCTTTCGGAGATTCCTCCAATAAGGCCCCTGGCTTGAGAAGGTAATGTCCCTTCCACCGTATGACCCGATGGTAGTGGCAATGTTCGGGTCCCGATTGGCAAACGTGATGTCCTGATCCCGCACGATTTCTTTGGCCAGCAACGGGGAGTTCACCACGACATATAACTTGCTTCCAAGCCAGAGTTTGTAGATGGGACCGTAAGTCTCAGCCAATTCGGCAAATTTTTGGTGGAGCTCGGTCCCTAGGAATGGGAGGTACCCGAGGAACGGCACACCTCGGGGTCCCGGTGGCAATGGAGCCGTCCCACTTTTTCTTCTCCTGAACAAAGAGAAAAAACTAAGGGCTACGATTGCTACGACAAGCAGTGTTGTAGTAGCTCTAGGAATTGCATCATTCGCTTCTTTAGCAGGCCACAACCATGGCCAGGCGCCTTCAGAGTCTCCATTCAACATTTCGGCTTGTGACAATGGGATGAGGACTGGTTGAGCAAGAGTGAGGAAATTTCTGGCCACACCAAACATAAAAGGTCTGCCTAGTGACAGTTTGGTCTCTGATGGATGATATAGGAAAGGCAAATACGCCAAGTCAACGGTTCTAGCTGTCACACCCCGAATCCTGTAGGGATGGAGGTGACACAACTACCCTTCTCACCCAAAAAACGCAGCCTCTAACCACAAAAGATCCAGCTTCCAAAAGTCCCCACAAAAGAGCTCTCGCTCTACTAGCTACTAACCAAAAACCTGGAAAAATTGGGAAAGAGGGGTGAGCAACCACAAACTCAGTGAGAAGTATGTCTTCTAAGCAGATCAAGCAAGCACTATGCATGAGTTCAAAGCAATACTAGAACTTTATAACTCAATCCAATGTATAAAATACATAATAAATCATATAAGAATGACTTTTATACTTATATGAAAAGCTCATTTAAACCACCATCATAATACCAGAATCAATGATCATGTTCATTGAATAATCTCCATTTAAAAATCACACGTCAATGGTCTATCCATTGACCAATCTATTGTTCAATCTCTTACTATGGTCACGACACAACGCCTTATGACAAGGCGACCACCTATAATGGCGGTGGCTTGGCCCAAAAGGATATCCTAAACCCGGTATGCATACTAACATGCCTTTCAATGGGCTCACAGTAATAGTGAGCAAAATAATCATCCTTCAATATCAGAAATCCAATTCATAAATCAATAAAATAAACTAAACAAATACATTTTTGCAACATCGTCGTCCACCATTTCTCATCAATTTCTCAAGTCATTCACATACTTTTCCATAAACCATTTGCAAAGCACTTATAAATATATTTTTCCTTCCAATACTTTGCATAATATGCTTTCCAAACCTTTATAAACAATCAAAAGGTAGTCTATGCCCGATTCGATTTTTATGCAATAATAATGTCATTTCATAATCCCATACCATATATAATCCATAGAATTTCTCAACATGAATTCTATAAATTCAAAGAAGATATAGTATCACTCACCCCGTTGCTTATGACCCAATAAAACGATATTTGTATTGTCAAACTCGTGGCCCTAACAAATAATTGATAAATAAATTAAAATTCGATAAAACACTATCTCAACTATAAGATAACTAAACTACACCTTAATACTAATAAAATGACCTTTACAAGCCAACAAATCACCAACCCGAAGCAATTATTCAAAGCCATTCACAATGCAAGGTTTGAGCACGAAACTCAATTATGCCAAAACTTTCTCATCCGAACTCCGATCCAAGCAATCTTGTAGTCAAAACGAAGATAATTCCAAGCACTAGAAGACCCATAAGTTGGAAAACCAAATTTTGAGCTGAAATTGACAAAATCAGACCTCAAAGTGACCGCGTGTGTACTGTTCACTATACATGGGGAAGTTCAAAATTCCGTTTCAGACAAACCATAAGCTCAAATCTAATTCCGTAAAATCTTACGGGTCCATGACGTCATAAACTATTATTCTTATAAATTTTCATGGCTCAACAACTCAAAAATCGGACTTCACCGCTCAATATTTCCAATATTCCGAATTTGAGCCATAAACTGGAAAAATACTTCGATTGGAGGAACAAGAGGCACGTGTACTCACTGGGTGTTGCGTAAAATAGTCGAGTCGGCTTTGCGAGGCTCCCGCAGCAAGCACATGCAAAACCCTCTCCTTCTTTCCCTTTCTTCTTCTCTCTGTCTCTTCCCTTTTCTCTCTTTTTCTTTTTCCTTCCGGACTGGTTTGGCTTCTGTAAGTGGGAGAGAAAACCCCACCTATCCTCTCTCCCCTCTTTTGACTTTTCAACTCTCTTTCTTCTTCTCTATTTTTTTTTTTTTAAAACCCAAGTGGGTCTCACCAATCAACAAAAGAGCTTGAATATTATACTAGCTGCACACTGACACGCGAGCAACAACTGAACTAAGTAGTTTTCATGTGATCAGTTACATTCTACAAGAAAATCGAGCTTCGATGTCTGAATAACTACTAATAGGTTATGTTCATTCTTATCGTTCCTTATAAAGAATAAAGTGACAAGTTTGAACGTAACTAATAATTTTTGCAATGTAGCCGTAATTTTTAACATAGAAGATTAAGAATTTACACAAGGTTAGTGATTTATTCATGTGACTAGTAGGATTGTGCATAAAAAACGCAGTTTATCCCCCGCGGTGCTCTAGTAATGACAACTGAAGTTTCTTTTCCCCAGCAGATGCGTACAAAGATTGAATCAGACAACATGCCAGGAATCTTCATGCAAAGCATCATCGAAATAAGAAACTTGAGTTAGAAAATGATGATGCGTATGCTTACGTACTATGAAAACAACATTAGGCCTGCTTTTCCCCAGCTGAGCTATATGGGGGGGATCAGGTGAAAAGAACATATGTTCAGTGGTTGAAGATATGCTAAGGAAATGGTTAGGTTAGTGATGTTCATGAGAAATTGGATCATCTTGTTTGTTCTGATTTCCTTTTTCTGATATATGAAATAGTTTGGTTAGTAGCAGATATGCTGTCACATCAGTTCAAGATATCAGATCATATATCAGCATAATCTAACATATTTTTCTTTTTTCCTTTTGTTATTTTTTTAAACATTAGATTTCACTAAGCTAAGTTTTAGTAAAACAGCTACTTATGAAAAAAACTTACAATCAAAAGCTAATGTGACGTACATTTTTTTCTTTTTTCCTTTGGTTATTTTGAAAATATTCCTTGTTATGTAAAATTTAGTTGATCGCGTAACCTTGTTATATTTCATCTATTTTCGCAGATTTGTTAGACATTTCAAACGTGAATATTTCGAAAATGATTAGAGTGCATCAATTGTAAAAAAAATTAAATTCAGGGCTTCATGTGATTGCTCGATTGATAAACCACCATGGGGCCTCACCCTGCCCCTTTGTTAGCAATCTTCTAATAAAAGACCCGGTTCATTATTGCAAAGTAATTCCTTGGTTTCTTTTTATCTATTGGGCTCCGTTTATTTCACATAAAATGAATGATTTTAAAAATATTTTCCTAAAAATAATCGTTTGAATCGTTTGAAATAATTAGTTAATGAAAAATATTTTCATCAATGATAATAATTTATGTCTAATTATTTTTGTGACCTATGACATTGGAGATCAGAGTAGGCCTTGAGTTGAGAGTTTTCTGTTTCCGCCAAGGAACTACTCCATAGGTCTTAGTGTAGAGCTACTTGAGTAGTCATAAGAGCCCTCTTGGCCGCAGTCACCTGCATAGAAATATCCAAGTAATTATCTCTATTAAAGCACCTAAGCCGAGCTTTTAGTACCTTAAGTCTAGCACAAAGTTTGAACATAAGGGTACCTGTTACTTGGACCTCGCAAGCCTAAGCCACCAGCATAGAGAAATCAGGGTGTGTCAGCCAAAAGTTGAAAATTTTAAAAGGGATTCGACGGGAAATGGGTGCAAGTATCCTCACAACTATCGGAGTATGGTCTGAGAGACCCGGGGCCAGAAAAGATGCTTCCAAGAAGGAAAATGCTGTGCACCAATGATTACTGACCAAGACCCGATCAATTTTTCGCTGCTTCCTACGAGCACCCGAGAATGTGGACTAGGTAAACCGGAAGCCCACATAACAAAGATCAATCAATTCAGCTTGATCTAGGCAGTCCTTGAACTCATCAAAGGCAGGGATCCATATGTCCGGGCTGCCCATACGATTCGAAGAGTCCCAGATGGCATTGAAGTCTCCAACCACCATCCAGGGGCTTTCCTCAAGAGCCAAGCTCAAATTAATAAGATTATTCCAGAGGGGTCTCCTAGCAACAAAAATATGTTCCTCATAGGCCACAAAAGGGTTAGAGCATTCCCGGAGTTCAAAAACTTCAGTTTGCCATGAATAAGTTGGTCAATACGAAGTAAGGCATTAAAAACCACCAAAAAGGGGTTCTATCCAACCCAAATACGCTCTTGAGAAGAGTATTCATAATTAGAAACCCACTCCCAACTAGGGATTAAGCTAGAAGAGAGGTTAACAAAATTAGCAGCTGAGACCTTGGTTTCCAAAATACCAATATAGCAAATATTATTGAGGCGAACAAACTGTCTCACTTTAGCTTGTTTAATAGAATTCATTAGGCCCCTAATATTCCAATAACCAAAAAACATATAAGGGTAAAATAGTAACTTAGTTTGTGAGTAGGGTTAAGCACATATAAGCATATATATATATATATATATATATATATATATATATTTGTAACCCTATTTTTTTTTATGAAGTAAGAGAAAACGATTATCTTTTACATGGTATCAGAGCCATACGTAAAACCCTATCCGCCATATTGCCGAAGACCACTATTTTGTCACCGGAAAAAGGGCGTGTCGCCGGCCAACAATAGTGTTATTCGCATCACCACAATGCCTTGGTGTCCTAAAGAGGGCCGTGCTGCCAGTTGGTAACCCATGACGCTGACCGGCGAATCCCAGACATCGTTGTTTGGGTTGCCTTGCATTGATTAGTCTTGGGAATGCGTCGACCAGCTGCGGTATCCCTCGGTGTCTCTCGGCCATGATTGCCCATGATTCCTCCGAAGAGAGACGATTCCCTAGTTCATCTCACAGATCCTTGTCACATGAAGAGGTTAACTCCTATGTAGTATTATTTCTGATTTTCTGGTGATTCTTCAAGCAATTTCGATTGCCAACCAGCATCCTAAAGCGAATCCCGTCAAATTTCTAGTGAGTTCCGAGAAGTTCCTTGCCGAGTTTCCTCTATTCAGCGAGTTTACAATCTCAACCAATCTCGTGTGGCCAGTCCAGACGCAAAATCAATCCCTGGGGTGTAGCAATTCGCAAGTTTGATCTTTTTGACGCGAAGGGAAGAAGAATCTAATGGCCGCACATGAAAGCAACATAGCAGAAAGGGTGTAGGTTTATATTTTTCTTTTTATTCTTTCTTGAGTGAATACGAGTTAGCTGAAGTTCGACTACAAAGCAACTAACCATGGATGTTGATTCAAAGCCCACAATGGAGGAGACAAATATTAGTCAGTGATGACTTTGTGATGAGGATAGAGTTGCTGAATATTTGGGTTTGCTACTGAATTTTTTGGGTCTAGTCTATATTTGTGTTATATGTTGAATCGAAAGAGATGGTGAGAATAAATATGCTAGTACTTGGGTGATTTGTATTGTTGTTGATAAATGAAATGAGTTTATGAAGTGTGATCAAATTGATGCAATTAGTGGTGATTAAATTGAGGTCCTTCTGTTCGAAATTATTGTTTATTTGAGTGCATCATTTGAATTAAGTATTCGTGACTGTGGAGTTCATCTCTTGGGCTTAATCACATTTTTTATTCACTAATGGCGAACAATGGATCGACTTCTTGATCAACTTCCGGATCCCTTCTTGGCCATTTTCAGTTAACATCTGTCAAGTTAGATGGAACTAATTATCCATGCTGGTCTAAAGAGGTTGAGGTCTATCTTACTGCCACTAGACAACTTGAATATCTCACATTTACAGTACTGTCTGACAAGAGTAAAGCCACATATTGGATTGCAGGAGATGCGATGATTCGGACCCTATTGTGGAATAGCATGGACCCTAAGGTTAGTCCTCACTTTATTCAATGTGACTCAGCTAAGGTAGTTTGAGATAAATGCGCATTACTCTATTCAGGGCAAAATAATATGATGTGAGTATGTGATACATGGGAAAAGTTGTTTGATATTCAACGTGGAGATCAATCTTTATCCGATCATTATGCTCGGTTCACAACTCTTTGCCAACAATTAGATACTCATCTTCCTGCCTCGAATGATCTAAATGTTTTGACTAAACGTCAAGATGATTTGAGGGTAATTCTATATCTTAAGTCATTGGGGCCTGAGTATTCATCTCTTTGTCAACATATTACATCCCAGAGTACTCTTCCCACAGTAGATGAAGTCTTCTCCCAGGCCCTTCGTTCTACAATTTATGAGAAAATTCCTTCCACACCAACGGCGGAGACTAGTGCTATGCTTTCTCATGGTCTAAGTGGACATGGAGGTCAAGGTCGTGGTTATCGAGGTCATGGAGGTTCTAGTGGACGTAGTTTTGTTCATCGTGGATCTCATGGAGCAGGAGTTGGGAATCATGGTACCATTGGTTCTGGGAATAGTCGTGGTTTGTCGATGTTGCCATCATTGTTAAAGAACTGGACATACAGAAGCCTATTGTTATGCACTTCACCCCGAACTCAAACCATCCATTGCTGCATATGCAGAGGTTGAAAATTCTCTTGATCCTCCCTCCACGAGTCTACCAAATTCAACTAAAGTCGAGAAGACAAGTGGTCCCTTTACATCGACACGTGCTGAGTATGACACATTGGTTCGCTCCCAACAAGTGACAGGATCTTCAGCTCCTAATACAACTCTAGCACAAACTTCTAAAGGTAGTTTGTCTTGTTTGTTGTCTGCAGCATCTAATTCTTGGGTTATAGACTTTAGAGCTACCAATCACATGACTGGTAACTCTAACCTACTATCTTCTTTTTATTCTACATTTCCTTCATTATCAAACTCAGTTACATGGGTCACAATCTCAGGTTACTGGTATGGGAGTTGCACATTTGAGTCCCTCTCTTTCTTTGTCATCTGTCCTTCACTTATCAAAATCTCCTTATAATTTAATTTATGTTAGCTCATTGACCAAAGAACTGAATTGTTCTGTAATTTTTTCCTCTTTACGTTGTGTCTTTTAGGATCTAAGGACTGGACAGATGATTGGTGGGGGACATGAATCAAATGGCCTGTAATATCTTGATAAGAAGGTTTTAGCTACTGTAGCCACGAAGCATACATCTACTGATGTATATCGGATGCATTGTCGTGCTGGTCATCCACCACCACACATACTTCAACGTCTATTTCCTGAGTCTGAGTCTGTGAGTTCCTTTCAGTGTGAAGCTTGTCAACTTGGCAAACATCATAGAGCTTCTTTTCCTTTTCGCATTCAAAGTCGTGTGTCTAGTCCATTTGAGTTGGTTCACTCAGATGTATGGGATCCGAGTCGTGTGTCTGATGTCTCTGGATTTAGATATTTTGTTACATTTGTGGATGATTTTTCCCGAATGACTTGGTTGTTCTGAATAAAAGACCGTACTGAGATTTTTCGTTGCTTTCAATTGTTCTATTTCGAAGTATTGAATCAATATAATATCTTTGTCAAATATTTACGGTCAGATAATGCTAGAGAATACCTAGCTGCCACTTCTGGTTTCTAGCCATTTCTTGAATCCCATGGTATTAATCATCAGACTTCCTGCTCATACACTCCACAACAAAATGGCATAGCTGAACGTAAAAATTGCCATCTTCTTGATGTTGCTCATTGCCTCATGTTTCATATGCATCTACCTAAACATTTTTGGGGCCCTGCTATTCTTACAGCATGTTGTTTAATTAATAGATTTCCAACTACTCAAAGTCCCTTCGTTTGGGGAGACACCATTCTCAATTTTACATCCAAATCGTCCCCCTTTTTCTTTACCTCTTCGAGTCGTTGGGTGTGTATGTTTTGTACATTCTCTTACTCCAAGTCTTGATAAACTGGCTCCTCATGCTGAAAAATGTGTCTTTGTGGGATACTCGTGGACTCAAAAGGGATACAAATGTTACAATCCTACTCGTCATCGTATGTTTGTGTCTGTAGATGTGACATTTTTTGAAGATCAGTCATATTTTCCTTCTTCGGTGGTTTCACTAACACATGGTGATGGTGACGAGTGTGTCTTACCAATGGTTCCACTGCCTTCCATTTCTCCACCTATGACAGTACAATCTTCATCAGCATCTGATTCATTTGTTCCCCCATTAGTTACAGTGCTAGCCTCTGATCCTGATCCGCCCATTGCTTCTCGAAAAGGTACACGTTCTTGTGTTGGTCAGCTTATTGACCATTATGCTCCTTATTCTGGTCTTTCTGATTGTGTTAGTACGCATCATCCTATCTCTAATTTTTTGTCCTATGAGCATTTATCTCCTACCTTTTCTGCCTTTGTATCGTCATTGTCTTCTATTTCTGTGCCTAGTAGTGTTGTTGAAGCTCTTGCTCATCTGGGTTGGCGTCGCGCTATGGAGGACGAAATGCAGGCACTAATTCACAACCAAACTTGGCAACTTACTTTCTTACCTATTGATAAAAAACCTGTTGGTTGTCATTGGGTTTTCATAGTTACGGTTCATCCAGATGACACTCTTGCTCAATTGAAGGCACGATTAGTTGCAAAAGGTTATACTCAAACTTATGGTATTGACTATGATAACACATTTTCTTCAGTGGCCAAAATTTCATCTGTCCGTGTCTTTATTTCACTGGCTGTCCGATTTGGTTGGATCCTTCATCAATTAGATGTAAAAAATGCCTTTTTACATGGTGATCTAGTTGAGGAGGTCTACATGGAGCAAGCACCTGGGTTTGTTGCTCAGGGAGAGAATATGGTATGTCGTTTACACAAAGCCTTGTATGGACTTAAACAATCTCCTCGTGCTTGGTTTGGTAAATTTAGTGATGCAGTTATCAAATTTGGATTAAAGCGGTGTCAAGTAAATCATTCAATTTTCAGTTCTGTATCTTCAGCAGGTTGTATTCTTCTAGTTGTATATGTGGATGATATCATCGGCGATGATTCAGGTGGTATTCAAAAACTTAAGCAATTTCTGCATAGAGAATTCAATACTAAAGATCTTGGACGTTTTCGATATTTTTTTGGTATTGAAGTATCTTATTCACACGTTGGTATCAACTTATCACAACGAAAGTATATACTGGACATCCTTGGTGA
Source organism: Angophora floribunda (assembly GCA_014182895.1). Lineage (NCBI taxonomy): Eukaryota > Viridiplantae > Streptophyta > Magnoliopsida > Myrtales > Myrtaceae > Angophora > Angophora floribunda. The sequence goes on along the minus strand of CM024708.1, from coordinate 7,649,426 downwards.
GGTTGGATTTCTTGAAGTAAAGCCAATAGTACTCCTATGGATCCCAATATAAAACTTGATGCAGAACATGGAGAATTACTACATGATTCAGCAAAGTACCGAAGATTAGTTGGTAAGTTAAACTATCTTACCGTCACAAAACCTGATATATCCTTCGCAGTTAGTGTAGTAAGTCAGTTTATGAGTTCTTCTCATACTACTCATTGGGATGCGGTGCTTTGAATTGTTAAATATTTGAAGGGAGCACCGGGTAAAGGACTACAGTTCAAGAATTATGGCCATCTAAACACCATAGGCTTCTCTGATGCTGACTGGGCTGGATGTCCTGTGGATAGGAGATCTACTTCAGGCTATTGTGTGTTTCTTAGAGGTAATCTACTTACATGGAAAAGTGAGAAATAGCATGTAGTCTCTCGATCAAGCGCTAAAGCTGAATATCAAGCGATGGCACATGTGACGAGTGAATTACTATGGTTGAGAATGTCACTATCGAAGATTGAAATGTTTTCTTCAAATCCATCAACCTTGTATTGTGATAATCAATCCACTCTTCATATTGCATCTAATCCTGTCTTCCATGAGCAAACTAAGCACATTGAGGTTGATTGTCATTTTGTGTGAGAAAAAGTTCAGAAAGGAGAGATTATTCTTTAACACACAAAGACGGAAGATCAGCTTGCAGACATTTTTACGAAATCTTTACGGGGGAATAGAGTGAGCTTCTTATGTAACAAATTGGGATTATTTGATATTTACATCCCAACTTGAGGGGGAGTGTTGGAAAATATTGTGAGCAATAAGGGTAAAATAGTAACTTAGTTTGTGAGTAGGGTTAAGCACATATAAGTATATATATTTGTTTCCCTATTTTTTTATGAAGTAAGAGAAAACAATTATCTTTTACATTAGTCAAAAAGAGGGATAGGAGGGTTGCTTCCTTTTAGGACGCCTTCTGCTAGCTACGGTCTTGGCCTTGACAGCAAGGGTCCCAGATGAATACCGTGACCCACTAGCCTGCTCAGAGGATTTGGCTTGATAGGAGGGGCTGCGAATGAAAGGCCCGAGCTGATAATCTACTCTATCCTTACCTCCATGAGTTGAAAACTAAAGGTGTCGTCCTCTTGTAGGGGATCAGCACGTGTCCTCAACGTAACCTGATCTAAAAAGACAGCAGGCTCCTCATCTAGGTCATTTGCAGAGGCAAAAGATGTTTGGGATGATGGTTCCACAGCAGCTAAAATTTGAGTTGCGGGGGGCCATTAGGAGGGTTATCCTGCAAGATTCTTGCTACGGTAGACGCTGATGGTCTGGTAGGAGCAGGTCGCACAAGAGCTGGCTGCGTGGACAGCTTGCTAGAATGGAGCTATTGGTTGCTGGTTGCTGCTAAATTGTTGTAGCTTGTCTTGTTCGAGTGCCACAGCTGGAAGAGGGGCGGCAGCTAGAGATTGGCAAACCTGTCCAACCAAAGCTACAGGGTCGATTGAGTTAGGTTGCAGAATCACATGCTACGTGTGCTCGTTTGTAGGCGGGTGCTGCTGTCTTCTATGGACCTGCTGCCATACACCTTCCAGACCTTGAGTAGCTTGTTTTATTATCCTGGAGTCTTATGTTAACCTGCTGACTTCCAGACCTGGAGCAGCAACCAAACCAGGGAGGAGCCGGCATTTGTAGCTAGTGGAGAGGAGGTCTGTCTGACCACATCAACAGGGAATAAGACCTGCTCACCTGCCCTATTCAAGGGTTCAATTCTAGAGGACTATCTGACCTCATCAGCAAGGACATTTGCAGGGCACCTATGTCCAAATATACCACATCTTTGACAAGATATGGGTTTCCATTCATATTCAACATCTACAATGCAAGTTGCTCCATTTAGGAAGACCTTGATGGTATCATAGTAGGGTTTTGAAGCTGATAATTCAATACATACCCGAGCAAATGAGATCATTTTCAATTGCTTGGTACGTTGGTCGACATAAAGCGGTCTACCTATAGCACTAGCTACTTTACTAAGTCCCGTGGCAAACCATAACCCATAGGGAAGGTTCTTCAATCTTATCCAAACTGGGATCGACGAGTGCTCTCCCTTTTTCAGCTCTAACATGGGCTGCCAATGCTAGAAAATTAGGGGCACACGTGCCACTGTCAATGGACCACCCTCAAGCACATCCCTTCCAAAATTAGGATCTGAGATATGAAAGAAGTAGAAACCTTGGTCGTTATCCTTCACTTCTAATAATCGTTGGCCCCAAAGATGTTTGAGGGCCATCTCAACTAACCTAAAGGGAATTTTTTTCCCAACAAAGTAGCCGACCAAGCATTGATGCCAAATAGGGTTAGCTGCATCTAGATCATCCTCAGTACAATGCACTACATTATTCCCATCATAGCAAGGAGGAAAGAAGGAAAGGGAATACCCTTGCATAGCAGCTCTTGCTACGTTTGCCTAGGAGCGGGTAGCTTGGGGTAGATTCCCAGCGCACTGAAATCTCAAGTCTTGTCCTTGATCAGTTGCTGTGGAGTTCTGATTAAGACACGGCCCTGTATTTTCAATACCAGAGGAAGTCTGTTCTATTCTTCCTTCAAAACTACGACCTCCAGTTGCAAACAGAGGGGCAGTGCTCTTGCCTTTAGCTACCTGGTCACAAGAGGGATTACGAGCACTCGGGGCCCTACTACGGCTACGGCTCCTCCCATATCCTAGCGCATACGGTAATTTCAAGCTAATAGACCCCTTTTCCATGATTGAGCTAGAAACACCAGATTTTCTAGTAACCTAGCAGCCCTAACATCGCAAGCAAATCTGCGAGGAGGGTGAGCTTACCAAAGCTAGAGATGATGCGATATTAGAGGGCGGCTACACCTCAACTTCTACTCCAAATTGTAGCTTATGCCGAAGCTCGTATACGGCTATGCAGAGACACTGCCGAACCGAAGCTACAGGGGTTCGGGAAAAATAGAGAGAAGATGGTGAATAGTGTTTTCCATTTTTCATTAGTAAAATTTTTACTTCGTTAATATTTAATAATTTTCATGTATTTAAATATGAGTTGTGATTAGTGAGCTGTAACAAATAACAGTCATCAGAGGTAATGATTCATCGCAATTGTTCTATTAAGAGTAGAAGTGAAATTTGAATAGACCTTAAAACCGACCCTAAAATTCTTAACATAGGTTCTAAGTTTTAAGTTAAAAAAATTAGTAAACTATTCCGGCAGATGGATTTCTACTCACTCCTATCAGATGGCGATATGATTTAATATTCAAATGTTCTAATGACGATGTGTATTTCTTAATATTATCCCATGGCATATAAAATGGCCCTTTTACATGAAATACGTTTAGCGATTCTATAATCGAGGAACTGATTTTCCGGAAAATGCAAATCGATGAAAAGGAAAGCTATTTACTAACGTTAATGTTGAGTCAATATCGAACGATATTATTTTTCCTCGTCTATAAATGAATGTCCGTACAATCGAATAATTTGTGATCACAAGTGAAATGTATTTGCCACGCGTCGGCCGATGGGCGCGATGCCGTCGGAATAATTTAGTGGGTTAATCCCGTGACGACTAGGTGGGTCAACTCCTCCGCGTCCTTCCAATCCGTGGCACTCTCTCTCTCTCTTCGTGCCTTCAGTTCACCTCAAGCCAGGCGTTTCTTCTCTATTTTATTAATTTCCTTCTGCCCCACTTTTTATTATTATTATTGAATTGGCCAAATTAAGTAGTTAAAAGAAATGAGCAAACGAAAATGACATTTGGAGGAAATACCATAAAAGAAATTATTTGAGATTGTTTGTGGGGTCAATTAATAATCTCGAGAAAATTTTGGTCACTGTAGTTAGTGACGTGTGTTGTGCACTAGGGCTTCATTAGTATTTGTGAAAAAGAAAAAGATTTCAAAAAGGTTTTTTTAAACATAATCACTTCTATCACTTGAAATAATTAAGTGGATGAAAAATTTTTCAATGTCAAAAATAATTTATATTTGGATATTTTGGTGAACGATAAAAATATTTTACATTCATTCAATCTTATAAGCGATATGAGCAATCATTTTTTTTAAATCATTTATTTTCTACAAAATGAATGAACTATGAAAAAAAACTTCACATGACGTCTAAGTACATGATCAATGATTACAATGCTTTTTGGAGAACTCCGGTTTGTTGGGATGAGGTTGGTGAGTGAAAGATCACAAACCCAAAGTTAGTGCAACAATCTTTGGATGCTGTCAAGATTATTCGGAAAGCTTAAAGATAGCCCAAAGCAGACATAAGAGTTATGCGGACAAGTGACATAGGCCATTGGAGTTTCAAGTGAGTGACCGTGTATTCCTCAAGGTATCGCCGATTCGAGGTACTTCACGGTTCGGCAAAAAGGGGAAATTGAGTCCAAGATACGTTGGACCTGTTGAGATTTTAGAAAGAATTGGGATTTTGGTCTATAGTCTTGCGTTATCACCCAGACTTGTGCAAGTTCATGATGTTTTCCATGTGTCAATGCTGAGAAAGTATGAGACTGATCTGACCCACATGCTAAACTTTGAAGAGATAGATGTGGACGACAAGGTGTCATATGTGGAAATACTAATTCGGATAGTGGATCGAAATGAGAAAGTGCTACGAAACAAAACAATCCCCCCAGTCAAAGTTATTTGGTAACATCATGGCACGGAGGGAGCCACATAGGAAAGTGAGGAAATAATGAAGTGCCAGCACTCCTATCCTTTTGAGGATTCAAGCAGTAATTTAAATTTCGAGGATGAAATTTTTGTAAGAGGTGAAAAGTTGAGACGTCCTAAATTTTGACCCTATTTTGAGATTATATGAAATGGTAATATTGATTAATACCCTATTAGTGCAATTACTCCGAACTGATCATTCGTGAGTTAATAGACCTTTCGAAAACGCAATTAGGAATCGATACATGTGTGACCAACAAATTCAATCAGGAATGGATCATTCAACCAAAAGGATCCGAGGAGGAACAATACCATCATGTACTAGACTTCGACAGAAGTACGAAGCCAAATTACGGATGATTCTACACGACTTCGATATGAACTATAAATGACGTTAAACCGATTCCTTTTGACATTGTACTCAAGATTATTAATTGAACTCTCGGGATTACATGATAACCGAGAGTTGCCTTTGGTTTGAGAAATTGCTTAGACGTTGATCAAAAACTATTAACCATGGGTTAAATGTGAGGAAAACCCTAAAAGGGGCACCCGATAGTCTAAACCATACTACAGTCGCAATTGATTCAATTTAACCCCTATTTTTAAGTTGATTTCGGGTATCGACTTTTCAAGGACTTCACGACTAAATAATTGGATATTGCCACATTTATTCTCAGGTTTTTTGGTGAGCTGCAAAGTGTTGGAAAAGGAAAATTTGGACCAAGAATTTAGGCCCACAAGTGGGCCGGCCCAATAGCGGTAGCCCAATGGGCCTTGCACCCAGCAAGGAAGGCTCAAGATGGGCCCAAGCTAGCTCATATTCTCTCTTTCTTAGCCCATGGGCCTTCTCTTCTAGAAGTTTAGCTTTGTGTGGTCCTTGTTGCTTTGTTTTTGCTTGGTTGATATTGATTCTTGGAGAACAAGTTGGCAAGCTTCTTGGACAAGTCTTGCGAGCTCATTCTCTCTCCTCTCTCCTCTCTCTCCCTAGTTGCCACCCACTTCCCTCCTCAGCTCACTCTCTCTCTCTCTCTCTCTCTCTCTCTCTCTCTCTCTCTCTCTCGCTCATCTTCCTTTTTCCTCACTATTCTCTCTATTCTTGTTGCTGTTGTTGGCCCCTTGCTGTCACTGCTACTACTGTCCGCCAGAGCTGTTGCCATCCGGAGTTCAGCCACCACCGCTTGCCGCCGCTGTCTAAGTGCCAGAAGCCGCCACTATTGTTTTTGCGAGAAACAGCCACCAAAGCTGTTTTATCGGAAACTAGCCGTCATTCGTTATCATCCCCGAGCTAGTTTTGCATAGCCCTCGTCCTTACTATCGCTTCGGTGTCGCCGGAATTCTTGAGTATGTGAGTTGATTTCTTAATCCCTTAGTTATGGGTTAATCTTGCTTTAGGAGTAATTTAATTAGTTTAAGTATGATTAGTGGTTAATGAGGGTTGTTTATGATTAAAGTATAGTTTATGTGCCTTGATTAGACTTAAGTAAGTTTATGATAAGCTAATTGTGCCTTAATTGTGCTTACTTGGTTAATTAATTTAGTGTATGATTAATTAGCAATATGATTGATTAATTTGGCTAATGAAGGTTTAGTATTAGTTAATTATGATTAATTATTTATGAGAATAATTAATCATAATTATATTATTTTTTGGAAATTATTTATTTATGGAAATATTATATTATTTGGTGGAAATTAGTTAATTATATATATTATTTATTAATTTCGAATTATTATTATTTATGGTAATTAATTATTTTTGGGAGAAATAATTAATTATGGTTAGTTTATGGAAATTGATTAAATTGAGCAATGTTTGTGGGTAATTGACTATTGCTTACTTTTCTAAAGTTGAAGGGTAATTATGTACTATATTGTCAAGTGACTTTGATTTATTACATAAGGGTTTTATGAAATTGAATTTCTTTGGTTGGATAATTGTTTATGGGAATTGGTAAATAATTATAATGATTTTGTGGGAATTAAATTATTTATCGGAATTATTAACTATAGTAATATATACTTTATAAATGAGTATTTTAGATATAATCCTAGTTTATACTTGTTGTGTTATAATCGATTACTTATGGGAATAAGTGATTATCGTTAGTCATGGAGGTGCGTGATTAATTATTATTGAATATTGAGACACGTGGTTGGATACTGTTAATTATTGAGATATGTATTTGATTATCGATAATTGACTAAGGCATGTGACTGATTATTGAAGTGTCAATTATGGATGAGTTTTTTATAAGTGACAACTATTACGGGAACAGTCAAGGGTGATGGTTATTCTAAAAAGCATGTGATTATCGTGACGTAATTAGTTGGAATTGATTGTCAGATTATGACTTGAACTATTATTTGATGGCTGTATTTGGAACTGTTGAATTATGCAAGTTTACGTGATCATTGATTATTGTTACATTGCATTATACATGTATTAATTATAATAGCATGTTACATGAACACGAACCATGGTTACATTGATGATAGAGAAAAGAAATAAATGAAATGGTTGATGGTTGTGCTACATGATCACATAAAGGGGATACCTGGTGCTACCAGAAGACCACCAACTCTTGGGGCTATGCCGTGGCCGTTGAGGTTGCCCGATTTCGGTCGATTGCTTGACAATGGTCGGATGCTGAGTCGCGGTATAGGTTGAATCAATTCTCCTCTGGGAATACTGTCTAGGGGGAGACCCATGATGTAGCCGTGCCCACCAAGGGGACGATGCTTGGTTTATGGACCAATAGATTGCCAATCATAAAGTTGTGCTATGACCCAGTGGTTGTAATAATCGGAATACGTGTGGAGATTGATGTATAAGAAAGTTTGTTGGGTGTTCAAATTATGTGAAATGATTGTTGAAATTATTATGCCTTGAATTATATTGTATTTGCAGAGCATGTGTGCTAAGACAAAGTGAGATCGCCACTGGTTGTATTTGTTGTTTGTTGAATTGTAATGTGGCTGTGTTTTTTGGCATGTTGATAGATTAGACAAAGCGAATGTCGCTTTGCAATTGATCTGCCATTGATTATACATTGTATGATTAGGTTGTACTTGAGGCGAGTAGAGTTCCTAACCGAAGGTTAGGACTTTAACTTGTGGTTAACATTTTCAAGACCCTAATATGACATCGTACCCGGTGAGGTTTGATGTCCTAGTGGACATGAGCACCTCCATCACCACGCAACCTATCCCAAGTCGCAATTTTGTGTAAGAGTAGCACATGAAGACCATTTAGGTCGATGAGGGTGAGAGGGACCATTATGTGCCATACGTCTTTAAGGCATGGTACGTCAGGCAAGGGGACATGATGTACGGTCTTCTAAGAGGCCATGACGAGCTTGCACTACACGAGGGGTCGAGCAACGAGGTATGGGATTCGATGGATCTCAATCCCCCTGATGGTGCGGTGATGGACCCCTTGTCGGGCGAGTCTGACCCTTTTGAGACCAGCGATTAGGCACTTGTCGCCTAATCTCTTTTTGACAAACTCTCCTCTCCTTTTTTATTGTAGTAGGTTAGCCAGGCTTGGTCCCTTTTTGTGTTGGCCTTGGAACATCACCCAAAGTAGGGTTTGTACATGTACTGTTTCCTGGATTAACCTCTGTAGATAAATAAAAAGTATTGTTGTTACTTTACTACTGCGTCTTTTTGCTATCTCTACTTATTGTTGGCTAGGTGTGTTTAGTTTTGTTTCTGCTTGTGCTTAATGACAAGGTAAAATGAATTGGTCGGTGATAGAACTTGGGACGTCGCATGTTTCAAACCACAAGTGAATTGAGATTGTTGCAAGCTCAAGGGTTAGGGCGGGACATATTTACTCTAGACTTTTTTTATAACATTAAAAATCCCAACTTGTATCCTTGTGACAAATTTATTCAAAACTTTTTTCTATAATAACAAAACCCCAAACTTATATTTGTGTGACATATTTATCCTAAAATTTTTGTTGTGATACCAAAAAAAATCTAAACTTGTATTCATGTGATATATTTACCTTAAAAATTTGGTGTCATTGAAAAAATTTCGGGTTTTTGGTATCACAGAAATATAAATTTGGGGGTTTTAGTGTTACAAAGAAAAATTTATGATAAATATATCCTAGCAAGCATATTTTAAGATTTTTGATAGTTTTTACCTAAACTTATTGTCCTTTTGCTAATTCAGTTTTAACCCTTTCAAGTGTGCTAGAGTTGGGAGATGAGGGACCGCTCGTTGGAGAGAGTTAGAGAGGGAAAGTTTTTTTTTTAAATTGTCCTATGTACTCATGATATTTGTTCCCAAATCATCCCTTGATCTCCATCCTTCCATCATTAAATGTTCTTTGTGCTCCGTTTGTACATCTCTGGGTCTTTATTGCTATTTTGTCTTCCATTAGTGCCAAAAATGAGCATAAGTAGTGTTTAAGATAGCCCTATCAAACGGATGGGTCAAGATGGGTCGAAAATAGTCTAACCCAAATTGACCTAGCATTTTGATCGAAATCTATGCAATATAAATCTAATGACCTATACTTAACCCAGCCAAAACAAACCCATATCCAACTCGATCTATATTTATTAAAACACTCTTATATATAACCCAATATTGGAAAATTCATAAGCACAAATCAATAGAGAGTGAAGAGTGAGTTATAGATGTATGTTGAGTCTAAATAAGTTGTGAATCTATATCAAACCCATTTATGACCCATGAAGTTGGGTTGAAACCCATTTACTAAATATAATTAACTCATATAACAATCCCTTCCATCAAATGTGAATTAAGAATTAGAGGTCTGATTGGAAGCTTTGTGGGAGGAGAGAGAAAGAGAAAGAGGGTAGGTTGGCTAGAAGATGGGCCCCTGGTGGGCCCATCATGGACCTCCTCGTGGACCGGTCTTGGGCCTACCCATTGATCGATACAATCTCCCTTGGACTTTTCAATTTATCTTAATTTTACCTATTATGGTTAGGGATCTTGATGGGCCAAGAAATTAGGCTTAATGGGCTCGAATTGGGTTGAAAAGCTTAAATGGGTTTTACCGTAAAATTAGATTGGTTGGGCGACATTGATCAAATCCAATTTCATTCCTAAGGCATGACTTTTTGGCTGCATCTTTGCAGTTTATTGAGGCAATTAATTTCGGGCCAAGATTATATACCCCAAAAAGCACATGTTTGGTCTATATTGAAAGTAGGGAAGAAATGTTCTAGCACAAAAGAAAATAGCAAAGAAATTTTAAAAATTGACAAAAATAAAAAGAAAATGCCCATTTTCTTTCATTTCTTTTTTGCCTTTGTCACGCACTTTCTGGACTCATGTCACATTGATATAACATGACTGGCACATTGGAATCAACATGGTAGGGAGGTTCTCTCCTACCATACTTATGATTTTGATTTGATGTGAATTAATTAGCTAGAAGAGAAAAACAAAATCCATAATCAGTTTTTCTATGATGCCTCCAAATTCTTACGTAATAAAAATATTCACAAGTAACAAGTGGAAACATTTTAACGGGCTGGAGGCATGACGGTCGATGATGAGGAGATTAATAATTTCCGTGAATGAGATGCACACGGATGGAGTTTGGTAACATCCTCGGATGGGGTATACTCTACTCAGACATGTATGGAACATATATACTCTTAAAGTGAAATAACCCAGCTTTGGAGAGATGATAAACTTAGACAGGATGATCTGTATCCGAAAGAGTATTGAAACAAAAAAAGGGGAAAATATAAAAAAAAAAAAATGAATGGTCTGCTAATGAAGGCTCCGAACCTCAAGGGACAAATCATGAGGTGGTCACCGACTTACACCAAAATGACCGCGTTTATGACATTGGGGTCAAGCGAAAGTGGCCGCAGAGAGTAGGTATTTTAGGTGATGACCGCGTCATGTGACAATGACATACAGAAATATCGGTTACTAACTAGAAGCGGACATTCAAAATTGAAAAGCAAAAATTGATCAGTATGCATATCACACGAAAGTCCAAAATACTGTCTAAGGAGGCGAAGCAAAGGGATAAAGAGGTTTATTGAATTGAGGCATCAAAAATTTTCACATGATTGAACATATTACCAAAATCGAATATTCCCGTGGCACGAATATTCCCGTGGCAAGGGAGTTGGGCCATCAACATCGGTTAAATTATATAACTTTTTTATATTATATTTTTTGGGTTATGTTTAACTTCATCGCATGCACGCAAATGACTTTGATTCAGTCAATTTCAGCCTGTTTTGTTCAGTTTTCCATGCTTAATAATTAACTTTTTTTTTTTGGCTTTCTAATCTCTAGAAGATTTAACAACTAGGAATGAAGAGATGGAGAGTTCGAAATTCCACCTTTTAAGAGGGTTCGGGTGTGGATGATTTAGTTTTAGGCATGGATTTTGATTTTTACGCCCTATAAGGAGGTAAAGCAAACGATTGAGAGTGAGGATTAGAGGAAGAGTGTAGTATGACCGAAAAAAAAAAAATCTTTGAAAGATTTGTGCGTGCGTTTTAACTTAAGCCACATTTGAAAAGCCATCAGTCAAATTATTAGATTGTGAGTATGGTTTGTCCCTTTTTTTTTCTTCTTTTTCAATTTAGGGTGAGTGCGAATATCATTGAAATAAAATAAAGTTAATACCACGAAAAACCCAAACTAATAAAGAGTAAATTTAATGATAAAATTTAACAGAAATTAATGTAAGGTAAATTTGCACAACTGTAACAGTTTAGGGTTTTTAGTGATTAAAAAAACTAATTTGAGGTAAATTTGTCATAAATTTATCAGTTTGAGATTTTTCATGATATTAATCTAATAAAATAAAACGAAAGAGGATTAGCATTGCTACAACCCCAATCTTTCACCATAGGGCATCCGACATCAACAATTCATCAAGGGTCTACACCAAACATCATAACTACAGGTTCTAACAAATGAGGAGTTGAATCGATGCCGAGTTTGGCAAAATCTCAAGCACTATTGCCACAGATTTTAGAGTGAATTTATGTCATAAAACTAATCCAGGGTAAGAGAATGGCAGAACTAGCGGCCTTCGACCGTTGAAATGGTAACGTCATTCGCAGAAGTCGTCCCATCGCTCGACGAGAGATACGCGCCATGGTTGCTCTTGAAAATGTATGCAGGACGTTTCGGGGATGCAGGAACCACGTCATTATTTGCCAACATGAACACAACTGTGGACATGTTCGGCCTATCCTCCGCGAATTCTTGCACGCACAAAAGACCGATCTGGATGCACCTTGAGGCCTCCTCTTTGGAGCATGAATCGCCCATCGACTCGTCCAAAATGTTGACGCAGTTTCCTTCCTTCCATAGATCCCATACCTGCGATAGGGATGGAACAAATTAACATATGACCAGTATTTCAGGCTATGTATTATGTCTGAGTCAGGTGCGTTTCTGTACTTATCAAGAGTTCCAGTACTTACATGGCCGACCAAATTGGAAGAAGGATTTTCATGGTAATATGCACTGTTCCTTTTACCACTGATGATCTCCAACAGCAAAACTCCAAAGCTATAGACATCAGATTTTATTGAAAATATACCTTCCATTGCGTACTCTGGTGACATGTAACCACTGCCGCAGCAAAAATGAATGAAAAAAGGAGTTTTGATTGATTAGTCGAGTTGAGGTTCTTGGACTCAATAAGCATGTAAAGCATTGCAAAGGCGAAATTCTTACTATGTTCCGACTACTCGATTTGTGTTCCCTTGGATTTGGTCCCCGCCGCATATCCTAGCCATACCGAAATCTGATATCTTTGGATTCATTGCAGCGTCGAGTAGGACATTGCTGGCCTTTAAGTCTCGGTGGATGATCCTGAGCCTTGAATCTTGGTGCAGATACAAGAGTCCTCGAGCCACCCCGGATGTGATTTCAAACCGTTTTCTCCAATCCAGCAACGATCTTTTCGTCTCGTCTGGACGAAGATCAAGACATCAAGAAACCATCGTTCGTCGTCATGGGTTGATCTATGACATCAGAATATTCTAGCTAGTGGGAGAACAGAGGATGTACCGAAAAGGAAGGCATCCAAGCTTTTATTTGGCAAGTACTCGTAAATTATCATTTTCTCGTCTTCTTCGACACAGCAGCCCAGTATTCTCACCAGGTTCCGGTGTTGGAGCTTCGCAATCAACCGGACTTCATTCTTAAATTCTTCAACTCCTTGTCCCGAATGTTTTGATAGTCTTTTGATTGCTATTTCCGTTCCATTGTCCATAACGCCCTGTCAAATTAATTTCCAATTTGCAAGTCTGAGTCAATTGTTCTAGGTAGCTTTTTTGCGTAACAGAAGTTTACCTTATACACTGATCCAAAACCACCTGCTCCGAGCTTATTCTGGGAGGAGAAATTGTTTGTTGCCGAAGCTATGGTGCTCAGATCAAAGAGCGGGACATCTCTGTTTCGTCCAGTTTCATCATCAATGAGCGGGACACTCGGAGAGCCCTTGAAATGTGTTGGACTGGTCATATCCCTCATCAGTGGATTTTGGCTTCTGCGATCTGTTTCCAAGACAACCACATAAGTCTCAATACAACTTTGGAAATTGTGAGATTCTTCATTTAGGAATTCATTTAGTCAAACGTAATGAAAATTGTAAGCTTGAAAAGATCTTCGCAAACATCTTTCCATCTGTTTTTCTGGTAAATATATTGATGTACTGTACGATTTCTTCATCACTTGTACCCTGAAACTGCCAGTTTAGCTTCAATGTTGGAATGCATGCTGCATTAAGAACTGAATTGGCATCGTCATGCTTTCTTTGGTTCAAGGTTCTTAAATTCGGAATCGATCAAATAAAAGCACAGAACTTACTATCTTAACTTCCTATAGCTAAGATTAGTTCCAAGACTGAACCAACTAAAATTTTTGTGCTTAATTAATTGGTGAACAATAAGAGCTGATTAATTTTAGTAGATGAATTTTCCAGAAAGGAAAATACAAAAGCATACTCTTGTTGAGGACTAACCGACGCACCGTTTCTCTTCTTGATCACGAAGCAGTAGGAAAAAGAGCTGGCAAGCAGTAGCGCTGCCAAAACCGAAACCAAAATTATTGCAACCCTCGCCTTTTTGCTAAGGGAACTTGTTTTCTTCCTATGACGAGCTGAAAGGAAAGTAGAACAACGTATGTCAGATTCAATGACCTTGATCATGCTTGTGCAAAGTGTAGAATGAAAAAATCTGTCAACCTCAATTTGAAACCAGAAATCACAGAACGAACCTCCAATGATACACAGTTTATACTATGCAAATGCTCAAACTTGGTTTCTAAAATCGTGGATGCGATTCCTTATGATCAAGAATTTAACCTGTTCTCAAGTTTGATTGATGATTTGCTCGGCAATGCCAATGTAATAAACAAATGGCAACGCTGGAGATACATAACATTAAAAATAAGTACAACTAGTAACTGCAGAAGCAGGAGTACCTAACTCAATGGCATCGACCCGTACATATAAATCTTGACCTGAATCGATGAATGTTCTTGTATCAACTAAATCGTCATGCCATATGAGGCACCCGAAACCTCCCATCATCTCATTTGCACTAGTATAAGCTGTGCAAGAGCAATTCCTTAGGCATTCCTTCTCACACTCCTTCAACCTAAAGCTCATGTTGGTGTGTGCTTTTGAAGTGTCCGGCAACTTCACAAGTGCCACCTTCACAAATCCTTCGCCATGTTGACATGCTGAAACCCCAGGCCTCCTCACGCACCCGGCGGTTCCATCCCTTAGGTACCAATCGTTTGGGGACTTGGGCTCGAACCCTGGCAAGCATGTGCATTCGAACTGTCCCGCATTATATGGATTGCAGTTGCTGTTGGGCCCGCACTTGCCATAATAATCACACTGGTCCTTTGGATCGTACCAGAATTCTACCCACTGCTGCTCCCGGTCGTGCCATGTGAATCGCTGGACCGACCCTGATTCCTTCAGAACCATTCTTGAGATGATCGACGCATTGATGATGCTATAAATCACATAAACCTCATCCGGGTTATTTACAAAGCTTACGTTGAAGATGAAATTGCGAGTCATTTCGGGTATGCCACTCCACCGATCTCCGGTCCACGATCCAGAACGCCAGTACGGATCCCCGTCCTTATATAGGAACAATTGAGCATAGCCCGTTGGGTCAATCCTATAGGAATAATTGCCTGGCGTCGGATCCTCCAGGGACTTCCATGATGTTAGGAACCGGTTCAAACCAGTTTTGAGGTCCAACCCGAGTTTCATTAAAGGAAGCAAAGTGTCTGTAGGATAATCAAAGCTTTGCCATATCACCGTTTTGCTAAAATCTTGAACCAGAACAAGATTACCTGAATCCATAAGCTGAGCTGTAGTAGAATAGTTCGATAATCTGGAAGAAACTTTTGTCGACCAAACAGGAAAGCTTCCATTTTTCTCATGGATCACCAAATTTCCATCAGAATCAATTGAAAGAGCTCCCGTCGTGCCATTGATTGGTCTATCTCGATTAGCAACCCAAACAACGGTTTTCTCAGAAACTTGGTAATACCAAATTCCAACGTAACGGTGGCTGGAATTACCCGGGCTGAAGAAACCAAGAGCGAACCTTTTGCCACTGGAGACCAAGAGATTGCCATCTTTGATAGTGTTGCTTTGGTTTAGGATGTCCAAGCAAGTACTTACCTGAAACAAGAAAGGGAGAAGCAGGGCATACGCTAACACCCTTTCCGTGTTCATGTTGTTTTTTTATTTGAGGATACAATGGTATGCTTTCTGAGGCAATAAAAGTGACCGAGTGAATGATACCTCAAGTCCTGTGGAGTGTAGTTGTGGTCTTAATTAGTGAGGATCCACCCGTTTAATTAATTAATGCAAGTGGTTGTCGTGTTCTGGTCCACCATGTAAATGTAATGCAAGCTGTGACACCGACGTTGCCTTTTCTAAGCTTGATATTTTTGGTCGAAATTTCTCAATCATCAAAAAAGAAAATAATTCCTACTTCATGTAAATTCAACTAATGGCTATGTTTCTTGCCAACTCACCTTGCCTTTTTCCCTTCCCAAAAGCCTCATCCCTTCCTTTAATCAAGTGGTCAAACGAAGTCACTTGAGATGTCTTTGCTATCGTTTTAAAATTTATTAAGGGAAAAGAACGAGGTTCTGGGTAAATCTTATGCCGCTGATCAAATTGTGAGGAGAGAGAACTTGACATTAGAAAGAGGAAGGGCATTGTGCAACTTCATTCATAGCGCATGCCTACAATGATGAGCAGCAAGCTGTTGGTGTCAAGCTGTTGTGATGGAGATGCATACCGTATCCATTTCCCATCTACCACGGTTTCAACATTGAAATAGTCAGAGCTTGAAAGTTCGCCTTCTCTATCTTTTGCTTATAAGCTCATTGTAGAATCTGAAAAGAAAAAGGAAGACAAGTCTCTTTCAACTCATTAACTGCACCAGTTTCCAAGAAAGAAAGAAAGGAAGGAAGGAAGGTGCATTATATTGTCCTTCCGTTCTATCAAGTAATTATTATTGTGAAAAGAAGTAGCTGAGAAATCTAATGAAAGTGGTGATTGGCTACTCTAAATTGTCCTAGCATCTATAATATTATTGACACATAAATTTTTGAGACTTAAATTACCTAAAAAATTAGATATCAATTTGGTCCTAACAAAAAAGGATTTTTTGCATCATCTAAGCCTCACCAAATCCGGTGAGCTAGGCAGGACTTGAGCCTTGCCACAAGTTGATGAGGCTCGGGCAACCTCGTGCAAGGCTTGAGCTCACTTGGCACTAGTTGCCAACCACCGGCTAAAGAAGAAGAAGAAGAAGATAAAAGAAAGAAAAGAAAAGGAAAATAGAAAAGGAAAGAAAAAATAATTTAAAATAATTTTTATAAAAATTAAAAAATTGAATTTTTAAAATTAAAAATTAAAAAATCTATTTTTATAAATAAAATAATAAAAAAATTATTTTAAAAGAGTACATGGAGAAAAATATTTTCCTTACCGAATAGCAGAAAATATTTTTAGTTGAACACCCGAAAATAATTACATTTTCATAAAAAATGGCTTGTTGGAAATTATTTTCGAGAAGCGCCACATTTTCTACGAAAGGAACTGAGCGTTCTATCTCTCTCCTGCTTTCTCCTTACCCTTTCCATGTGACCACAATACACTTTTTTGTTTGTTCTTCGGGCTTCTATCCACTAGTCTTGTTGGTGAAATTGATGGACTCAACTGATGACTGCCACCCTTTTCATATGAGGAGGGAGAGGTGCAGGTTCAAATCCTCACATTCTTAGAAGGGTTGGGGTGGGACAAATTAGTTTCAAAAATGAGTTTCAACTCTCACGTCATACAAGGAGGTAAGACAAAAGTTTGAGCATGTTAGAGTAGAACTAATAAAAAAAACCGATGACAGCTAAGGAAATCACGTTTCAAAATTTCAATGATGATTGCAAATCTCTCGGCAACCTCCTTAACGACGTGTTGTAGAGAAAAGTTGGAGGCAAGTCCATGAACAAATCGAGAGGAATCGAATTAAGGTAATTCTGGAAAAACATCAGTGACATAGCCTGTCTGATTTTTGTTTCGCCTTACACAATCTGAGCCGATTGTCCTTCTCTAGAGCCTACTCTCGGTTGCAAATTGTAGAAGTAATTTTGCCCAAATTGAGGAATGAAGGTTAGGGTTTTTCTCAAGAAGATAAGCAATTTTTCCCCAACAGTATCTTTCGGATTTGTTTCTGGATTTACTGGGAGTGCTGGTGATTTTTGTTTCACCTTTTATTGTTTTATTTTTACTTATAAATCGGTTTCATCTCGTTTTCATTCATCTATCTCTAAACCCTCAGGTCGTGCTCATGGAATGAGAATCTGCGCTGCAAAGAGGTTTTTCCATTGCGTAGAATAATGAGGGGAAATCGAACCGAAAGTGCTTTTCTCTAGATTGATGGTATGATTATTGCTCGTCTACATTGGCTTCGATAAGGTTTAGCAATATTTTCGATTTAGCCTCTCTTTTTTTTGCGATAGGGCCACAATGACACCATTGCTTTGTAGGGTTTGTTGATTGGATTTCTCTGACAAGCCATGTAAATCAATATATAATAAAATAATGACATGTTGAATTTTTCGGCCACATAAATCACTGATGGCTCTAAAGTAATCTTTTTTTTTTCTTTTTAACAGTGACACACAAGTTATTGCTCGAAAATTTGGGTATTGAAGTGAACACTATACCAAAGTCAAGGCATTTTTAGTATCATTTACGAACATCATGCACTTTTTATTTTTTTAATTTCAATGGAATCACCCATTATGATGTGTATGTATATTTTTAAACATAAAGATGTAGTTCTATTAGACACATGTGAGCCAAAATTCACATGTATATTTGAGCCAGACTCACATGATCCAGGTACATGCAACACTCTCTATTTTTACATGGAAAGAAGAAGAAGCTAATTTAATACTATTTTGGTATTTAGGTGCTCCGCGGAGGGCCGTATTGGGGGTTGAAACTGCTATCTCACTGCCTTATGCTTTTATATATTTTTTTGTTTCTTCTTTTTTTGGTAGAAAAAAATTATTATTAGTAAAAAAAGAATGGTGCTATTTCCACCCTTATATGACGAAATCCACCCAAATTTCAACAAAAAGACAATTACCTCAAATCATTTATTGCAATTTCAATTGCTTTCCTTCTTTTCTCAATTTTCCTCTATCTCTGTAGGAATCATAATTTAGAATTTTTTTGCGTATTGTGTGCACTATTTCCTTTTTATTGATAGATTTTATTTTCGTAGAAATTAGTTTTGTTGAAAAGAAAATCTTCATGAAACCTAGTTCTTTTTACATTGTCGAGCAAACTTATGGATCAATTATCAAAGACAATCTTTAAAATAAGTAAGATAGATAATTTTTAACGCAATGACTTGTTTATAAATTTTCATTTTTGTTGTGTATATCATCATCAATCTATTTCTTATTGGTTGTCTTTCGGTTGTCTTTATACACAAATACATCAGCGGGATGATAGGATTGTAAAAGAAAAACCTAGTAATATTTTCCAACGTGAAACTCTAAAAGATGAAATTTAATTATTTAAAAATTTGCACAAAATATATATTTTTCAAATGCCAATGAAATCTCATCATTTTGGATTGACAAAAATTAATAGCATACATGAATTGTTTACTATAAAAATATGAAGATGCTTCATTATGCATAACCTTTTCACATCAGTTTTAGTGTATTCCTAGATACTCCTATAACATCTCACATGCTCTATGTAAAAGTATCCAGGCAATAGTAAAGAAAAAATACAAATTCTATAGTGTTGTGGTTGAAGAGACTTGATATATATTTTTCTTAAAAAATTTTCCTTTAGACAAAATTTATTTCTAGAGAATTAAAATCTAAAAATGAAAAAGAAAACATAATGTCTTCGATATGTATGGGATACCCATAATACACCAAAATAAAATATGTGAAATACTTAATTAAAGCAACTAGATTTTAAATGGAAATGAAAATGAAAATAAAAAAAATAAAAAAGAAATGGGACTACCACTTAAAATTGCAAGTGAATGATTAAGGGCAATATTGTCTTTTTGGTGAAAATGGGGTGGATTTCGTCATATATTGGGTGAAAGTAGCACTTCCCTTAAAAAAAATACTTTATCTATAACGTGGATCCTACTTCACCTCACATGGTTCTAGCTTTCTTATTTTTCGTTTTATTACCAAAATTTGTTCCCAATAATGGTATATTGATAAAAATATCAAGATGTCATTGAAATAATACGAAACGGTAGACAGACACATTACATATTTTCCTCTTATCATTTTATTATGAAATATTAAATCAAAACCAATAATAAAGGAACCTAATTACTCAATAGAATATTTTATAAGATATTGACCTAAAAATCTCGCAACCTATAGTTTGAGATACATAAACATATATTTCTGCATAAATGTCATTTTATTTGAACAGAAGTTTCTAAAATATAAGTAGTGAAAGACTCCAAGATAATCTTGAAAATATACATATAACACATTTCAGGTCAGTCCAACTATACCTACCTAAAATGATAGGACGGACTGCATATTCCACAAAAACTCTTAACTCAAAGATGATTTCTATCCAAAAAATTTGTTTCTCTTTTCCCGCTACTTTACGGAGAGAAGGAGCGTGGACAATCCGACTTGGTGCTTGTTTTGTTTTTGTGTTCCTATTTCTTCGGTTGCACTTCCCTTGAACCTTCTCCTGGAAGCCACTTATCCGTGTATCCTACTGAGTTCCAGTTCCTTTGTTCGCTTCACATCTATTCCGAGGATTTATAGCTTTCATTAGATCCATGGCCTCGGAGGATAAGCGAGTGAAGTCTCAGTCTGATATGGCCAGCTTGGAAGATGGAATCGGCAACGTCTCTTCACCTAACCAACGCTGTCCATCCGCTGGAGGTAGTGCGAATACTGATGGGAATGACCGTGACAATGGCAGCAAATATGGGGTTCGAGATCCCAATAATTCGTCATCTGGGGCTACTAGTCTGGGCGAGAAAATCCAAAAGGATCTTTCCCACGTCATCTCAACCTTGGTCTTGTGGCTTAAGAGAGCCAATGACTTTGATGAGATAGTGAGGAGCATGACGACGGTAAGCCGAGATTCAAAGAGTTTGGCTCCCCAGGACACTCCCGAAGACAAGCTGCGGGTGGTGGCGCTGGAAATTTCAAGTATGAAGTTGAATCTGCCTGCTCACAATCTGCCTGCTCTTCCCAAGGTCCTGGATGATGCAAGAAGCGACCAGATGTTCACAAAACTGCAAGCCCAATTCAAAAATATGTCCGCGAGTGTTGCTATTCAGGGCGTGGGGCAACGTTATGACAGGTTGGACTCTAAGAGCAAAAAATGTTTGCTGTGTTTTACAGCGTTTCCAGAGAACGCAATCATAAAGAAAAGGGTCCTGATCAATTGGTGGGTTGGGGAGAAGTTCCTAGATGTCAGAGATTCAGAGCTACCCATGGCCACTGAGAACGCTGCGGAAATAATCTTTAAAGAGCTTGGCGAGAAGGGCTTCATCATGCTAGTTCATAAGAAGGGAAAGCGGCGAAGCCCTGTTCCTGACAGCTGCCAGCTCTACCCATTTATGCGGCAGGTCCTGATAACTTTTGCGAGGAAGGCTAATTTCTTTTACTTCGATTCCCAGGGTAATGAAACACCAGAGTATTCTTTGTGCGTCAGGGCACGCTCAGTAGAAGGTGGACAGCTCTTGAGGTCTTCATTAGCAAGCAGGAGAGGGGAATTATTGACATTGTTCAACGTGAATGAGCAGTTTCTTAATTTAAGATTGGATTCGTTTTATTCGTGCCAAGTTCTTCAGTTGGGGCGGTGGGTGGTGTCCCCAGATCATAGCATCGATGTGGATGATGCGCCATCCCTGTTAACAGGAATAGGCACAATGGAGAGGCTGAGATATTTGAGCCTTCAAGGTGTGACAAAGATTGAAACGCTTCCTGCGTCTATTTGCAAGCTCTCCAATCTGACAATGCTTGATCTCAGCGCATGCCAAAGTTTGGAATCACTTCCCAAGGAAATTGGTTCTTTAGGGAACTCACATACTTGGACTTCTCTGAGTGCTACCTGATCAGCCACATGCCCAAGAGTCTCAAGAAGCTGGAAAAGCTCCAAGTCCTAAAAGGGTTTGTGCTTTACCACAGCGGAAACCATCAGAACAAATCAAAAAATACTTGCACGCTCTCTGATTTGGCAGATATGAAGAAATTGTGGAAATTGAGTTTGAGAATAGATAAAGCAGCTGATTTAGGAGATGAACATAAACAAGGTCTATCGGAGTTGCGCAGACTGAGGTCATTGACGATTACGTGGATCCGAACTTCCATGCAATCTTACGGGGAAACTGGCAGAAGCTCCAAGAGTCTCAAGGAACACTTGATGAAGTTTGGAGAATCCGAGAACGATCGGAGACAACGCAAGCCTTTTCCTTGTGAACTGATGAAGCTAGACTTGCGTGGCTACCCTAGAACTTCCATGCCAACATGGGTAACTCCTTCAGAGGTAAAAATCTCAAGAAACTCTACATCAGAGGAGGTAACCTAGCGAATCTCAATTCTCCTCAATCTGATAATCCCTGGTCAGTCAAGATCTTGCGGCTCAAGTTCCTCACTAACTGCGACATTGAGTGGTTGCACCTGCGAGATCATTTCCCATCTCTCGTTTACTTGGAAAAGTTTCAGTGCCCAAAGCTCAAGTTTTTCCCTTGTGATGGCTACGGCGTGTGGATGGATCCCCATGCTGGGGAAGAGGAATGAGCAAACTCTCTATGCAAATTTATGTGGAATGTCTGTATGATTGTTCTGTTTTCTGCATTCATGCAGTTTAATTTTACTTCTTGTGACCTTCGGCATAAGCATTTGCTCGAATTCCTGCTATTCTACTAATATTTGATTTGATTGCATTCCACCTATCAACCTGGTATCATTATCCTCTGTTGTTATTATCTCTTGTTGGAAACAATCCTTGCAAGAGAACTTTCACGTTGCGCAGTATCATATTCATCTGAAAGTCCTGGGTTCAAAGGGCAAAAAAATTCAACTTTACCCCTCTATTTTCGTGGATGGGTTTACTTATCAACTAGCAAGGTACCCTCGTATTGCACGAGTTTAAAACTATATATTTTATATTTTCGCAAGAGAAATAATATGCAAATAACTATAAGAAAAAAAATTTCACATCAATTAAAAGAAAAGAAAAGAAAAACTCTGCTAGAGTTCATTGGAGTTCTATACAAAGTTGATCCAAACCCATTATGCGGTTCATCCTACGATTAAAAAAGAAGATCCGACACAAAATTGCAATATTTATGAATTGATAATGTAGGTAAATGCAATTTTTCGAGCGCGTAAAATAATATGAATCAATAAGAAATAGAAAACCATAAAGTATTAAGGATATAAAGCTTTCCTCCATGTCATAATCTTCTCACTTGCGTCATCTACTTAGTGTAGAAGAAGGCGAGCAAGTCATTTTTGTAGGATTTTTTTTTTTTTGAGAAAAATGACACTACAAATGTTATAATTTTTGTATGGCATTCATCGGAGTGTTAAAACCTTTTTCCAAACACTTGAGTGATATATGCATGGTGCTCACTTGAGCGTTATAATTTTTTTTTCGATCACCTAAGTGCAATAACTTTTAAAAATAATCATTAAAAGTGTCATGCTACTTGGATTTATGTTACTTAAGTGAACGTTTATAAAAAAAATTGGATTTAATTGGTTGAAAAAATTACGACACTTTAGTGTTATACGGAAGTTTTGGCAATTGTGAGATTTAGAGGTAATTTTTTCATACTATTTCAGTTCCAAGTATCTCATCTTACTTTACTATGGGGATTCTCCTTTTTTCCTTTTGGTAACCTTTTAATATGTATCTTTCTATTTTGTCTAGACTTGATAAATATTTAATCATCCATGACAATATATCAAAAAATTGATTGTTAGATATCTTGAAAAATATGCAATTTAAATTTATATTCTAAAGAAATTTTCAATATTTCTTCCCCCTTTCCCCAATAATGCATATTTAAAATTCCCTTGATTTGTTTGTAGAATAAAAATATTCAAAAATTCCTTCATTTTCTTGTGAAAACTTCGTTGCCAAGAGTTGGTTTTTGACATCTTCGGCATTTATCGATGCTTCGACAATTATTTTTCTGAACTTTGTGAATTTTGAAATTTGTTGTTTTGTGATTGTTGTGACCTCCCTTAATGGTGAATTACCTAGAGTTTGGCTAATGGATTACCAAGACTGAAATCAGCTCAACCTAGCCCATGAAAGTTAGCAACCTTGTTAATTCACCATTAAGGGAGATCGTGAGGCCACTACTTTAATAAAGTTGTTTTGAAAGCTATTAAATTATTGATGTTTCTTTGCCATTCAATGATTGATGTAGTTTGTCTGGGGCCACTTTGCTCAATTGTGCTATTATCTACTTTAAGTCCAAGTTTGTGTTTGTCCATAACCATTTTTTCAAAGCCTTATCATAAACCACCCAGTAATCATCAAGGGAATCTACTTTCGGAGATCATGAGGCCACTACTTTAATAAAGTTGTTTTTACAATTATTGAATTGCCAAAGCTTGGTTATCATTGAATTATTGAAGTAGTTTGTCCGGAGCCACTGCTTCATTGAGCTATTATCTACTTTAAGTCCGAGTCTATATTTGTCAATGACTATTTTTTTCAAAACGCTGACCATAGACTGCCTAGTAATCATCGAAGGAATCTCCTTTCGGAGATCGCGAGGCCACTACTTTGATAAATTTGTTTTTATAAATATTGAATTACCAAAGTTTGTTTACCATTGAATTATTGAAATAGTTTGTTTGGACCGCTACGTAATTGAGCTATTATCTTCTTTAATTTCAAGTCTATATTTGCCCATAACCATCTTTTCAAAACCCATGATCATCGAAGGAATTTGCTTGCGAAGATCACGAGGCCACTACTTTAATAAAGTTCTTTTTACAACTGTTGAATTACCAAAGTTTGTTTATCATTGAATTATTGAAGTAGTTTGTCTAGGGTCACTGCTTTAATGAGCTATTTTCTACTTTAAGTTCAAGTCTATATTTTTCCATAACCATCTTTTTAAAACTTGACCATTGACCACCTATGAATCATCGAAGGAATCTGCTTTCAGAGATCGTGAGGCCACTACTTTAATAAAGTTCCTTTGAAAGCTATAAAATTATTGATGTTTCTTTGCCATTCAATGATTGATGTAGTTTGTCTGGGCCACTGCTCAATTGTGCTATTATCTGCTTTAAGTCCAAGTTTGTGTTTGTCCATAACCATTTTTTCAAAGCCCTTATCATAGACCACCCAGTAATCATCAAGGGAATCTACTTTCCGAGATCATGAGGCCACTACTTTAATAAAGTTGTTTTCACAATTATTGAATTGCCAAAGCTTGGTTATCATTGAATTATTGAAGTAGTTTGTCCGGAGCCACTGCTTCATTGAGCTATTATCTACTTTAAGTCCGAGTCTATATTTGTCAATGACTATTTTTTTCAAAACCCTGACCATAGACTGCCTAGTAATCATCGAAGGAATCTCCTTTCGGAGATCGCGAGGCCACTACTTTGATAAATTTGTTTTTATAACTATTGAATTACCAAAGTTTGTTTACCATTGAATTATTGAAATAGTTTGTTTGGACCGCTACGTAATTGAGCTATTATCTTCTTTAATTTCAAGTCTATATTTGCCCATAACCATCTTTTCAAAACCTGTGATCATCGAAGGAATTTGCTTGCGAAGATCACGAGGCCACTACTTTAATAAAGTTGTTTTTACAACTGTTGAATTACCAAAGTTTGTTTATCATTGAATTATTGAAGTAGTTTGTCTAGGGTCACTGCTTTAATGAGCTATTTTCTACTTTAAGTTCAAGTCTATATTTTTCCATAACCATCTTTTTAAAACTTGACCATTGACCACCTATGAATTATCGAAGGAATCTGCTTTCAGAGATCGTGAGGCCACTACTTTAATAAAGTTGCTTTGAAAGCTATAAAATTATTGATGTTTCTTTGCCATTCAATGATTGATGTAGTTTGTCTGGGGCCACTGCTCAATTGTGCTATTATCTGCTTTAAGTCCAAGTTTGTGTTTGTCCATAACCATTTTTTCAAAGCCCCTATCATAGACCACCCAGTAATCATCAAGGGAATCTACTTTCGGAGATCATGAGGCCACTACTTTAATAAAGTTGTTTTCACAATTATTGAATTGCCAAAGCTTGGTTATCATTGAATTATTGAAGTAGTTTGTCCGGAGCCACTGCTTCATTGAGCTATTATCTACTTTAAGTCCGAGTCTATATTTGTCAATGACTATTTTTTTCAAAACCCTGACCATAGACTGCCTAGTAATCATCGAAGGAATCTCCTTTCGGAGATCGCGAGGCCACTACTTTGATAAATTTGTTTTTATAACTATTGAATTACCAAAGTTTGTTTACCATTGAATTATTGAAATAGTTTGTTTGGACCGCTACGTAATTGAGCTATTATCTTCTTTAATTTCAAGTCTATATTTGCCCATAACCATCTTTTCAAAACCCGTGATCATCGAAGGAATTTGCTTGCGAAGATCACGAGGCCACTACTTTAATAAAGTTGTTTTTACAACTGTTGAATTACCAAAGTTTGTTTATCATTGAATTATTGAAGTAGTTTGTCTAGGGTCACTGCTTTAATGAGCTAATTTCTACTTTAAGTTCAAGTCTATATTTTTCCATAACCACCATAACCATCTTTTTAAAACTTGACCATTGACCACCTATGAATCATCGAAGGAATCTGCTTTCAGAGATCGTGAGACCACTACTTTAATAAAGTTGCTTTGAAAGCTATAAAAGTATTGATGTTTCTTTGCCATTCAATGATTGATGTAGTTTGTCTGGGGCCACTGCTCAATTGTGCTATTATCTGCTTTAAGTCCAAGTTTGTGTTTGTCCATAACCATTTTTTCAAAGCCCTTATCATAGACCACCCAGTAATCATCAAGGGAATCTACCTTCGGAGATCATGAGGCCACTACTTTAATAAAGTTGTTTTTACAATTATTGAATTGCCAAAGCTTGGTTATCATTGAATTATTGAAGTAGTTTGTCCGGAGCCACTGCTTCATTGAGCTATTATCTACTTTAAGTCCGAGTCTATATTTGTCAATGACTATTTTTTTCAAAACCCCGACCATAGACTGCCTAGTAATCATCGAAGGAATCTCCTTTCGGAGATCGCGAGGCCACTACTTTGATAAATTTGTTTATATAACTATTGAATTACCAAAGTTTGTTTACCATTGAATTATTGAAATAGTTTGTTTGGACCGCTAGGTAATTGAGCTATTATCTTCTTTAATTTCAAGTCTATATTTGCCCATAACCATCTTTTCAAAACCCTAACCATAGACCGCCCAGTGATCATCGAAGGAATTTGCTTGCGAAGATCACGAGGCCACTACTTTAATAAAGTTGTTTTTACAACTGTTGAATT
Organism: Angophora floribunda; assembly: GCA_014182895.1. NCBI lineage: Eukaryota > Viridiplantae > Streptophyta > Magnoliopsida > Myrtales > Myrtaceae > Angophora > Angophora floribunda. The sequence goes on along the minus strand of CM024708.1, from coordinate 7,622,639 downwards.
ACCAAAGTTTGTTTATCATTGAATTATTGAAGTAGTTTGTCTAGGGTCACTGCTTTAATGAGCTATTTTCTACTTTAAGTTCAAGTCTATATTTTTCCATAACCATCTTTTTAAAACTTGACCATTGACCACCTATGAATCATCGAAGGAATCTGCTTTCGGAGATCGTGAGGCCACTACTTTAATAAAGTTGTTTTGAAAGCTATTAAATTATTGATGTTTCTTTGCCATTCAATGATTGATGTAGTTTGTCTGGGGCCACTGCTCAATTGTGCTATTATCTCGCTTTAAGTCCAAGTTTGTGTTTGTCCATAACCATTTTTTCAAAGCCCTTATCATAGACCACCCAGAATCATCAAGGGAATCTACTTTCCGAGATCATGAGGCCACTACTTTAATAAAGTTGTTTTTACAATTATTGAATTGCCAAAGCTTGGTTATCATTGAATTATTGAAGTAGTTTGTCCGGAGCCACTGCTTCATTGAGCTATTATCTACTTTAAGTCCGAGTCTATATTTGTCAATGACTATTTTTTTCAAAACCCTGACCATAGACTGCCTAGTAATCATCGAAGGAATCTCCTTTCGGAGATCGCGAGGCCACTACTTTGATAAATTTGTTTTTATAACTATTGAATTACCAAAGTTTGTTTACCATTGAATTATTGAAATAGTTTGTTTGGACCGCTACGTAATTGAGCTATTATCTTCTTTAATTTCAAGTCTATATTTGCCCATAACCATCTTTTTTCAAAACCCGTGATCATCGAAGGAATTTGCTTGCGAAGATCACGAGGCCACTACTTTAATAAAGTTGTTTTTACAACTGTTGAATTACCAAAGTTTGTTTATCATTGAATTATTGAAGTAGTTTGTCTAGGGTCACTGCTTTAATGAGCTAATTTCTACTTTAAGTTCAAGTCTATATTTTTCCATAACCACCATAACCATCTTTTTAAAACTTGACCATTGACCACCTATGAATCATCGAAGGAATCTGCTTTCGAGAGATCGTGAGACCACTACTTTAATAAAGTTGCTTTGAAAGCTATAAAAGTATTGATGTTTCTTTGCCATTCAATGATTGATGTAGTTTGTCTGGGGCCACTGCTCAATTGTGCTATTATCTGCTTTAAGTCCAAGTTTGTGTTTGTCCATAACCATTTTTTCAAAGCCCTTATCATAGACCACCCAGTAATCATCAAGGGAATCTACCTTCGGAGATCATGAGGCCACTACTTTAATAAAGTTGTTTTTACAATTATTGAATTGCCAAAGCTTGGTTATCATTGAATTATTGAAGTAGTTTGTCCGGAGCCACTGCTTCATTGAGCTATTATCTACTTTAAGTCCGAGTCTATATTTGTCAATGACTATTTTTTTCAAAACCCTGACCATAGACTGCCTAGTAATCATCGAAGGAATCTCCTTTCGGAGATCGCGAGGCCACTACTTTGATAAATTTGTTTATATAACTATTGAATTACCAAAGTTTGTTTACCATTGAATTATTGAAATAGTTTGTTTGGACCGCTAGGTAATTGAGCTATTATCTTCTTTAATTTCAAGTCTATATTTGCCCATAACCATCTTTTCAAAACCCTAACCATAGACCGCCCAGTGATCATCGAAGGAATTTGCTTGCGAAGATCACGAGGCCACTACTTTAATAAAGTTGTTTTTACAACTGTTGAATTACCAAAGTTTGTTTATCATTGAATTATTGAAGTAGTTTGTCTAGGGTCACTGCTTTAATGAGCTATTTTCTACTTTAAGTTCAAGTCTATATTTTTCCATAACCATCTTTTTAAAACTTGACCATTGACCACCTATGAATCATCGAAGGAATCTGCTTTCAGAGATCGTGAGGCCACTACTTTAATAAAGTTGTTTTGAAAGCTATTAAATTATTGATGTTTCTTTGCCATTCAATGATTGATGTAGTTTGTCTGGGGCCACTGCTCAATTGTGCTATTATCTGCTTTAAGTCCAAGTTTGTGTTTGTCCATAACCATTTTTCAAAGCCCTTATCATAGACCACCCAGTAATCATCAAGGGAATCTACTTTCCGAGATCATGAGGCCACTACTTTAATAAAGTTGTTTTTACAATTATTGAATTGCCAAAGCTTGGTTATCATTGAATTATTGAAGTAGTTTGTCCGGAGCCACTGCTTCATTGAGCTATTATCTACTTTAAGTCCGAGTCTATATTTGTCAATGACTATTTTTTTCAAAACCCTGACCATAGACTGCCTAGTAATCATCGAAGGAATCTGCTTTTGGAGATCACGAGGCCACTACTTTGATAAATTTGTTTTTATAACTATTGAATTACCAAAGTTTGTTTACCATTGAATTATTGAAATAGTTTGTTTGGACCGCTACGTAATTGAGCTATTATCTTCTTTAATTTCAAGTCTATATTTGCCCATAACCATCTTTTCAAAACCCGTGATCATCGAAGGAATTTGCTTGCGAAGATCACGAGGCCACTACTTTAATAAAGTTGTTTTTACAACTGTTGAATTACCAAAGTTTGTTTATCATTGAATTATTGAAGTAGTTTGTCTAGGGTCACTGCTTTAATGAGCTATTTTCTACTTTAAGTTCAAGTCTATATTTTTCCATAACCATCTTTTTAAAACTTGACCATTGACCACCTATGAATCATCGAAGGAATCTGCTTTCAGAGATCGTGAGGCCACTACTTTAATAAAGTTGCTTTGAAAGCTATAAAATTATTGATGTTTCTTTGCCATTCAATGATTGATGTAGTTTGTCTGGGGCCACTGCTCAATTGTGCTATTATCTGCTTTAAGTCCAAGTTTGTGTTTGTCCATAACCATTTTTTCAAAGCCCCTATCATAGACCACCCAGTAATCATCAAGGGAATCTACTTTCGGAGATCATGAGGCCACTACTTTAATAAAGTTGTTTTTACAATTATTGAATTGCCAAAGCTTGGTTATCATTGAATTATTGAAGTAGTTTGTCCGGAGCCACTGCTTCATTGAGCTATTATCTACTTTAAGTCCGAGTCTATATTTGTCAATGACTATTTTTTTCAAAACCCTGACCATAGACTGCCTAGTAATCATCGAAGGAATCTCCTTTTGGAGATCGCGAGGCCACTACTTTGATAAATTTGTTTTTATAACTATTGAATTACCAAAGTTTGTTTACCATTGAATTATTGAAATAGTTTGTTTGGACCGCTACGTAATTGAGCTATTATCTTCTTTAATTTCAAGTCTATATTTGCCCATAACCATCTTTTTTCAAAACCCGTGATCATCGAAGGAATTTGCTTGCGAAGATCACGAGGCCACTACTTTAATAAAGTTGTTTTTACAACTGTTGAATTACCAAAGTTTGTTTATCATTGAATTATTGAAGTAGTTTGTCTAGGGTCACTGCTTTAATGAGCTAATTTCTACTTTAAGTTCAAGTCTATATTTTTCCATAACCACCATAACCATCTTTTTAAAACTTGACCATTGACCACCTATGAATCATCGAAGGAATCTGCTTTCAGAGATCGTGAGACCACTACTTTAATAAAGTTGCTTTGAAAGCTATAAAATTATTGATGTTTCTTTGCCATTCAATGATTGATGTAGTTTGTCTGGGGCCACTGCTCAATTGTGCTATTATCTGCTTTAAGTCCAAGTTTGTGTTTGTCCATAACCATTTTTTCAAAGCCCTTATCATAGACCACCTAGTAATCATCAAGGGAATCTACCTTCGGAGATCATGAGGCCACTACTTTAATAAAGTTGTTTTTACAATTATTGAATTGCCAAAGCTTGGTTATCATTGAATTATTGAAGTAGTTTGTCCGGAGCCACTGCTTCATTGAGCTATTATCTACTTTAAGTCTGAGTCTATATTTGTCAATGACTATTTTTTTCAAAACCCCGACCATAGACTGCCTAGTAATCATCGAAGGAATCTCCTTTCGGAGATCGCGAGGCCACTACTTTGATAAATTTGTTTATATAACTATTGAATTACCAAAGTTTGTTTACCATTGAATTATTGAAATAGTTTGTTTGGACCGCTAGGTAATTGAGCTATTATCTTCTTTAATTTCAAGTCTATATTTGCCCATAACCATCTTTTCAAAACCCTAACCATAGACCGCCCAGTGATCATCGAAGGAATTTGCTTGCGAAGATCACGAGGCCACTACTTTAATAAAGTTGTTTTTACAACTGTTGAATTACCAAAGTTTGTTTATCATTGAATTATTGAAGTAGTTTGTCTAGGGTCTCTGCTTTAATGAGCTATTTTCTACTTTAAGTTCAAGTCTATATTTTTCCATAACCATCTTTTAAAACTTGACCATTGACCACCTATGAATCATCGAAGGAATCTGCTTTCAGAGATCGTGAGGCCACTACTTTAATAAAGTTGTTTTGAAAGCTATTAAATTATTGATGTTTCTTTGCCATTCAATGATTGATGTAGTTTGTCTGGGGCCACTGCTCAATTGTGCTATTATCTGCTTTAAGTCCAAGTTTGTGTTTGTCCATAACCATTTTTTTCAAAGCCCTTATCATAGACCACCCAGTAATCATCAAGGGAATCTACTTTCCGAGATCATGAGGCCACTACTTTAATAAAGTTGTTTTTACAATTATTGAATTGCCAAAGCTTGGTTATCATTGAATTATTGAAGTAGTTTGTCCGGAGCCACTGCTTCATTGAGCTATTATCTACTTTAAGTCCGAGTCTATATTTGTCAATGACTATTTTTTTCAAAACGCTGACCATAGACTGCCTAGTAATCATCGAAGGAATCTGCTTTTGGAGATCACGAGGCCACTACTTTGATAAATTTGTTTTTATAACTATTGAATTACCAAAGTTTGTTTACCATTGAATTATTGAAATAGTTTGTTTGGACCGCTACGTAATTGAGCTATTATCTTCTTTAATTTCAAGTCTATATTTGCCCATAACCATCTTTTTCAAAACCCATGGTCATCGAAGGAATTTGCTTGCGAAGATCACGAGGCCACTACTTTAATAAAGTTGTTTTTACAACTGTTGAATTACCAAAGTTTGTTTATCATTGAATTATTGAAGTAGTTTGTCTAGGGTCACTGCTTTAATGAGCTATTATCTACTTTAAGTTCAAGTCTATATTTTTCCATAACCATCTTTTTAAAACTTGACCATTGACCACCTATGAATCATCAAAGGAATCTGCTTTCAGAGATCGTGAGGCCACTACTTTAATAAAGTTGCTTTGAAAGCTATTAAATTATTGATGTTTCTTTGCCATTCAATGATTGATGTAGTTTGTCTGGGGCCACTGCTCAATTGTGCTATTATCTGCTTTAAGTCCAAGTTTGTGTTTGTCCATAACCATTTTTTCAAAGCCCTTATCATAGACCACCCAAGTAATCATCAAGGGAATCTACTTTCCGAGATCATGAGGCCACTACTTTAATAAAGTTGTTTTCACAATTATTGAATTGCCAAAGCTTGGTTATCATTGAATTATTGAAGTAGTTTGTCCGGAGCCACTGCTTCATTGAGCTATTATCTACTTTAAGTCCGAGTCTATATTTGTCAATGACTATTTTTTTCAAAACCCTGACTATAGACTGCCTAGTAATCATCGAAGGAATCTCCTTTCGGAGATCGCGAGGCCACTACTTTGATAAATTTGTTTTTATAACTATTGAATTACCAAAGTTTGTTTACCATTGAATTATTGAAATAGTTTGTTTGGACCGCTATGTAATTGAGCTATTATCTTCTTTAATTTCAAGTCTATATTTGCCCATAACCATCTTTTCAAAACCCATGATCATCGAAGGAATTTGCTTGCGAAGATCACGAGGCCACTACTTTAATAAAGTTGTTTTTACAACTGTTGAATTACCAAAGTTTGTTTATCATTGAATTATTGAAGTAGTTTGTCTAGGGTCACTGCTTTAATGAGCTATTTTCTACTTTAAGTTCAAGTCTATATTTTTCCATAACCATCTTTTTAAAACTTGACCATTGACCACCTATGAATCATCGAAGGAATCTACTTTCAGAGATCGTGAGGCCACTACTTTAATAAAGTTGTTTTGAAAGCTATTAAATTACTGATGTTTCTTTGCCATTCAATGATTGATGTAGTTTGTCTGGGCCATTGCTCAATTGTGCTATTATCTGCTTTAAGTCCAAGTTTGTGTTTGTCCATAACCATTTTTTCAAAGCCCTTGTCATAGACCACCCAGTAATCATCAAGGGAATCTACTTTTGGAGATCATGAGGCCACTATTTTATAAAGTTGTTTTTACAATTATTGAATTGCCAAAGCTTGGTTATCATTGAATTATTGAAGTAGTTTGTCCGGAGCCACTGCTTCATTGAGCTATTATCTGCTTTAAGTCCGAGTCTATATTTGTCAATGACTATTTTTTCAAAATTTTGACAGTAGACTGCCTACTAATCATGGAAGGAATATGCTTTTGGAGATCGCGAGGCCACTACTTTAATAAATTTGTTTTTACAACTATTGAATTACCAAAGTTTGTTTACCCTTGAATTATTGAAATAGTTCGTTTGAACCGCTACGTAATTGAGCTATTATCTACTTTAAGTTCAAGTCTATATTTGCCCATAACCATCTTTTCAAAACCCTAACCATTGACCACCTAGTAATCATCGAAGGAATTTGTTTGCAAAGATCACAAAGCCACCACTTTAATAAAGTTTTTTTTACAACTGTTGAATTACCAAAGTTTGTTTATCATTGAATTATTGAAGTAGTTTGTCTAGGGTCATTGCTTTAATGAGCTATTATCTACTTTAAGTTCAAGTCTGTATTTATCCATAACCATCTTTTTAGAACCTGACCATTGACCACATGTTAATCATCGAAGGAATCTGCTTTCGGTGATTATGAGGCCACTACTTTAATAAAGTTGTTTTGACAGCTATTAAATTACTGATGTTTCTTTGCCATTGAATTATTGATGTAGTTTTTTTGGGCCCACTGCTCAATTGTGTTATTATCTGCTTTAAGTCCAAATTAGTGTTTGTCCATAACCATTTTTTCAAAGCCCTTGTCATATACCACCCAGTAATCATCAAGGGAATCTATTTTCGGAGATCATGAGGCCACTACTTTAATTAAGTTGTTTTTACAATTATTGAATTGCCAAAGCTTGTTTACCATTGAATTATTGAAGTAGTTTGTCCGGAGCCACTGCTTCATTGAGCTATTATCTACTTTAAGTCCGAATTTGTGTTTGTCTATAATCATCTTTTCAAAACCCTAACCATAGACCACCCAAATCATAAAAGGAATTTGCTTTCGGAGGTCTCGAGGCTACTACTTTGATAAAGTTGTTTTTACAACTATTGAATTGCAAAGTTTGTTTACTATTGAAGTAGTTTTGTCCAGGGCCACTACTTAATTGAGCTATTATATACTTTTAAGTCCAAGCCTGTATTTATCCGTGACCATGTTTCCAAAGTCTTTATTAGTAAGCCCGAATCTTTTTGCTTTTGTCGGGAGGGAGGGGTTCAGTAGTTATCAAGAAGTGAGGAAAAAAATTCGAAAGAAAGATGGGCCCAACATGAGAACTAGAGGAAATAAAACAAAAACTCAAAAGAAAAAGTCATCCGCTTAATTTTTCTAGATGATTAATAACTATTTAAAATTGTTATAAATGAGTCTTATTAATAAGCATTGAAGTACAATTTTTTTAAAAAAGTATTACTTTATTATTAATTTATTCACTTGATAAATTTATAATAACATTTTAAACTTGACAATAACAAGACACATTGAAAGAATATTATCGCGTTGAAAATTTTTCTTTCGTTATATGAGAAAATTATCTTAAAATTGCATTAAAGAATAGAGAATATTTATTAAATAATTCAAGAATCATTAATTTAACACTTATCTTTTATGAAATTACGATAACGAGATGCTTAAATAGAAAAGACTTTTTTTTTGCCATGGTATTATGCATTGGTTTTGCTTTTGTTTTTAGTCAAAGTGATTGTGATAGTAATTATAAAAGGCATTTCAATTCACAACTCATATGTAGATCTCTTGCAAATAGGCAAACGTGTCTTAAAATTAATCTGTCATGTGGTACCTTTTAGACTTTATGATTACTTGTGTTATATTTCTTTCATATCAACATCGTACCACCTTTAGTTTGTGGCGACTCATTTATTTCAAGTCTAAGTCAAGGAATCAAGTAATTCCAAAAGGTTAGCATATCAACATCGTAACTATTGGTAGTTTGTCGAGAATCGCTACTAGTACTCACCCTGTTTCAAGGGAATCTATCAGCTTGAACATAGAATCTGTTGAAGCCCACCAGTGGTCGGGCCTGTATTTTCTTTTCCTCTTTGCATGGCGATGGTCTTGCGTCCAAAGTTGATGCATCATGGCCCGATACCATCTCGCGTGCTTGGTGAAGCAAGATCGCACCAATTATGATCTTATTTCGATTTGTTGACATATGCCTTGACTCAGGAAGCTTCACATTGGGTTCTGTAACGGGGATTTGTTGAATCGAGCAACTGGGGCTGGACAGAAATCCTAAGAAAGAAAACTAAGACAAGAGAACTTGTTTCTAAAGCACAAGCAATTGAGGACTCTCTCGGGAAGACAGTCCCAAACTGGGCTTACAGCGTCAGATGTAAACCTTCTCTAGTAGCCCCACTAAATCTACTACAATTGTCAATGTCAAATATATTCTTTTTGGGCCAATTCAACAACTGAATCTAGTCGCTCCTACAATATCATTGGATTAACTCACTCAAAATATTGTTTACTTTGACTATCCCATATTGAGCATCACTATTTTGTCATATGGCAAAAAGGTTCACTTTTCCAATAGATCACATTTCTTGATAGTACTCTCAACTAAGCATGTTTAACATTAGAGTTCTAAGAGAGTTAAACATCATTGTTATGTGAAAAGATGCACTTGGTGAGTTTACTCTAGTTGTACCTATATAATCAATGAATGCTCTCCCCTTGTTCGTAATCCAATACAATCTTGCCCCCTTCGCTGTCATAGAAGCTTGCCAAGAGCCATACGTTGTCCGTCACCGCAACAATCACTCCTCACCTTCATTGGATTGTGTCATTACAAGCCCACCAGCTTCCTTGTGGTTCATTTCCAAATCACACACCTATTGGAGGAAGCCTACTCTAATACCATAATGTGACATCTTTGTATTAACTCACTTAAGGTATTATTTGCTTTGATCCATTGTATACCAAGCCTTCGAGTTTTTTCATTTGACATAAAAGTAAACACTTTTCTAGAGGTCACCTATCATGGTGGTGGTATCACCTGAGCAAGCATAACTTGGTTCCTCTAGAAAGTAAGTTTATATTATTTATTACTTGTTGCTTAATTAATCTTAAATGGTTTTATGCTGATGAAATAAAAAGTATTTTAAAAAAATGGAGTTTTGGTTCACACGTGTTCCACTTATGAAAGACTCTAATATGGCTTTCTTAAAACTATTGTAGTATTCTATTTTATGTATGTTGTACTTTGAAGAGAGAGAATTAGTTTCAAATGTGGACATCACTCTAGTTTGAAAGTTTAAGAGTTTGAGTATGTGTAAACACATGTTTCTTCAATTTCAGTTTCGAGTTTATTTTTTATTGCAGTCGAAATATCTATTTCTCGTGCTTCAGTCTCGCAAGCAGTATCAATTCCTTCTCATTTTAAGTTTCCTATTTTTCAATCACTTTTGCACTCGCCCAACCTACTTTTCTCATGAGCTGTTCATGAAAACTAAGAATATATTAGTTTGCCTTTATGGACAAATTAAGATGGACAAACTCATTCTCTGACTTTATAAGTTTTCTTCTCCTGCTCATGTCAATTTACAGGTGGCTAAGTTTTATAAATTGGCGACGAGGAGGGCTCAGATTCATTTTTGATCGCATCGATTTTGATTTTAGATCATATTCTAATATGAGTCACTTCAACTTATAAAATGTCAAATGTGGAGATAAGTCGGATTACATTAGGTGGTTATACTGCAATTGAAAGGCCAAAATCCAAAAAAAAAAAAAAAAAAAAAAGGTAGAGGGAGGGTGGGAGGGAGGGAGAGAGAGAATAAAACTATAAAAAATTCAAAATATTATTAAAAAAGTGTCACATTAGCACTAGCCATTAACGTTACCAAATTCCGGCTAAAATTGACCAAATAAACTCAATTAGCAAAAGATAAAAATGTTTATGACTTAATTTACAAAATTCAAAAGTTTATGACTAAATTAACAAAAGTGCAATGAGTTTAGGACTTTTTAGATCATTTCCCCTAAAGTTACAGCATTTGTGGACTCAAGTGGGCCTATGCTTAACCAATTCATTCACCCCACTCGTGGTAAATGGTCAATGTTGACCGGTCAATGGTCAGCTTTCCACCTTTTTTTTTGGGGGGCGTTGCTTGTTCTTTTCTTTGCTTTCTTTCCTTCATTTTCTTCTCTAATTACATATAATGTATACTCAATATGAAAATCCATCATAATGATTATGATTAGTAACAAGAATTATATATTTGTATGGATACAAAATTTGGATGTCACATGTCCAACTCAAGAAATCAATACAACCCACATGAAAGTTGATTCGACCTATAAAGTCACTAATTTATAATTGACTTGACCGGTGTATAAAAAGAATCAAAATCGAATATTCAACCATTCGAGTATGACCTAACTTGATATAGAATAAAATCAAATACCAAGTAAACCTGAATCCAATGAGGCCTGAGTCTAAGCAAAACTGAAATATAAGTATTCTGAACCTTGGAATATTTGAGTTCATAATTGTCCGAAAGTTCAACGGAGACAGAAAGAACCTTAAAGAAGGCAACCTCTGGCCAATAACCAAAATTGAAAGAAGGCAACCTACCTCAATATTATCTTTCATAATTTTACAAGGAATAATCTTGAAATATTTTAGAAGGTTTTTTTTTTTTTTTGGTTGCCCACAATAGAAGAAGGTCTCGTTTTATAAGGGATTGTTTTGTGGCTTTGTCACATTATTAGTTTAGTTATGAATGACTAAAGTAATGAAACATATTTTAAAGCTAAAAACTCAAATGGTCAAAATGTACAAAATGCCTCTAAACAACTTGAATTCTTGATTTATCATTAGTGACTTTCTGTTAATGGAAAGAAGTATGTTACTAAAAAGGACTGCAGTATTGGCTCACACGTATTTCATTTATAAGAAACTCTATTTTAGCTTTCTTCCAACTACTTTAGTAATCTACTTAATGTTTGTTGTAATTTGAAGAAAGAGATTAATTCCAATTGTGAACTTCACTTTAGATTCAAAGTTAGTGTTTGAGCCTACGTAGACACATATTTTAATTTCCAATTTATTTTGATTCCAATCAGAATTTCGATTTCTTGTACTTTAATCTCGCAAGCACTTTCAGTTCCCCAACCATTTAAGTTTCCTGCATTTCAGTCACTTTTGCAATCGCAAATCCTGACTTTTTCACGAAAAGCCCATGAATTTGATTACATTGTGGTCAAGTTCCAACCGAGGAGAGAAACCCAAATCCGAGGAGCGAAAACCAAATCTAATTAGTTTGCCTTTGCGTCACGGTATTACCACTGATGTAGTTCAACTTAACTCCGCATTTGACATTTTAAAAGTCGAAATGACTCATATCTGAATATGATATGAAATTGAATTCAATTCAATGGAAAATCGATCCAACACCTCATTTGTTACCTCTACGAGTCATGTTTGACTTGCCGATAGAAGCCAATATGTAATTTTTATGGTATAAATTAGGTGGTGGCATTTGCTTTTGTATAATCTCAACTCAAACTTAAAATAAGAAAGATAGGGCGAAATGCAAACAAATTTATTGGTTTTAATATGTAAATGACAAAAACATTCAAAATCAAAACATTTTTACATCGAAAAAAATGACTCATGGTCATGAGAAAGGGCCTTAGATATTACTATGCTTCCTTGACATCCCTACGAGAAAAACCATTAGATTTAACTCCAATATATTTCTACATGACTTTTGGCGAAACGAGACACATAATATCATCAAAACCTTCATAAAAGAAGGCGCAATATTTGGTGAATAAGAAAGAGAAAACTACACAGCGGGACCAGCAAGTCAAATTAATCGTGTTTATTAAATTATCAAACTATACATACAGTTTCACAGAAAACCTTAGAATATATGGAGAAATTCAAAGGATCTCTACATTAAAAGAAATCATATTATCCCCACATTCTTTATGACCGAGTGTTTATCAAGAAGAGATGCGATGACATTATTCCAACTCGTAAATCGCGCTATTAAAGATGTCATTCATGAAGTTTTAAAGAATATAGATAGAAGTTGTCAGAATCAATAAACTCTTTCTCAAGACTCATAAAATCATGGTAAACCTGAGTGAGATACATGTGGCAGCCCAACCTAAATACTAACGAAGACCCAGACCATAGACAACTCAGCAATCATTGAAGGAATATGTTTTTGGAGATCATGAGGCAACTACTTTAATAAAGTTGTTTTCACAACTATTGAATTGCCAAAGTTTATTTACTTATCATGGCCACGAGACCGGTCTAAACTAGCTAGTTCTAGGCAATTTCTGGGGACACTGGTTTGATTCCCGATTCCATAAAATTGAAATTGATGAATTTCGATCGAGTTTCTAGTTTTAAGATTCAAATGCAGAACCACCCTTCCAGACCATCGGGATAGAATTGATTTTCTTTCATTTTTTCATTTCTTCCAAATATTAAAGGACCCTAATATATTCACAAACCCTCGGTGCCTCAATGGTCACTCATGCAAATTCACACTCCCTCTTTCATGCCTCTTTCACAGATCTAGAAAAAAAAAAACCCTAATCCCATTCTTCACCCCTCTTAAGCTCTCTTGGGTTCAATCACTCTCTCACTCGACTCTTAGTCATGGCTCTTAGACACGGTCCTCTCACCTAAGTTGCATCCCTCTCGCTGGACGCCTCCCTCTTGCGATCGCATCTCAAGTTTCGACTCTCACCTCCCTCTTTTGCTATGTCTTTGGCCGATCGTGACCTCAATCACATCTCATCAAGGTAAGAACCACGCGAAAACCAGCCTAAAACAATTGATCTAATCTTGTTCGAGAATTAGGTGGACTAGTTATGGGTTGCAGAAAACTAAGAATTGGCCAACTCAGTTCAATTTGCGACTTCAGGATGTGAACCAACCCACCCAGGAGCTGATCACCCCAATCATAGATCACCCAGCAATCATTGAAGAAATTTGCTTTCAAAGATCATGAGGCCACTACTTTAATAAAGTTGTTTTTACAACTATTGAATTATTAAAGTTTATTTACTAATCAATTATTGAAGTAATTTGTATAAGACCACTGCTTAATTGAGCTATTATTTGCTTTAAGTCCAAATACGTATTTTTCTGGAGCCATCTTTTCAAAGTCTGAATTATTAAGCTCGATTTTTGCTTTTGCCAGGAGCGTGGGGTTTAGTAGATCTCACGACAAGTGGTGCAAAAAAATTCAAAAGAAAGATGGCCCCTACATGAAAACCATAGAAAATAAAACAAAAACTCAAAATAAAAAAATTTCCACTAAAATTATCTAGACAATTAATAACTATTTAAAATCGTTATAAGTTAGTGCTATTAATAAGCATTGAAGTACACTTTTTTTTAAGTATTACTTTATTAGGAATACATTCACTAAAAAAATTTATAATAACATTTTGAACTTACCAATAATAAAACACATTAAACTTCATGCATGAAAAGAATATCATTGCATCAAAACAAATTTTATGTCATGTGAGAAAATTATTTTACAATAGCATTAAATAATAACAAATATAGATTAAAAATTGAGGAATAATTAATTTACCACTTATCATTTATGAAATTATGAAAATGAGACACTTAAATAAAAAGACATTTTTGTCATAGTAGAATGGACTGGTTTACTTTCGATTTTCGTAAAAGTGATAGTGACAGTAATTATCGAAGGCATTTCAAATGAAAAGAAGAAACATCTCTGAAAAACACTGAACTTATTTTTTTGAGTAACTAAGAAATTAAATAATTTTAACATAATCTTTGTAAATGAATTGTACTTTTGCTCGAAGCACGGGTAAATTTCTAGTGCTCATGAGAAGCACCGGCGCAAAAACATGTTCCTTTGGAATTTTAACTGTGAAAACTAAATTAGGGCAAATATGGCACGGACATATCAATTTAGTACCTTTTGTGATATAAAAATTAATTTGGGTTTGGGGTAAGCATAGCACGATATACCAGTTTATGGTTTAGTTTGGGTTAAATGCCGCAGGGTGTCTACCTTGAGATTATTGGTAATATTACCCAAAAAAGAATAGGTTAATTGGCTGTGCTAAACGTCGTTACCCGTCTTTATGGGGATTGCAGAAGTATAAAACGGAGACCTTTTGTATTTCCGAAAAAAAGCAAATACAATGAAGACGACTCAGCGGACAGGACTATATAATAGCGGAAGCGTTAAATGAAGAAGATGCGCGAGTTTGATTAAAGCCCAGAGAGAGCTTTCAGAGAGAACCCTGAGAGTTGTATCCTGCCTTTTCGCGGTCTCAGCTCCAAAAAGCTTTCAGGTTCTCGTTTCTCTTCCTTTCATTGTTTAATTGCAAGATGGTTTGTCCATTTGGCTGAATGAATTTTCCTTCTCTTGTTTCTTTCTTTTGGCATTAATTGTGTTCCGGATTAATACAGTGCTTCTTGAGTGTATCATTGATCCATAGCGAACTGCATCTTGGCTGATCCTATTGCGTTGGAACGATGGATGTTGAATTTGAGAGTTGGAAATTCGCACTCACCGATCCATACTGCCATATTCCCGAGTTCTCTGTGCATTCGCTTCTGACGTGGTTGTTATCTTGAATATGTATGTACTCATGGTTTATACATGTTAGTATTCACATTCCATTAGAAAGAATAGATTTGACCTATCAAGTTTAAAGGCTGAAAATCTGTGAACGATGCTAGACATGTCAAAATATTCAATTCTGATCCGATTAAACCCAAACGAAGGAAAACTGATTTCGGATTATCCAAAATCCACGGGCCACTGACTAAATTGTTCCTGACTCGTGTCTGAAGAAAGTGAAGAGCAAAGATGATTCAAGAACCGAACGGAACCGGACCTATATCGGAGAAAGCAGAACCCGATGAAACCAACCCTAGAACTATTATGAGTACGAAACAGGCCTGACCTGCTCAATTTCAACCTGGAGTTGCAACTTCAGTCTTTCTTTCCCTCTTTCTTTCATGGGAAACATACATTCGATTGATGTCCTGTCCCTGGTGAATTTATCGTCTGGATTGAGTCAATCTTGAAGCATATGACTTGCGGTGAACAAATATGCGCAATCATCGAAATAGCTTGTTTGAGACGAATTTCTGTCACTAAGGTTTCATTTATTTCGTGGAAAATAATTTCCAAAAAAGTGTTTTCTAGATTTTCCGGCATTCATTTCATAGAAAATGAATTAATTGGGGAAAATATTTTTCATGAAAAGAAAAAAGTCTTCTAAAATTGGGGAAAATGTTTTCCACTTTTCAAATAAGGAAAACTATTTTCCTCACTCACTCTTTCTTATCCTCATCCCTACTAGTCCCCACTTCTTTCTTTCTTTTTTTTAAATATATTTTTTTAAATTCAAATTTTTTTTATTTTTTCCCTTTCTTTTTGTTGTTGTTCTTCTTTGGCTAGTAGCCAGCGACCGGTCACAAGCGAGCCTCAAGATCGATGCTCACCAGAGCCTTTGGCTCGTTGAACTAGCAAGGCCCGAGGCCGGTGAGCTCGAGGCATGCCTATAGCCAATCAATGGCGACAGTTGAAGAAGGAGAAAAATAAAAAATAAAAAAGTTGAAAGAAAACAAAAAATTAAAAATCTATTTTTGTAGAAAAACTAGACAAAAGAGAAAAATATTAAAATGAGTGAAATGAGTGTATAGAAGAAAATCAAATCAAAGTTCCAAACATACGGCGGAAAATATTTTTTAGCTCATTTTCAAGTTTCAACCGAATATCAAAAAATATTATCATTATCTTGAAAAATAATTTTCTGGAAAATATTTTCAAGAAATGCCAAAGTTCCACAAACGAAACCTAAATGTTGGACTTTTAGCCAAAACGTGCCCAGTTTTGCTGCCCCATTTTCGGAGATTTATCGTTTACTGGCGAGATGGCTCACGAGCAATGTTTTGGCAGTCGACTGCAGTAACCATGGGCAGTCTCTAGACATGACCATTATATAATTAAAGAGGAAAGTCGGGCAAAACAAATTTCTGGGCAAAGCGAGACATGGGAAAGCTTTAGGGAAGGTGTATCTTCTTTCGCTTCTTTTTTTGTCATCATTGTAGGATGAAAAATATAAAGTGGGTATGTGTGGCCAGCTATAGAACTTTGGGAAGCAGTTATTGTAATCAACTCCAACTTTTTTCTTCTTCTTTTTTTATCTCCAAGCGCTACAATACAACTGTAAATGATCGCAGATATGAACTTCTCCAAAAATCGAACTTGCTTTTGCAATTAGTACTCTGGGGAACAACTGTTATAACAAAAGATTTCCTCAGCAGCGCAGAATTCTTTAGGCACATCATGTTGAAAACTATGTCGTTAACTAACACAAGGAGGCATCCAAGTAAAAGCCCTGTATTTTGATATTAGTATGTGTTTAAGGCTCTGTTCGTAAAATATTTTCTAGATTTTCCGACGTTGATTTTATGGAAAATGCACTGATTAAGGAAAACATTTTCCAAGGAAAAAAGTCTTATAAAACGGGGAAAATATTTTTCACTTTTCAAGTTGGGAAAACATTTTCACCTCTTCTTTCACCTCACTTTCTTTCACCAAATACTCATCTCTTTTATTTTTTAAAATCAAATTTTTAATTAATTTTTCCTTTTCATTTCTTTTTCTTTATTTTCCCTTTTCTTTCTTTTCCTCTTCTTCTTCCTTGGCCGATTGCTGGCTTTGGCAATGGCCGTTGCCAAGGCCTCGCCGGAGGTCATCAAAGCCTCGCCAACCTCTGACAACCTTCGACGAGGCTCGAGCATTGCCCAAATTGCCGAATCTAGTGAGGCCCGAGCTCACCCAAATCTAGTGAGTTGCAAGCTCATCAGCTTTGGCAAAGATCGGTCTTGCTTGGATCGGCCAAGCCTCAAGCTCGTCAGCTCATGCCTTGATTGGTCACTAGCCGTTGGGTTGCCAACTATTGCAACGCACACAACAATGGAGGAAAGAGTCACGACGCACGTAGTGAGGAAGGAGGAGGAAGGGAAAAAAAAGGAAAAACATAAAAAATTCAATTTTTTTGGTAATTTTTCTTAGAAAATCAAATCAGATACCAAACGCTAGCAAAAATTTTGCACTTTTAGGTTTCGATCGAACATCGGAAAATATTACCATTTTCTTGGAAATTGGCTTCTTGGAAAATATTTTTTAGAAACGCCACATTTTCCGTAAAACGAACGAAGCTTAAAGTTGACAAACTTCACCTAATTCTCCCAACGAACTCGTTGGAAAATTTTCAAGTTCACCATAGTACAATCATGGAGTGCTATTCTTTTATCCTGACAGATTAATGTAGAATGTCGAAGTTAGATTATAAACCCCTGCGTGATGAGTGTCCCAATGACACGGCGGAGTATGGCGGTTACTTTAGTTTTCCAATTTTTATATATTGGATTTGAGATGGTGTTTCTGCAAGGATTCGAAAGCCACGTGGTTGGGCTACGATCATCTTATTTCAATTGGAATTTATCGGCACGTTGGTTATAGGTAATGTGGTCATTCTTCTTGTATTGGGGGCTTCTAGAGGCCAGAAGTTATAATATGCAATATTCGTGTTTCATGAGACAATAAACATTTTTACATAGGCAGGTTTCTGGGTCGGAGTAATTAAATTTTCTTCCTGAATGTATTTTTATCCCCTTTCTGAAGCCTTTGTAGTTGAGATTTGACGGTGCATGCTTCACTATATAAAATGGTATATGTGGAACTATCGAGTTAAATCTATGGTTAACTTAGGATAGTTCATCAAAAAGGGAAAACAACAGAAAATCATCATTAACCAATGTCCTGTTTGTACAGTTGCATTTGCCGGCGATGGCCAAGCAGACCGATTCTCTAGAAAATCAGAAAAAAAAGATTTTAGGTTTAATAAGTGATGATAACGTGCAAAAGGTTGTCCTTTCTGGAGAAGCTGGGGTGGGTAAAACATGGATGGCAAAACAGGTGAGTAATTCTGCCAGCCACAATGGCTCCTGCTATGGAACTATTTGGCTGGTCCGAGGATGTAATTATGAAGGCAAATCTCTGTTTGAAGATATTGCCGTTCAGCTGTCTCTTTTTCCTTCTAATGATGAGCGGGAGGAAGATGACAATACTGAGATGAAGCAGCAGGAGCAAGAAGAGGACTTGGAAAATCTGATACAGGAAAAGCTTAAATTGATGAAAACTGCAGCGCCAGGAGAGAAGAAATTTATTCTTGTAGTTCTGGACGATTTTGGTTACAATGATTGTGGTAAAATTTGTTCTGATTTAAATATCCTCCTCCATGAGCACCTTTTTAAAATTTTAATCACTACAAGTGGCAGTGACTTTGGCGATTCTACAATTTTGGAAGACGAAATAAGATCTTATGAAATGAAATTCCCATCTCATGTTGATTCCTCAAGTTTACTGTGGAATAGGGTCAAGCTGGAAGTTTCCAGGACAACTGGATTTGAAAGATTGTCTGCAGCTATTGGAAAAAGTAGCCGGGTTCGTCCTGGGGTAATTATCATGATTGCGGAAGCAATGAACCGTGTTAGGGACTTTGAATTGGACAATGCAATCGAAGAAATGGCCTCTATAATTGAATGTGCTGATAATGAAAAATTATGGCAACATGTGTATCAGATGTTGCCAAGCACCCTCAGCAAGTGCTGTTGGCACTGCAGATACTTGTTTCTCCATCATGATAGGATCCACTACAATGAGCTGATAACTCACTGGTTATTGGAAGGGTATTTTGATCACCATAATCATATTGAGATGGCCTATGAGGAAGCACATCATACTCTGATGGAGCTCAAAGGTCGTAGATTTCTTAAAGAGAAAGAGAATAGTTATAGTACTTTGGAAAGTGATGCTTTGGGAGTCGATGATCACCGACACGAAGGACTCAGTGGGTCTGCATATGTTGGGGTGGCTAGTGTGCTGAATGATCAAGCTTGGGCTGGTCTTGGGAGGGTTACAAAGACCGATGGAATGATAAAGACGAGTAGTAAGAAAAGGAATGAGATGTCCACGCTCTTCATAGATTATGCTCGTTTTTGCAGGGAAGTCCCTGAAACCCTTTTCCAACACATACAACTGAAAGTCCTGGTCATCTTAAATCCGATGTTCAAAAAGGTGCCCTCACCACTTTCAGAAATGAAGGAGCTTCAAGTACTTGTTCTGAGGGGGTGTCGTCCATTAGAGAATGTGAATGAGATCCATGAACTTACAAATTTACTGGTTCTTGAGATATCTGGGGCTCGTAATGTGAAGGAAATCCGTGATGATCTTTTTGAGCATATGAAAGATCTTAGATCTCTTAACTTATCCGAAGTTGGCATCAAGTGGCTTCCTGCTTCTCTCCTAAATCGGAGCGAACTCCGTTGGCTCATTCTTAGAAAATGTCCCAATTTGGGACGACTGTATGAAGATAATGTATTGAAGGAAAAGGAAGCGACAAAACAGGAAGGGGTTCTATCGGAAGATTCTTCTCTCTCCTCTTTCAACGGTACCCTGGGCAACTTACCTCCCCCCAAAAGACAGGAAGAGCTTTCATTGGCAAAGCTGGAAGTGCTCGATCTCTCTGGTTCATACTCTTTCCACAATATCCAGGTCAAGACCCTCTCTCCGCTCAGAAAACTTCAAATTCTCAATCTTTCTAAAACGAAGATTAGGCGCTTGCCCTTGTTGCACGGTTTGGGAGAGCTCACTCGCCTCCTTTTAAGTGACTGCCCATACCTAGCAAGACTTCCCCAATTAAAACCATTACTTAAACTTGAGATTCTCGATTTTTCGAAGACAACATCTTTGAAAAATATACAAGAGGATCCTCAGGGAAATAAAGCTGACTTTAGAGTTCCGGATCTCCTACGTATTGCTCAGCCATTTCCCCAACGTGGGAGCTTTTCTCATCCTCTTTTGAGTGTTCTCAGATTGCCATCGACGCAAGGCCTCCAAGGCCTTGAGGAGCTGAACCTTTCTGATGCCTCTAAATTGGAAGAATTCAAAGATCACTCATTTGAACATCTTCATTCCCTTCGTCGACTCATCCTCTCGAATACTAAAATAAAAGCTCTGCCATCACTTCCTGAGCATTCTGAACTTCGTTTGCTCTTGCTAAAGAATTGTAAGTTCCTCACTGAGTTGCCAAACTTGAGCACACTTCAGAAACTGGAAGTTCTTGATCTCTCGGGATGCTCTGAGTTGGTGATAGCAAGCAATGACTCCTTTCAGGGCATGTCTCACCTGAAGACGATCAATCTCTCAGAGACTAAAATCAAAAGCGTTCCACGAGATTGCTTTCCTTGCAGCCTCCGTCACCTAATAATAAGAAATTGCCCCAACTGGAATAACCTTCCTTCCTTGGAAACTCTGCCCAACCTAGAGGTCCTCGACCTCTGTGGTGCAAAATCATTGACCGATACAAAACTTGAATTTCTGGGCCAAATGAGCAAACTAAGGATTCTGAACCTCTCCGAAATAGAATTTGAACAATTGCCATCTGTGTCCCACCTCACTCACCTGAGGGAGCTCTCTCTGAGAGGTTGTTCCTGTAGAGTGTCGAATCTGGAGGCCCTAAAGGAGCTTGAGCTGCTGGATCTATCGGGGACAAAGGTTGAGTCTTTACCTACGCTTGAGACTTTTAGCAAGCTCCAACAACTACTGCTAGGAGATTGTGCTGATTTGGAAAGTTTGGAAAATTTGAAGTCTCTTACCGAATTGGAGGTTCTAGATCTTTCAGGGACAAAATTAAAAGAATTTCCCTATGAAATCTCAGATCTGACTAGTCTGAGGAAGCTCAATCTGCAGAATCTGAAGCATATCAGAGAAATTGACTGGAAGAAGATAAAGTATATTCCAGAGGAGTTCAACTTGGGAAATTGTAAATCCCTAAGTTCTGAGATTGCTGCATCTTCTGACAGGCCTTCCATACTGATATGCAGTACCAGATTTTTCCAGTTCGTGGAGGAAAATCCCTATCTGTGGGATACATGCTTCCAAAAATTCCACTTTTCTGTTTGGCTTCCCAAAAATTCAGATGGAAGGATATTCGAGCTCAGAGAAAGGGGCCTACTGATGGATCTCGATGCTCCAGGAAGAATTCCTTATCGAAAAGAACTAGATCGGTTTCTTGAGATCCATGGATCCAGTTGCATTTCCAGTATACCTGAATATGTTCTCGAGCATGCTGATCACATATCACTAATGGATGATAGCACTTTGAGCAACTTAACTGATCTTTTTAAAAAGAATCTGAGATCAATAAAGAGCTGTTGGCTTGATAGGTGCACGCACATCAGTAGGATAGTCAATGGTGAAGATGATGCCAGAGCTTCAGGAAAGCTTGACTCTCTTTATCTGTGCAGTCTCTCTTCCTTGAGTTGCGTATGTGATGACTCAGTGCAGTCTGAGGTCTTCGGAGGTCTTAAGCACTTGTATATAGATTGTTGCCCGATTCTCCCCAACATTTTCCCATTCTCCAAGCTGCCTACGAAGCTGGAAACCCTCCAAATCAAATTTTGTGAGAAAATGGAAAGGCTATTCAACCCTGATATGCCCATAGAATGTAACTTACAGACCTTGGATCTTCTGGAATTACCAAAGCTTGAGAGAATTGGTGTTATGATGGTCTCCTTGCGAGTGCTGAAAATGAGACAGTGTCCGAAGCTGGAGAATTTAGAGGAAGTGCTTGGAGAAGCTGAAAATCTGGAAATTCTCCATATTTTCCACGCTGCTAGGCTGAAGACTATATGCAGTTGGGAAGTGAAGACGGGGACCCTCAAAAATCTAAGACAGCTCAAAATGGAATCTTGTCCCCAGCTCAAAGAAGTTTTTCCCTCATCCAAATTACCACCAAAACTGGAGATTCTTGAGATAAACTCATGTAAAAGCTTGGAAACCATATTCAGCGGTAGCTCAGCAGATTCTTCATTGAAAAGATTGCGACTGTGCAACTTGCCTAGTCTAGGCAGCACTGTGTTCAAAGTACTACCTAAAGATCGTGTTGTCAGGAACTGCCCAAAACTGAAAATAGACAATCCGGTTGAGTGAGAGGTAAGCTACGTACATAGAAATTGATGTGAAGCTCACTGATCAATGCATTTAGAACTTATCCAATGGAATTCTGTGTTGTCATCTCATCATTGTGTAATTCTTGAACTTATCCATTTTGCAGGCATTTCTTGGGTCATGAATCCGTGAAGAATCATGGAATGCAAGCAAAATTTCACCTAAAATGTCTGGCAGCTTTTCTCTCCTGTATTAACAGTCATGGTCATTGTCTCACTGGCTGTAAATGTCCAACCGCACTCGCTCCAGCCTAAGATGCACATGTTACCTTGAGGGATGTGATGCAGCATAGAATTAGATACTAGATGTCAAGTGTGACTTAAATTTTCCATATGAAGGAGTTTATGAAGCCTGCATTATTCTATCATGTTTGCTTTCAGGTTCGTCATTTTGAATGGATGCTTCCATATTTCTACTGATTCCAAGCCCAGGTAGATTGAGAAATTTGCAATGGCAGCGGTGTCATGCTTCTCCGTTGGAACCTCGCCAATTTTAATTTGTTATATATAGAGGCTCTTAATTACACTTCTGAACTGAACTCAGGTTTCAATTGAGATTATAGCTGATTTTGTTCATAAAATACCAGGCTACACATTACTTAGATCTTAAGAGAGAATGTATTATCAATGAGGTATCACTCAAAATCACGTACTGAAGTACTGGGAAGATGCAATAATCTCTACTGTTATCAGAATCCTAGATGCGAGGAACTGCAGTTCTTCTCCCTAAATTGTTTCCATCATGAAATTTGTGGAGGAGCTCCCAAATGCGAGAGGGTAAGTGAATATCATCATGTCATGAAGAAAAAATGCTCGTCACCATGTATTAAAAAAGTGCCTGTCACTAAACTCGTGTTTTATATTCATATAGGACGATAATCGCCATAAACTCGTATGATATTTTTCTTGTCAGATAGTTCAGAAAAAGTTGCCATTGAGTAAAAAGCTCGAACTTGTTAATAGGAATTTTTAACTCGTCAAGAAAGGTAATCAACTTATTCCGTGCATGGTGGTATTCTAATTGCTGAGTGGACTTTTAAACTATTATTTCCAGAGTATTTTGTGCAAGGATTGCTCTTACTTTGTGCTGCTCCAGGCCCGATGAGACATTTACTTCAATATATGTTGTATCTTCTAATAATGCAACCTATGATGATGTCCAATGTGGCCAGCATCGGCCAGATAAGATTCTGGGACACATGCGCTGAGGCAAAGAAGTTCTTCAACAGAAGGGGAACAGAGGCAGTATAGAAACTGAAGGACGCCTGCCACAATATCAAGGACGTGGACACGAGTGCCAAGGGCGCCGAGCCGATCCACGTGAAGGCAGATCGGAGCAAATCGGTCTTGTTCGACGGATGCATTGCCCAAAGAGTTGAGTAATCTAAAGCTAGTAAAGTGGAAGATAATGAGTAGAGTGAGGGTGGAGCTGTAGTGCCATGCAGCAAGTCATTGCAGAGCAGAGGCACCTACCCAAGTACTTAGTAAAAGCGGTGAGCTCGTGACTTTTGTTCGGCACTTGACGGCTTATTTGGGCATTGGGGAGCAGTTCCAAATCAATGAAGGCCATGCTAGAGCAAAGCTCAGTGTGAGGGGTTAGTACCGGTTTGTGATGTTCATCCGTAACCTTGTTTCATTTATATCCTTGGAATCTTTTTTCTTTTCATTTTGTAGTATTGGGTTATTATTGTCATGTGTTTGATTATTCAGATTCACAGCGGGTTGGATCCTGAAATACTTTGGTTTCAATGAGAATGTTGCTCCTTTCTTCTAAAGTGCTCCGCTTTTAATATCTGAGCTTTACCAGGCTATTTACGTCCAGCGTACGAACTCCAAGAGAAATGGTAAGTTACAGTGAAAACTACCAGTTGTCTACTAAGCAATGCGTCCAAAGTTCGACGACAGGCACACGCAAATGCGTTTCTTAGACACACAATTCGACCTTGCCACAAACACTTTGCACACAGAATTTGGTGAAACATTTCGACCTCTAGTGTTATTCCACACTGAATCACCGAATGGTGTTCGAATGATAAAGCACAATGGGGACTTAGCCCATATCACGCTTCCTCTGGTGTCGAATGATAAGCAGCTATTCGAACTCTTGTTGAAAAAAGAATGTTTCCAATCGCTCGATGAACTTGGGGAAAGGACCAGCATGGACGGAGTTCCTTTCCTTCCAAATGCAGTAAATGACTCATTCTAAGCCAACTTCAGATTTCTTTTGTCAAGGGAATGACCTTCCAAGAAATGCATAAAACCAGGTAACCCAGAATTTCCAATTTCCAGTGTCCTTTCACGGCCACAGAGATCACGGAGCGGAGACCACACAGCCTTAAAGAAGGAGCCAATGCATCTGCCATATTTCTCAAGTCATACATGCGGTACCTTGTCCATGAAGTTAGCATAAGAGCGGGTTTCTTTCATGGTGTCTCACAGGTTGAAACGCGATGGATGAACTCAACTTATCCATAAATTTCGAAGTTTGACTTCTTTTGTGAGCTTGGCCGCGTAGTTCAGATCAAGTTGGAAGTTGAATTGGTTGACTTTCTTGAAGAACCAGTATATAGCAATTTAAGGAAAACATGGTTCACGTCGTGCATGTGCTCTCTCTTTTTTCAATTATTTTCAATCTTCGATGAAAGGTCAAATGATGAACATTGATTTTCAAATTTGTAACTGACCCAAGAGGCCATGAGAGTGGACTGGTGAGATGGTACCAGCGCAGGAAGAGGGAAGGAAGTTTCGTAGTCACTTGCATCTAAAAGCATTCATATGGCTCAAAGTCCAACACATAGAAAAAGAGCAAACACATGGAGGTTAAACACTAGTTTTTTTTTTCAACAATTGAGCTTAATAGGTTTATGAACCAATGAGCTGTTGATTTTGATTTGGAATTTTTTGGCGAAAAAACTGAAATGGCAGTCGTTTTTCAATAAAATGGCGCGTCATTTGTCATGTTGGCAATCTAGCCGATTTGAAATATTCCAATATTCCACGTCAGAGCCAACCTAAAATTTCTAGGTTCTGAACTTCAAGAGATCGATACTCGATTGAACCTTTCAAGAATATTAGATATTAAATTAACCATAATAAACCTTTAAATCCTCCCGTAGAAAACGCCCACAATAGCATGTCTCTATTCCACACTTATTCACCATAAACGTTCTAAGACCAAATTGAGATTTGAGTAAAAACAAATCGGACTTCTAGAGCACTTACCAAAAAACAAACACCTCTGGGACTTGGATTAAAATTTTCATTTGACCGGTACATTTACATTGCCATCTTACAAAAAAGGGATACTGAGCATGCATATCTTAAATTAGGGAAATCCGAAATTAGCCACCCCCATTTTCCTCTAAGAAAGTAAAACATGTTGGCTAAGACAAAACTGGAAATTCAAGATTCAGGTCTTCATTGCAGGTCTCACCAGCCCCAAGCCTGAACCACTCCCCAAATGTTTGAAGTCGGTCGCTTCGAGATGATCCCCGTGCCCAGAGAAACCTGTCCCTCCCTTTTCCAACTTCACCAGATTCCTCTCTTTACACGGCTTATCGCAAACAAGACAAACCCTATCAACGATAATAAACTTCTCTGCACATTTCTTGCAAAAGACATGCCCGCAGGAGCTAAGCACAGCTAATGACACAGTGTTGGTCAATGTAACCTTGCAGCTAGGGCATATATATGTCTTGTCCAGGGAGTTTGGTTTCTTCTTCTCGCTGGTGTCTTCTACGAAGCAAATAGGGAAAAGGGTCTTCAGCTTTAGTTTCTCGTTGCCTTCTGGGCAGACTGTGCTGATGGATGGTGCCTCTACCTTAAGAGGAGCTTCTGGAGTAGCCGAGGGCAGCCAAAATGCCTTCATGGTTCGAAGTGCTTCCTCCTCATAAGAAGTAACCTTGACACTGTTTGCACCATGGAAGCCATTTTTGTCTTGGCTATGATTTTTATCAGTGTATTGAGGTACTGCACCATGGTTTTGTTGATCAAATGCATCAAGTTCCCTAGCTTTCTGTAGCAATAGCCTCTCTTCTTCCTCTTCTTTCACATGCTTCTGCTGAGCTTCAAGAGCAACTAGTTTTCTGCCAGTTCATGAAGACATTTAGCACGGAACCAGCAATAGGGAGGAAAAGGAAACATGAAAATGTTGGATGTCAAATGTTCTCTACAGTATTATTCCCACCTTTAAAAAGATCAAATTACTCAGATAGTTCTAAATCCAGAAAGTATGGTTGGCTATAGAAAACTCCCACTTTCTTTTTCTAAGTCTCTATCGAGCATCTCCTGTTGTACATATAATTCTTTTCCCCAGAAGCACCAGCACTTAAAGCTCCTACCTGATCAAAACAATGCTCAGAAGACTTCTAGACTTCTAACGAGTCAGACAGGAATTACATACCACAGAAAGCTTTCACATGTTACTGAATTATCTTTTCATGAGGGGACAGCTATGTCAGCGTACATTAAAGTGTCACCCCTACCATCAACCAAATAGTCAGAAAAATAATTCATCTTGCTCACTGAACCGGCAAAGAGAATTTTAAATTACTTCTGGGCCAATCGAAGAACCTATATCCCAGCAAAAGCCACCACAATCCCCCTCTCCCACCACACTACAAACTTCTTTCTCACATGAAACACCATGTACACACAGAGGCACAGATGCACAGAGATGAAAAGGATAAGCTCTTCCAAAATTATGAAGTGCCCAACTTAGCAGCTTTCTGCAAGACAAAAAAGCCCATGCCATAGCCTCAGATAACCAACAGTTCAGGACTCTGATTACTAGAACAATTTAGCTCCTACCTGAGGAAGACCTATCATGGGGACCAATAACCTCTAGCTATGCTTTCAGTAATCCAATACTTTCGAACACAGCCCAGAAAAAGGGCAACCATTGTTGCTCTCTGTCTTTTTCAGGTTATCTTCCAGAACGTTACTTCTTTAAACATGGAGCTGTTGGTCCCCATAAGCATAGTTAAGTTGTCCAAGTAGTAGCACCAACCCATTGGATCGAAAAGCAACAAAAAAAATAAAAATAAATAAATAAAGTAGCATGCTCATCGTGGACACTGACATAAGTATCATTGACCTAGATAAACAGACATAAAACAGCCTCCAGCGCTAGAGATCTCAACTGGACCGTGATATGGTTCATTATCTCAAATTAACTCGCTTGAAGTCATATACCCAGACCGCTCAAATACATTCTATGCAAAGAAAGGATTCCTACCGCACAAAGAGTACGGTAACAAGAATTCGACTGTCCTAGAATACTGGCAGTATCTCTTTGATATTAAACTTCAACATATCAGAACGTCAAGCAGCAATGGAAAGAGCTGAATTTCAATTTCGCACATTTGAATACCCTCAAGGACGCTGAATGCCCCAAAAAAGCACAAATATCATTCCCCTTTAATCCCTAATTCGATGCAAACCAATCACACGCCACCGACAAACTCGAACAAATCCACGCGAACGCCGCAACACACGAGCAACACCAATCACCTCACCACATCAGAATTCACCTCGAATTTCACAACATCGACAGATTACCACGCGCGAACCCAAGAAAGAAGATCCGGGAGGGGACGCACCTCTGGATGTCCTTCTTCTGGGCCAGAGGCACTCGAGGATGCACTCCTTGCAGAAGACGTGGCCCTTCTGGCAGCAGAGGGGGTCGATGAAGGGCTTGAGGCAGAGGCCGCAGGCGTCGAAGGGCTTGATGGAGTCCTTGCCGAGCCGCTCCTTCTGGGTTCCGTACCCGAGTTTCCGCTTCTCGTCGTAGGTGAAGAAGGCGAGGTCGTTGTTGTTCTTCGAGTGTCGCTGCGGCATCGTGTGGCGCTTCCGAAGCTAGAGATCGAATCACAGAGAGAAGAGAGAGAAGAGAGAGAAGTTGCAGAGTGCAATTTGGGGACGAAAGGGCTAATCGGTGCCCTAGAATCGAATCCCGAGCCGTCTTATGAAGTTGCTTTCCCATTTTTGCCCCCGCTTTCCAAGAAGATTTTCATTTAGGGGGCAATCCCCAAGAATTGTTTTGTTGTAGCATTACCGTTTAAAAAGCTCGCTTCAAGCTTAGTGTTTTGAGCTTGGCAGGCGCTTTTTCCTTTTTTGGTCCCTCGTTTCAAGCAAGTTTTTTGAGCTTTTTCTTTTTATTTTTTTTTTTTTTTTACCAATCTTACTCTATTTTTATTATAACTCTTACTCTTAAACTTTTATCTCACCTCTTCATAGGGCATAAAAGTCGGAATTCACGTCTTAAATTAAATCGCCATCGTCCAAATCCCTTCGAGAAAGTGGGGATTTGAACCCCTTACCTCCTCTTTTTATATGGGAAGAATGATCACTGAAATAAACCCAAATAATTTTTCTTTTTTGTTGATAGGGCCTCCATTTTTACCTCCCCAATTTTTTTATGGGAAGAACTCCTTTAATAACTGGCACTAAAAAAATACGCATTTTTGTGTTTTAACAATATCATCCCTCATGTGGCCACCACTAGCATTTTTTTTTTTTTTGGTCAACTTTTTTTTTGGTTCTTTTCTTTTTATTTCCTTGTAGGTCAAAACTCAATAGTGGTTGCATTCATACCAAAAAAAATGGCATGGCGCATCGAGGGTAAACATAAACTGGTATGCTTTTTTCACCTCCTTTAATTCTCAAGATGGACGTGTTGGCACTCCTTCGATGAAAAAAATACGACTTACATTCTCCATTTTTGTGTTTTAACAATATCATCCCTCATGTGGCCACCACTACTGTAGCAATTCTATAACACCAATCTCATTTTTGTTTGGTCAACTTTTTTTTTCTTTTCTTTTTATTTCCTTGTAGGTCCTACTTGCCTTCTTCTTATATTGCTTCTCTCAATTTCAACTTTACAATCCTGTGAAATGTAAAAGTTGGCTTGCATTCATACCAAAAAGATCGAATGCACAAAGACAAGGTAAACATAAACTGGTATGCCAACACAAGTTCCACAAAAAGATCATCCTCATGTCATCGCTGATCACCTTAGGCTGTGAAGTTCTCAAGATGGACGTCTAGCCATTGCATTGTTAACTCATCTATAACGACTCAATTCAATGAGAGTGAAAAGTGGTCGCTGAGGCCAAAGAGTCCAAACTACAAGGAGATCTTAGCAAGCTTTTAAGATAACGAATGTGGTAAGAATGAATCAAATTACGCACTTAATAGGGGTAAAATATACTCAAGATATATATGTATTGAGGTTGTCCCACATTAGTTGTAGAAAAGCAATGACTACAATTTTTACAATTTGAATGATAAAAAAGAAAATATAAAAGGAATTGCATTAACAAATCTATTAATGTAAAAAGTTTACGTTTCCTTTTGATTAAAAAAATAAAATTTGACAAATGTTACAATGTACTAAAAAAATTTGATTTTTCGGATCGAGGTAAACTTTCACTTTGGATCTTTGCAATTTTTTTCAATCAATTATTTTAATTTTTAATTATTTAATAAAGTGCTCCAACTCTTAAAAGTGGGAGAAGAAAGGTATGGGCAAAAGCCTGACTAAGAATAGAAAAGCAATTCCACCAACTCAAAATTGGGACGACTGGAGCTGACGTGTTTGTTGGAGCGGACAAGAGTTTCCAACGTAAAAAGCTTCCCTATTGCATTGATAAAATTCATTGCTCAAATTCTAACAATGATCTTCATCATTAAGATTTTTAGTCTTGTGCCTTAGCTGATGGTTTACCGAGCCAAAAGTATTCTCTACTTCAAACTGTTAAAGGGATTTGATTGGAGAAATTATGTAAGTCCATAAAGTAGATGAGACAATTCAAAAGTTTAAGAATTTACTTGGAAAAGAGTATTCATTTTCAAGGATCAAAGGTGGAATTTTATCTTGGATCAATTTACCAATGAGCATTAGTCTACAAATCTACAACGAATTGATTTGCCAAAGTATTCTTCACGTGAAGTAAGCTTACATGACCTCATTCCATGTGACGTGTATCAACACCATTTAAAAATTTATTATCTTTTTCAAAAATTTAAAATAATAATAATAATTAGAATATGTTTCTATTTGAATAAAGCTATTGCAGGAAAGCTGATTAAATGAGTCACTTTCCTCAGCTTGCTCAAAGAAAAAGAACAAAATATACCGTGCGAATTAAGATAGACTAAATTGATACAGAGCTCAGGATGCCAAAATTTGAATATTTAGACAGTCTCACGTTCCGTGAAAAATGGTTAATACGCAGAATTCCGTACGTGCCCAACCAATATTCCTATCTACCCAAAATTTCACTTAGCAGAACTATATAGTTTCTCTAAATTACAAGTGATTCCCTCCAAGATTATAGCCGAATGGTTTTTGTACAGAAGGGACCCAGATGGGTTATATTGACGAAATCGCTATTTAGACCTTAGGCCCACGTTACAGCATTTCCATATGCATATGTCAACCTCGGAATGTTGTCCGATTGCCGCAACATCTTCTTAATTTTAAGAACTAAACAATCTCAGGTTGTAATTTTAATCAGTTCATGACGCATCGTGTTGAAAATTTGGTTGCATGATTCATGGTCGAGATACGTTTTGTAAGTGATGTGGTCGTGATCTTATGAGATAAACCAGTCGTGTAAAAAAGGATAATAAAGCAGTATCAGGACGTACTGTCTGCAAAATGTATATAAGGGAGGAAATGGTGGATCAGTAGTAAGTCAAGGCAATCGAAAAGCTCAGGAATCAATGGCTTCCTCCAGCATCTCCTTGGAACCCTTCATCAATCCAGGGCTCAATCTGAACATGAGCACGCAGAACTCCCTCTCGTCCAGCGTCCCGTCCCCGTCGAGGTCGCCTTCCCGCAGCATCGACCGCACGTCGTCGTCGCTCATGCCGCTCAGCCCCAGCAAGCCCGCGTTCCGCTTCAGGCTCCTATTGGGTGAAAGCAACTGAGTTTAGTATACTATAATTGAAAATTTATTAGAAAGTAATTTTGATATAATCCTCGTTTGGAAAGAATTACATCTCCAAAGCCTTTTGATTTTCCACGCGACCAATTTAAGGCTTTTACTTTAATTTATTTAAAATTTAGAAAAAAATAATGACTACAATTTTTACAATTTGAATGATAACAAGAAAATGCAAAATAACCGTATTAACAAATTTATGAATGTAAAAAGTTTATATTTCCTTTTGATTAAAAAAATCAAATTTGACAAATGTTACAATGTATTAAAATAAATTTAATTTTTTGGATCGAGGTGAAATTTCATGCAGATTTTTTTCAGTCAACTATTTTAATTTTTAAATTATTTAATAATGTGCTCCAACTCTTAAAAGTGTAAGAAGAAAGGTATAGGCAAAAGCCTGACTAAAAATAGAAAAGCAATTCCCCAACTCCAATTTTGGATGACCGGAGCTGATATCTCTAGTGGAGCTGACAAGAGTTTCCAATGTAAAAAGCTTCGCTATCGCGTTGATAAATTGCTCAAATTCTAACAATGATCTTCATCATTAAGATTTTTAGTCTTGTGCCTTAGCTGATGGTTTACCGAGCCAAAAGTATTCTCTACTTCAAACTGTTAAAGGGATTTGATTGGAGAAATTATGTAAGTCCATAAAGTAGATGAGACAATTCAAAAGTTCAAGAATTTACTTGGAAAAGAGTATTCATTTTCAAGGATCAAAGGTGGAATTTTACCTTACCAATGAGCATTAGTCTACAAAGAATTGACTTGCCAAAGTATTCTTCACGTGAAGTTTACATGAGCTCATCCTAAATCCCATGTGACGTGTATCCACGCCATTTATAAATTCTCATATCTTTTCTAAAAATTTTAAAAAAATAATAAGAATATGTTTCTATTTGGTTAGGGTAAGCAGTTTCAGATTCCCTACATGTTTCATTTGAACCCTAAAATCTACCTATTTGAACATATTGCTTATTTTTTGAAACTTAGAACCTATTGTACACTTCTTGAACTTGGAACTTACTCTATCACAATTTACAGGGTCTATCCAGGTTCCACCTATATTATTAATTAAACAATTGTAATGAACTATCATCTTTAATGACTATCACTTGCTACTATAATTCACTAATCATAACTTATATTCATATATATATAGAAAAATATGAAACATTAATAAAGCAAAAATCTCAATTATAAAATAGAAGTTCAGACTAGCGATTCCAGATTATACACTTATCATCAAACGATATGGAATACCTTAGGATTGCACAAAGATATATATAAAAAAAAACACAAAAACTTGTTCCAAATTCTAATTTATGATTTCTAGGTTCAATCAATTGAGAACTTGGAACCTACTCATCAAAACAAGTTCTACCATTTATGAAATCTAGAATCTACTTTACACAACTTGGAACCTGGTGCCGATTCTCAAGTTCCAGATTTTATCTTGAAACTATGCTTACCTCTATTATTTGGATAAAGCCCTAGTAGCAAAGCTCACTAAATGAGTCTATTTCCCTAGCTTGCTCAAAGAAAAATAAAATATCTCGCGTAAATTAAAAATAGGCTAAATCGATATGGAGTTCAGGATGCCGAAATTTGAATATCTAGACAGCCTCATATATCGTGAAAAAAGGTTAATATGTAGGATTCTGAACGTGCCGGACGAATATTCCTATCTACCCAAAATTTCATTTAGCAGAAATATATAGGTTCACTGAAGTACAAGCGATTCCCTCCGAGATTCGATTTGCCGAATGGTTTTTGCAGAGAAGAGACCCGACCATTGGTAGAGCAGATGGGATATATTTGACCAAATCGCCATTGACTATAGGCCCTAGTTATAGCATTACCATATGCATATGTCAACCTAGGAATGTTGTCCGATTACCGCAACATCTTCCTCTTTTTAAGAATTAAATAATCTCCGGGTATAATTCTAATCAGTTCACGCGTTGTCTTGAAAACTTAGTCAGATGGTTCACGGTAAAGATACGTTTTTTAAGTGATGTGGTCATGATTTCACGAGATAAACCAGTCATGTAGAAAAAGAGAATAAAGCAGTATCGGAGGTACTATCCCCAAGATGTATGTAAACAAAGGAGGAAATGGTAGGTCAGTAGCAACAAGGCAATAGGAAAAGTTTAGGAATCAATGGCTTCCTCCAGCATCTCCTTGGAACCCTTCATCAATCCGGGGCTCAATCTGAACATGAGCACGCAGAACTCCTTCTCGTCCAGCGTCCCGTCCCCATCGAGGTCGCCTTCCCGCAGCATCGACCGCACGTCGTCGTCGCTCATGCCGGTCAGCCCCAGCAGGCCCGCGTTCCGCTTCAAGCTTTCCAGCGTGATCACCCCTTTCTCCTTATCCATCAGGAGGCGGAACCCTTTGCTCAGCTCCTCCATGAACCCCCGCGCGCCCAGCCTCTCGACCATCACGGGGAAGAAGTCCTCAAATGTCACCACAGCCCCGCCTCGCATCGCCATCGCTCTTTCGTTAGTATTGAGGAGAGGAAGAAGAAGAAGAAGAAGAAAACCCACAGAGCAGGCAGAGCAGGCAGATGCAGCCGGCGGGTGATCTGGGCTTCGGACGGGGGGGAATGCCTGTTATATATAGGAAAGTGGGTCGCCCGAGTGGCCATTGGAAAAGGTCTACAGAAGAAAGAAGGAAGCAAGGAAGGAAGGTGGGGACGAAGTGCCATCAAGATGACAACGCAGGAACAGATAAGAGACAGACTGCTCATCATGTGAAAGATGGCTGCCGTCGTCGGATTCTCATGAAGGGTTTCCTTCTCCCGATGAGAGAAAAAGACAGAGGCCAAGCTTCGTCGAAGTTGCAGGGGAAATTGCAGTTCGAGGGTCTGCTATGTCAGGAGCGGAAATTTCTTGCTTTCCCTCTTTATATAGATCGGGCTGGGTCGGAACAGCAGTTGACGATCGACGCCATTTCAGGTAAGTAAGAACGCGAGAGAGAGAGAGAGAGAGAGAGAAAGAGAGATGTGGTCAATATCTTAACAACGCAACTTTGCTTACGGCGTACGCCGTCTCGTTCACCCAAACGTGTTGGCTGGATTACCAGACGTGTCGGGCATCCCCATGTCGACTAAGTTCGAATGATTAAAAAAGGGAATGATAAAGTTCTCAGGTCTTAAAGCATGATGAGAAAAATATGGGAAAAGGAAAACCCAAGGAGCGGATTTGTCCACGGTTGCGCCACCGCCATTAGTGTTGCTTGGTGGCGGTGCCACTAGCAACCGCCCGCACGGGCCGCCTGAGGTTATTGCTCCCCCACCTCCCTCCCCCCCCTCCTGTCTCTCTCTCTCTCTATGCAAGTGCCCGCGCCACCACAGTGGTTAGTGTGTAGGACCACCGCTATAATCATCATTGCTCTCGCCATTGGCAATCGCTCGCGATAAATTTGATCCTAACATTGTGAGATGTACCGACACGATCTGTCGTTGTATGTATGCGTGTATGTGATATTTTTGCAAGTTCAATATATGATACAAGCAATCCATAGGATTTCCTATCTTGTCTTTCCCAACCTATATGATGTTTGGGAAAATTACCAAAAAAGTCGTAAATGTATTATATAATATCCAGCTCAATTCTTAATCTTTTAATTATACAAATTTAGTTATAAATCTTTTGATAATTATTATTATAATCATTTCAATCAATTTTGATAATAAATCATTGATATTAATGTTGATGCCAGTCATTGTATGTGGTATAACTAGACTATTTTTTTGCTTTTGTTTCTTTTACTCTAAGCCAGCAAAGGCTAGCGACTCTCACATGGTACGGGTGGGGGCCGCAAGCTCCTTGCTCATAGCTGTGAGACCACGATGCCCTTGCATTAGGGGTGTCCAAAAACCTGACTTGACCCGACTCAAACACGATCTGAACACGAAATAAATATGATACATATTTTGAATCTTAATAATGTTCGGGTCACGATTATAAAATAAGTAAAGAACTATCTTTTGGGTCGAGTTAGGCTTAGAACAATGTTCGGCCCATGAACAAATAAATAAACTCTCACTCAAACCCTTCTCTAGAACGCAAAGATTTGTGATTCTGGAGTACGGATAACAGTGGAGGAACGGCATCGGGGAGAGGGAGAGAGAGAGGGGAAGAGAGAGAATGACGGGGAAAGAGGGAGTGAGGAAAGGCGGAGGCACATGATTTGTCTTTGTGGATTTACCCTCTTGTTTGCGACTTATTTATCGTTAAATGCCATTGAATATGAATTATGCGCAGTGAAGAGAATTGTCCTCTTATTACTACTTCGAGAATTGCTTCGGAAGACATGCAAGTGCAAATTATTTTAAAGGTTAATATTATCAATAATCTTGAATTAGTACATCTTCAATAAATTTATTTAAAATAATTTTTGACCAATGAAGAATCTCCAAAAATCGGCATATCTATAATAAATTTACCTCAAATTAATTTTTTGATCAAATAGAAATCTCAAACCGGTATATTAATGACAAGTTTATCATTCGTTAATTTCCGTTAAATTGAAATAGTACCATGAAAAATCACAAATCAATACAACTAATATGTTGTATTAATGCTAATGACTAAATTATATTTTCAACGAATAGATGGACCACTCTTCTACTATATTTTCAACTTTCTGTTATACTATTTACTCGGTGGATGGACCTTTTTTTCCTTTGAAACATGAAAAGAAAACTGTAATGAAAATGAAAAGGAGGCAATTAAATAATGTGTTTTGTCCATTTGGTTGTTTATGCTTATTATGTACGTTGAACTTTCATGTTTTATTGTGTTTTAGATGTTGGATGATGGAGAATGTTATGAGTTTTTTATTTGATGGTATGCATATAATTGGATTTGACTTGTTGGCCCGAAACCCGACCCGACCCGACCCATTTTCCTTCTTCATGCTTCATGCCTTTTAGGTCGGGTCAGGTCGGGTCGGGCCAGAGCATGCGAGCCTTCTTGTTCGGGTCGGGTTGGGTAATATCAAGACCCGACCCGACTCGACCTATTGACACCCCTACCTTGCATAGACTAGACGAGGACCGCTAGCCCAAAGTTTTAAGAAAATACAAAAAATAACAAAAAAAATTTTAAAAAAATTACTAGATGTCACATATGACACTTGGCATCCACTTTAGCAATTTCCAGTCAAAATAAGCTGAAATGATTAGATTAACAATTCATCGAAATGTTTAAGATTAAATTAGTATAAGTGAAATTTGCAACGGCTAAATGATCCATTATATAATAAATTTCGGATTTTTTCAATAATTTTCCTCTATCCCAGCCACCTATTGCAATCTTACTATTTTGTTAATCCATGTTACGAACGTCGAAACCTCCCCAACATTTCGGACACAACCTACCAATGTAGCGGTCCGACAAGCCTAATTTGACCTTGGACGATGACGAATTTCCGAATTCTTACCGGGCGCCCACATGACGAATTTAATTAATCTTTGAGGTCTCCTCTATCTTTCTCCCCAACTTGCTGTTGGCGCCTCTTTTTGACTAGTTCCAAATTCCAAAATTGCGCGGTGTGGATTTGCCGCTAGGGAACCGCCAACAAAACGACTGCCCCGCCAACAAAACGACTGTCGACATAGAAGTCCACGCCACAACTTCGCTTTCTTTTCGACGATCGCAAATACTGATGGATTTGGTCAAAGTCTTGTTATATTTTCGTTCCGTTTCATCCGCCGTGGAAAAATACCCGGTCATTGCTATATCTTATGTACGGAAATTGCTGATGTCGGCAATTTGTATTTTGCCGATCATCTTACATAGCACATGGTCACGCCATGTCAGCAATTTTTGGTATAAAGTAATTGAAATGACTATAAATTTCGTATACAAATTTAAAAATAAAATCGGAGCACCCAACACCCTGAATGTACTAACTCATGGAGGGTGATTTATAGAGACTAATAAATGTGGTTTGTAGAGACTAATTGGAGCTTGTTTTGCTTTGAAATTGTTTGAGATTTTTCTTGGATAACAGTTGGATCGCATTACTTCTCTCTCATGGAAACCAATGAATTGTTACTTTTGACTAAAAAAAAAGGTTTGTACTAAGCTAATTCAAATTTCCCTTATTAGTTACATTTTGTGACATTTTGGAGGGCAAAACGTCACACTAAGTCATCTTTTCCTTCTCCATTTTTGTGAACTGGCTATGATATACAAGAGTCATAAAAAAAGATGTGAAGTTTAGTTTCCCAAATGATGAGTCATGAACCCTCCTCCTTCTGTACTGCTGCTGCTGCTGCTGCTGCTCAGCTTTTAAGGATTCTCTTGTGAACACTTCATAATGCCAAGTAATGAGCAAATTGCATACAGATTGGTCTGATTGTTGTGTTTCGAGTATGAACAAAGTGAAGACTGTATAATGATATTCATCCCGAATCTTTTTTTTTTTTTTCCAACTGTATCCAAAGAATATTTCGGCTTTATATTGATGGACAAAGACTACCTATACCTAAGATTGAATTAAAATGAAGGATTTGGCAGAGAGGATGAGGAGCTTTTCCCTCTTGATCAGTCGGTGCCTGTGACGGACACCCCAGACTGATGCCGAAATTACATGTGCAATTTTACAGTAATCCCCTGCTTTTACCGAGCATCAACAATTGTAACTGTAAAATTGTCAACAGAACAGTGCTTCAGGTCTGGTTGAGTATTGATGCCAGCCTGAATACTAGTTAACGCTGGTGGCTTCAGACTAGGAAGGTTGAGAATTTCGCTATTAAGCATCGATACCACAGTCGACATGGATGGCCTATCTTTCATATGTTCTTGCATAGACAGCAGTCCCACACAAGTGCAGCTTAAAATAGCAATTTCATCACTCGGGTGTATATCACCGGATCAACAAAGCTGCCATGTTCTTCGCAGTCCACGATATCCAAGCCTATAGACATTAGCGAAGTCATAACAGAGCCTGGAACAACTCAGAACTTTGAGTCACAGTACAAGGTAGCAAGATAAGACTCACGAATCCTAGAAGACTCCAGGCCTGATTGTCGAGATGGACACTGGTGCAGCGTCTTCCACTTAATATCTCTAGTAACAGGACTCCGAAGCTATATACATCAGATTTCTCAGAGAATCTACCATAGATGGCATATTCAGGTGACATGTCCACACTGCATATTATAATGATCGAATGAAGTTTGAGTTCACCGAAGAGCAATGTGGATAAGTTGGGAAAAAAGTTGGTAATACTTACAACGTTCCAACTACTATTCTTGTATTTGCTTGGTCTTGATTTCCTCCAAATATTCTCGCCAACCCAGAGTCTAATATCTTCGGATGAAGCCCTTCATCCAATAAGATGTTGCTGGCTTTGAAATCCCTATGTATGATTCTCTGTCTGGAGTCTCTGTGAAGGTAAAGTATGCCTCGAGCGATTTCTGTAATTACGCTATGTCGCTTCCTGCAGTTGAGCTCATGACACGCGAGGGTATCTACACGAACGTTATTCAAAAGCAAAGGAAGAAGCAAGTAAAATGAATAGCCAATCAATAAATGAACTCTAGCATTTTGGTTTTATCACATGCTACAGTAGAACGAAATGGCACGAGCATGTTCATACCAAATAGAATCTCATCCAAACTTTTGTTCGGCGTATACTCATATACCAATCTCAAATACGTTGAAGGAGAACCTCTGTCACGAAGAAAAGAATGTTCTATCTCTTTTTCTCAGCTAAGAATGGAAGAGAGAATCTAGAATTTATGTATATGTTGATGTATCGTAATGACAAGTACATCATACTATATGGGAAGAACACATCATCAATTAAGATATGCATAATTAGAAAAATGCTCACAACCTTGAGTAAAACATAAAGACAATAGAAATATCAAATATATCCAACATAGAAACTTATAGAAATCACTAATTATATCTAACACATCCTATGCGTTGGTGCTTGCGGATGAGACAATGATGATGCAAGAATGTAGTTGTGACTCATGGGAGGGTAGCTGGCAATGGCACAGTGGTGGTGGCTCAAAGAAGATGAGGATGAGGTTGGAGACACAAGGACAGTTTGTCCTTGTCGATTTGATTTGAGACCCCTCTCTCTCTCGGAAAAATTATCCCAAAAGTTCTAATCTTTTTCAATTTTGCCAATTTAGTCATAAACTTTTTATATATACCAATTAAATTGTGAACTTTTTAACATTTTACCCATTGAGTTCATCTAATCAATTTTGGCCAAAATTTGCTAATGTGAACATTAGCTATTTTACATGGCACGGTTATCACTGACATGAGCAATTCTTTCAATTTTTTAATATTTTTCGATTTATTTATTCTTGTTTTCTTTTCTTCTCTTAGGAAAAGAAAAGAAAAGTAAAAATTAATAAAAATTTGGAAAAATATTTAAATATTATTAAAAATTATCTACGTCAGCGTCAGTCATGTCTTGCAAGATGGTCAATGTCCACGTTATCGATTTCTAGAAAAAAATTGGCTATATTAGACTCAATTGAAAAAATGTGAAAATATTTAATTTTTAATTTGCACAATTAAAATGTTTAGACTGAATTGGTAAAAACACAATAATTTTGTGACTTTTTCAACCCACTCTCTTTCTAAATTTTGACCACACGTAGCGCTAAGTGTCTTGAAAAAGTCTTGGATTTTTCCTTCACTTCCAACAAACAAGCTAATAATGGAAACACTTTATTGATTATTTTATAAGTTTTAAGATTTGTTTATACATTAGAAAGTTTTAAGGTTCAATAATCACCTTGAATATATTTGTGTCCTTTTTTTTTAAAACTTTAAATAAGATCCTAAGTGAGACTAACTGAACTTTTATTTAAATATTAGCGTGTCTTGAAAAAAGTCGCATTGGATTTTTCCTTCACTTACAACAAACAAGCTAATAATGGAAACACTTTATTGCTATTATTTTATAAGTTTTAAGATTTGTTTATACCATTAGAAAGTTTTAAGGTTCAATTACCCATCGCCTATAAATTATAGGGCTTTTAATATATTTGTGTCTCT
Source organism: Angophora floribunda (assembly GCA_014182895.1). NCBI lineage: Eukaryota > Viridiplantae > Streptophyta > Magnoliopsida > Myrtales > Myrtaceae > Angophora > Angophora floribunda. The sequence continues at coordinate 7,582,251 of CM024708.1, read as the reverse complement.
TTTATTAAAACTTTAAATAAGATCCTAAGTGAGACTAACTGAACTTTTATTTAAATATTAGCGTGACACTCATTACACCTTAAAAAATAGATATTGTATAAACCTATATTGGATGTAAAAATGATAACTAAGAAATTAATGAATTTACATTATCACCACAAATTTTCTCATTGCTTTTGCATTGATCCTCCATTTCCTCTTTAAATGTTTTCTTCCCTGATCTTCGGATCTGGGTCTTCAAATAACCTTTAAAGCAGCATTTTAGGCTATCAATAGTGGAAAGGATGCCAATGTGCCAAAGACCACCCTACAAATATCCAAGCGCAGATGCCTTCCTTAGACCAGTGAAATTAATTAAAACCATATCCAATCACCAATTAATTATTTTTCTCAAAAATAATTAATTTTCAGCATAATGAATAGTAATAATAATATTCATAATTCGAAGTATAAATTAATTTAATTAATAATTCCGAAAATAATAAATAATTATTATTTCCAAAAATAATAATAATAATATTTATTAATATTAACACTAACAAAGCAACAATAACATTAAAAACACCCATAATCATCATCCAAAGATGTCCACACGGCAAGGGCTGCGAAACGGAGGAACCGGCGCTGTGGCGGCACGGGGCTGATCCGGACGGCGGCCAGCAGCTCCGGTAAGGCGAGCGGTGGCTCCGGCGAAGGGAAAACAGAAGCTGGAGAGAGGGAAAAGAGGTGGTGCAACTGGTTTCAGGGGGGTGGCGGCTGGCTAGGGTGGCTCTGGTGCGGCGGAGGGTCTCGAGAACGGTCCTCCGACAGTCCTATGGCACCGGCGGCGGCACTTGCAGCGGCAAAGCCCGTGGCCGCTTCTCCGTCCACGGCCAGAGGAGCCGAGGGGGAGAGAGAGAGCAAGGCGACGGTAGCGGCTGTTGGGACAGCTCCCGGACGGCTCCCAGCGGCAGTCTCGAGCGGTCGGACGGCGGTGAAGGGCGGCCGAACGGCGAGGGTGGCCATCCCGGCTCCAACCCGAACAGAGAGAAAGAGAGACAGGCGGAGGCGGCGGTGGCTTGAGCTGGGGTGGTCGGGTGACGGATGGTGGTGGCCGAGTGACGGCGAGGCAGCAGCAAACTAGGCGGTCAGCTGGCCGGCGTTGCAGCGGCGGACAGAGGAGGACAGAAACTGGGTGGTGCTGGTTCGGCTGGAACGGACGACGACCCACCGGCGACCGGGCGGAGCAGGGGGTGGCGGAGCTTCAGTGGTCGGTTCTGGTGGCCGCATTTTGGGGAGCTGAGCGTGCAGAGGAAGCTGCCCGTAAGAGAGAGAGAGAGAGAGAGAGAGAGAAGAGAGAGAGAGAGAAGTACATGCCTTGGGCTGTCCCAGCAAGTGGGGGGCAAAAAAGAAGAAGAAAGAGATAAGAGGACTAGTCAAAGGAGCAAAAGGTGGGCAAGTGGGGGTTAAAAATAAGAAATGGGGAAAAGAAAGAAAAATAAAATAAAAAGAAGACAAGACAAAAATCTAAACAAACACCTAGAAAGGGGTATTTTGGTCTTTTTACACCTTTATTTGGGCTCTGGCTATCAGACTAATCACCAATTAATTATTTTTATCTCCAAAATAATTAATTTTCAAAACCGCAATGAATAGTAATAATAATATTCATAATTCGGAAATTATAAATTAATTTAATTAATAATTCCGAAAATAATAAATAATTATTATTATTTCCAAAAATAATAATAATAATATTTATTAATATTAACACTAAGCAAGCTTAAACAATAACATTAAACACCCATAATCATCATCCAAAGCACTAATCCATAATTAAACTAATTAAACTACTCCTAAGCAAGATCAACCCTAAATAAGGATTAGAGGAAATCGACTCACGGTTTAGCGATTCCGACAGCCCACTACCCACTTGACACGAGGCGCGACGGCGGCGGCGACCGGGGAACGCCTGGAACTTCCGGCGGCTGAATAATCCTTGGACGGCATAATTCAATTATAAATTAATTTAATTAATAATTCCGGGACAAGGCGGCCCGGGACCGGTCTCGCTGAGGGCGGCTGTCCACACGGCAAGGGGGCTGCGAAACGGAGGAACCGGCGGCTGTGGCGGCACGGGGCTGACTGGTATTTAAATATTAGCGTGACACTCATTACACCTTAAAAAATAAATATTGTATAAATCTATATTGGATGTAAAAATCATAACTAAGAAATTAATGAATTTACATTATCACCACAAATTTCTCATTGCTTTTGCATTGATCCTCCATTTCCTCTCTTTAAATGTTTTCTTCCCTGATCTTCGGATCTGGGTCAGCTTTCAAATAACCTTTAAAGCAGCATTTTAGGCTATCAATAGTGGAAAGGATGCCAATGTGCCAAAGACCACCCTACAAATATCCAAGCGCAGATGCCTTCCTTAGACCAGTGAAAGTTGATTTTGGTGAACATTGTGAATGGAACTAATTTGAATGAATTCACACAACTTACCCGTACTCTTTGGCGAAGACGAAAATTGTAATCGCCTGTGGTAGTGCCGCCTGCTAACGGTGAAAAGGCATTCACTCTTCTGAATCAAGTATGAGGTGTTGGATACATTTATATTTTCTCGTCGGTGGTCTGAAACCATCTACTCTTACAACCTTCTATCTGTTTGTCTTGAAGAGCATCCGAGAAAAATCCAGAAGCCAAAGGGTCGTCGTAGCGCTATTTTTGAAAAAAATCTTTGGCTTCTTGTTATATATCCTCAGGCAAATATTGTTTTGTCTCGGTCTACCTTTTTGGGCAATCCTCAAATTAAGTTCTTCAATCATCAAAGCCACCTCTCTTGGCTCGCAGAAGATCTTTGATTCATTCTCAAATAAATTGGGCCTTATTGAAGTTCTCGATGGACTCAAATTTAGGGCTATCCGTTCCTATGTTTCTGCAAAGCATCCAAATTAGGACTGCAATCCTGAGGCTCAATGCAGCATGATCATTGGTAAACTCTGCGCCTTTCCCTTGTATATCCTTGGATTGGAGATATCTTGCTTCAACTACATTGCTCGGGTGCTGGATAACTATTTTTAATTAGCACTTATCGCCCAAAGATTTACCCGCGCCTTGATATTGGCTTTTACTTTTGCTGCAAAAAGTGTCAGTCTTGAAAAAGATTCGCTGAAATAAGCGTCAAGGAACCCTTTTCCCAAAAAGTTTGATGAGCTCCAAGTAAAATCAATGCTTGCGAAGACATGGAAATGGCAAAGAAAATATAAGAGGCTGAAGGCAAGTGGGTTCTCCATGATAGCAAGTGGAAAAGCAATTGCAAGGCAATAATGAAATATGTCGAAGTGGTTTAGTACAATTGTAGCCTTCTATTATGGCATAATGCTACCAAACTCTGCTACAACACAGATGACAACACGAAAAATTTGGATAGGGAGTTCAGCATAATCATGTTGGATTAAATGTTGTATCTTCTAATCAAGCAACCTACGATGGTGTCCAAAGTGGCTCGCATTGGCCAGATAAGATTCCAGGACACATGCACTGAGACAAAGAATTTTTTCGATAGGAGGGGAATAGAGACAGTAGAGAAACTGAAGGACGCCTGCCACAAAATCAGGGACATGGGCACGAGTTCCAAGGGTGCTGAGCCAATCCACGTGAAGGCAGATCAGGGCAAATCGGTCTTGTTCAACGGATGCATCTTGGCCAAAGAGTTGAGTAAATTGGACGATAATGAGTAGAGTGTGGGTGGAGCAGTAGTGCTATGCAGCAAGTCATTGCAGAGCAGAGGCTCATGCCCAAGTACTTAGTAAAGGCGGTGAGCTCGTGACTTTCGTTTGGCTCTTGATGGCTCATTTGGGCAGTGGAGAGCAGTTCCAGATCAATGAAGGCCATTTTAGAGCAAATCTTAGTATGAGTGGTCAGTACCAGTTTTTGATGATCATCTGTATCCTTGTTTCATTTATATTGTGTCTTTTTCTCTTTTCATTTTGTAGGATTGTCTTGGTCTTTTTTTTCCTTTTCATTTTGTAGGATTGTCTTAGTCCTTTTTCTTTTCATTTTGTAGGATTGTGTTGTTATTATGATGTGTTTGATTATTCTGATTCACAGTGGATTGGATCCTGGAATACTGTGGTTTCAATGAGAAACGTTGCTCCTTTCTTCTATAGTTCTCCGCCTTTAATATCTGAGCTTTACCAGTCTACTTATGTCTAGCATATGAACTCCAAGAGAAATAATATGTTCAGTGAAAGCTTCCAGTTGTCTACTAAGCGATGTGTCCGAAGTTTGACGTTGGGCACATGGAGACGTGTTACTTAGATATGCAGTCCGACCTTGCCACAAACTCTTTGCACGCAGAATTTGGTGAAACATTTCGACCTCCAGTGTTATTTCACACCGAATCACTGAATGGTGTTGATTGATAAAGCATAACGGGGACTTAGCCCATATCACGCTTCCTCTGGCGTTGAATGATAAGCAGCTATTTGAACTCTCATCCAAAAAAGAACGCTTTCAATCGCTCGATGGACTTAGGGAAAGGCCCAGCATGCTACAGAGTTCCTTTCCTTCCAAATGCAGCAAATGGCCCCATTCCAAGCCAACTTCAGAATTCTCTTGTCAAGGGAATGGCCTTCCAAGGATTACATGACCCAAGCAAACCCAGAATTTCCAGTCCCCGGTAGCCTTTCACGCCCCACAAAGATCATGCGGCGAAGACCACACAGCCTTGGAGAAGGAGCCAATGCATCTGCCATATTTCTCAAGTCATACGTGCGGTGCCTTGTCCATGAAGTTAGCATAAGAGAGTTTCGTTCATGGTGTCTCACAGGTTGAAACGCAATGGATGAACTGCTCCATAAATTTCGAAGTTTGACTTCTTTTGTGAACTTGGCCATGTAGTTCAGATCAAATTTGGAGTTGAATTGGTTGACTTTCTTGAAGAACCAGTATATAGCAATTTAAGGAAAACATGGTTCACGTCGTGCATGTGCTTTCTCTTTTTTTAAGTCTTTTCAATCTTCGATGAAAGGTCAAATGTTGAACATTGATTTTCAAATTTGTAAATGGCCCAAGAGACTATCAGAGTGGGCTGGTGAGATAGTACCAGCGCAGGAAGAGGGAAGGAAGTTTACTAATCAATCGTATCTAAAAGCATTCATATGGCTCAAGTCCAACACATAGAAAAAGCACGAACCCATGGAGGTTGAACTTTATTATTATTTTTTTCAACGATTGAAATTTATAGGTTTATGAACCAATGTTAACTCATGAGCTTGATTGGCAAAAACGGAGTCATGACTAGTGATCTCGAATAGGGTTTGAAATCGTCAATTAGAGACTTTGATTTTGATTTGGAATTTTTTGGCTAGAAAATCGAGAGGACAGTCGTTTTTCAATAAAGTGGCGCGTCATTTGCCATGTTGGCAGCCCGTCCGATTCAAAATATTCCAATATTCCAAGTTAGAGCCAACCTAAAATTTTTCTAGGTTCTGATTGGCGAGATCCATACTTGATTGAGGCTTTTCAAGAATATTAGATATTAAATTAACCACAATAAATCTTTAAATCCTCGAGTAGAGAACGCCCACACTATTATGTCTCGATTCCACACTAATTCACCATAAAAGTTCTAGAGCACTCATCAAAAAACAAACACCTCTAGAATTTGGATAAAAAAAAATTAGACGGGTACATTTACATCGCCGTCTTACAAAAAAAAGATACACTGAGCGTAATTGGATATCTTATTTTAGTGAAATTCGAAATTAGCCACCCTTATTTTCCTCTAAGAAAATAAAACATGTTGGCTAAGACAAAACTAGAAATTCAAGATTCAGGTCTTCATTGGAGGTCTCACCAGCCCTAAACCTGACCCACTCCCCAAATGTTTGAGGTCAGTCGCTTCGAGATAATCCCAATGCCCAGAACCTGTCCCTCCCTTTCCCAACTTTGCCAAATTCCTCTCTTTGCACGGCTGGTCGCAAACAAGACAAAACTTATTGACAACAATAAACTTCTCTGCACATTTCTTACAAAAGACATTGTTGGAAATTCCCTATAATATGGACTTATATTAATTAATTAATTTTCTATTTTAAATAATCGGATTAATGAATATTTCAATATATGTTAAATCCTTAAGTGATTTTATTGAATTAGGTTTTGGTATCTATTAATGACAGGCCTAGTTGAGTAGCAAAGTGTAGATAATTATGTTTAATTAAAGCCCATAATAAAATTAGTCCAATCAACACATTATTAATTATGGTTTGCTAGATTCCTTCTCTAGCCTATAAAAGGATAGGTTATACCTATCGGTCGTTTAATCATACTAAAAACTGCTATACTGAAATATGTTATAGAGATATAGATTGCCGATTACCATCGGTCAGATCTATTTTTCTTCAAGTGAAATTATGACTTAAACATGTACATTTTTAATTCCGTTGTACATATATGTTTTAGTATTTTATAGTCATATATGAATTTGATTTGTTCTTGATTTATTTGTTATTTATGTTGAGAAATTCTATAGACATGCCCACGGGAACCAAGCCCAGCTAGTCACACAATGTTGGTCAATGTGACCTTGTAGTTAGGGCTATATATATATCTTGTATAGGGAGTTGGGTTTCTTCTTCTCAGCTGATATCTTCTACAAAGCAAATAGGAAAAAGGGTCTTCAGCTTTAGTTTCTCCTTGCCTTCTAGGCAGACTGTGCTAGTGGATGGTGCCTCTACCTTAAGAGAGCTTCTGGAGTAGTTGAGGGCAGCCAAAATGCCTTCATGGTTCGAAGTGCTTCCTCCTCATAAGAAGTAACCTTGACGCTGTTTGCACCATGGAAGCCATTCTTGTCTTGGCTGTGATTTTTATCAGTGGTACTGCACCATGGTTTTGTTGATCAAATGCATCAATTTCCCCAGCTTTCTGCAGCATTAGCTTCTCTTCTTCCTCTGCTTTCTCATGCTTCTGCTGAGCTTCATGAGCAAGTAGCTTTCTGCCAGTTCATGGAGACTTTTAGCATGGCACCAGCAGTAGGGAGGAAAAGGTAACGATAAAATGCTGGATGTCAAATGTTCCCTAAGGTTTTTTTCCCACTTTTTGTAAGATCAAGTCACTCAAATAGTTTTAAATCCAAATGGTATGGTTGGCTATGCAAGGACCCCATCCAACAAGGGTGGGGAGTGATCGCCGGGGCCAGAGGGCTCGAACAAGGAGTGGCTCATGGCAAGCTTCTAGAATGGCAAATGAGGCAGGAATGAACTGAACTATGCATTGAACATGGGGAGAGTGATTCGGGAATATATATGTGAAAACTAGAATTAACAAATGAAGATGCCTTTTGACGTAACAACAAGTTTTCCTTGGAAACTCCAAAGTTAAAGGAGTCTAGGCTAGAGCACTACTAAGATGGGTAACCTCTTAAGAAATTAAGAAAGTGCTGCTTGTACGCCAAAGGATAAAACCGTGAGGTTCAATATGAGATAGGCCAAAGTAGACAATACTTTTATGAGTTAATCTAGGATGTCACAATATGGTATTAGAGTGAGACCCCCTCTAGTAGGTGTGTGGTTCGAAGACGAACCAAGTAGAAGTTGGTGGGCTTATAACAACCCGGTTTGATGAGAGTGGGGAGTGGTCGCTAGGGCCAGAGGGCTTGGACAAGGAGTGGCTCCTAGTAGGCTTCTAGGATGGCGAATGAGGCACAAATGAACCGACTTATGCACTAAACAGGGGGAGAGCAAATTTGGAATATATATGTGACAACTATAATTAACTCAAGGAGGTGCCTTTTGATGTAACAACAAACTTTGTTTTGGAACTCCAAAGTTAAATGAGCCCAAACTAGAGTACTACCGGATGGGTGACCTCTTGTGAAAGTGCCCATCTTAAGGATAAAATCGTGAGGCTCGGTATAAGATGTGCCAAAGCAAATAATACCTCTATGAGTTAATCCAATATATCACGGACTATAGAAAACTCCCACTTTCTTTTTCAAGTCTCCATCGAGCATTTCTCGTTGTACATAATTCCTTTCCCAAAGGCACGAGCATTTAAAGCTCCTACCTATCAAAACAATGCTTGAAAGACCTCTAATCGATGCCCTAGAACTGAATTCCGAACTGCCTTATGAAGGTGCTTTCCTTTTGTTCCCCCACCTTCCATGAAGATTTTTATTTAGGGGACAATCCCCAAGAATTGTTTTGTTGCAGCAGTAATGTTTAAAATGCTCGTTTTCAAGGTAGTGTTTTGAGCTGGGTGGCGCTTTTTCCGCTCCTTAAATAGCTTACACTCCTTTGATGAAAAAAATAAAGCTCACATTCGCTATTTTTGTGTTTTTGACAATATTATTCCTCATGTAGCCATCACTTCTATTGCAGTTCTATAAAACCGGTCTCATTTTTGTTCGGTCAACTTTTTTTCGTCTTGTTTTTTTTTTTTTCTTTCCTTGTGGGTCCTACTTTCCTTCTTCTTGTATTGCTCCTCTCAATTTCAAATTTGCAATCCCGTGAAATCTCACAATTGGCTTGCATTTATACCAATAAAGATTGAATGCATAATGACAAGGTAAACATACACTAGTAACCTACAAAAGTTCCACAAAAGGATCATCATCCATGTCATCATCGATCGCCTTAGGTTGTCAAGTTCTCGAGATAGACATCTAGTCACCACATCGTTAGCTCATCTATAACGACTTGGTCCGATGAGAGTGGAGAGTGGTCACCAAGACCATAGGATCTAAACTAGGAGTAGCTCTTAGCAAGCTTTTAAGATGGCCAATGTGGCAGGAATGAACCAAATTGCGCATTGAACAAGGGGAGAATGTGCCCAAGATATATGTGTGTTGAGGTTGTCCCACATTGGTTGTAGAAGGGGCTAGCGGTTGGTTAATAGATATAAGAAAAAACCTTACCCTTTGAGTTAACTTTTGGGATGATAGAGACTCAGACCACCCAACAATGTGAAAACTATAATTAACCCACCAATGTGACTTTTGACATAATGACAATGCTTAACTTTGTAACTTCAAAATTAAGTGTGCCTAGATGAAAGCTCTAACATGATGGGTGATCTCCTAGGAAAGTATTTGCATGTACACCAAAGGACAAAAACATGACACTTGGTATGGGATGGGTCAAAGCAAACAACATATGGAGTGAGTTAATCTAGGGATGTCACAATTTCCAAGATAATGAGCTAGACATGTTTGTTGAGTTCTTGGGCCAAAATGATTACATCAACTACAAGGTCCTCATGCCCTGAGAACACTAGACAACCAACCGATGATGGAGTTGATAGTGCCGAGCACATGCTCTACTCCAAATAGGATGTGTTTGAGGGGGTACAAATCAACCTAGTTCGGCTTTGAAACGCAACAACTAGGTGATAAGGGTCGCGGTTGGAAAGGTGGGGCAAAGATGGATTACGGCTTGTCTGTAATGAAGTCGAACAACAGGTCATACTTCGACCCCACGCGATGTCTGTTCAAAAGTACGGTGGAGCCAAATGTTTGTGCTAGTGAAAGTACGGAAGATGGCGGGGTTGGCATCATAGATATTCACCTTCTCATTGCCCTACGACTTAAGAAGATAATGACCTGCAAGCGAGAAAATAGAGATATGAGAAAATGTCGCAAGATACGAGAATTGAAACGTAAGAGGTGTGGAAAGGAGGAAAGAAGGAGGAAAGCAGGATCCGTAAGGAAAGAAAAAGAAAAAAGAAAAAAAAAAGAATTGACCAATCAAAAAAGGGAAGTTGCATCGAAATTGTGGGGCATACAAAGGATAGTATGGTCCAAATATAAAAATATAGAGTGTCCAAGCCAAAAATTGAGTGAAAAAGCGTACCCAAAAGTATATTGGGGGAAAGCAATGGAGTTTAGTACACTATAATTGGAAAATATATTAGAAAGTAATTTTATATAATTGCCATTTGGAAAAATTTATATCTCCAAAGCCTTTTGATATTCTATGTGACCAAGTTAAGGCTTTTACTTTAGTTTTTTAAAAATTTAGAAAAAAAATGACTACAAATTTTACAAGTCAAATGATAACAAGAAAATCTAAAATAACCGTATTAGCAAATTTATAAATATAAAAATTTTATATTTCCTTTTGGTTAAAAAATCAAATTTGGCAATTGTAACAATGTAATAAAATAAATTTGACTTTTGGATCGAGGTAAAAATTCACTTTGGATCTTTGCAGATTTTTTTCAATCAACTATTTGAAATTTTAAATTATTTAATAAGGTGCTCGAACTCTTAACAGCGAGGGAAGAAAGGCATTGGCAAAAGCCTGACTAAAAATAGAAAAGCAATTCCCCCAACTCCAAATTAGGACGACTGGAGCCAATGTGTCTGTTGAAGCCGACAAGAGTTTCAGCGTAAAAAGCTTCACTATCACTTTGATAAATTTCATTGCTCAAATTCTAATTATCATCTTCACCATTAAGATTTTTAGTCTCGTGCTTTAGCTAATGGTTTACCGTGGCAAAAGAAGTCTCTACATCAAACTGTTGAGGTTTTTGATTGGAGAAATTATGTAAGTCCACAAAGTAGATTAGACAATTCAAAAGTTGAAGAATTTTCATGGAAAAGAGTAAGGATTGAAGGTGGAATTTTACCATGGATCGATTTTACCAATGAGGATTAGTCTACCGAGAATTCATTTGCTAAAGTACACTTCACGTGGAGTAAGTTTACATGACCTCATCCTAAATTACACATGACTGTTGAGAGCGCGTAGTGAAAGCCCAATATTTTCTTCCGAGGAGCTAACCAAGTGAGAGCTCAAGTCCGAGTCCATTTATATATCTAATTTGACTTGCTTTCACTAAAAAATTTAAACCAATAAGTTATAAACCAACTATGCTATACTAATGACAAAAAAAATGATATATTTACTACTCAACACCATACCAATTATTTGATGTGGGATTTCTCCAACACAACTCACTCACACATGCATTTTAATAATGGCGTATATTCATGCCTTTTAAAATTTCTATTATCTTTTCTAAATATATTTAAAAACTCACAATATGTTTCTACTTGAATCAAAGATAGGCTAAACTAATAGAGAGCTCAGGATGCCGAATTTGAATATCTAGATGGTCTCACGTTATGTGAAAATTGGTTAATATATAGAATTCTATATGTGCGAGACCAATATTCCTTCTAACCAAAATTTGATTTAGCAGAAATATATAGATTCCCCAAAGTACAAGTGATTACTTCCTAGATTCGAACAGCCGAAAGGTTTTTGGAGAGAAGAGACCCGACCATTGATAGAGCAGACGGGTTATTTTTGACCAAATCGCCATTTTGACTATAGGCCCAAGTCAATAGCCTTTCCATATGCATATGTCAAACTCAGAAAGTTCTCTTATTGCCGCAACATCTTCCCATTTTTAAGAATGAAATAATCTCGGGTTATAATTCTAATCAGTTCACGACACTTCGTCTTGAAAATTTAGTCGGATGGTTTGCAGCCGAGATACGTTTTGTAAGTGATGCGGTCGTGATTTTACGAGATAAACAAGTTGTGTAGAAAAGGTGAGTAAAGTAGTATCGGGACGTACTATCCGCAAAATGTATACAAAGGAGGAAATGGTAGATCAGTAGGAACAAGGCAATCGAAAAGGTCAAGAATCAATGGCTTCCTCCAGCATTTCCTTGGAGTCCTTCATCAATCCGGGGCTCAATCTGAACATGAGCACGCAGAACTCCCTCTCGTCCAGCGTCCCATCCCTGTCGAGGTCGCCTTCACTGAGCATCGACCGGACATCGTCATCGCTCATGCCGCTCAGCCCCAGCAACCCCGCGTTCCGCTTCAAGCTCTCCAGTGTGATCACCCCCTTCTCCTTATCCATCAGGAGGCGGAACCCTTTGCTCAGCTCCTCCATGAACCCCTGTGCGCCCAGCCTCTCGACCATAACGGGGAAGAAGTCCTCGAACACCACCACAGCCCCTCCTCGCATGGTCATCACTCTTTTGTTAGAGTATCGAGAAGGAGAAGAAGAAGAAGAAAACCCCACAGAGCACGCAGATGCTGTCGCTGTGGTTCGGGTTTCTGAGGAGAAGGGAGAAACGCTTCATTATATATAGGAACGTGGTGGCCATGGAAAAGGTCTTTAGAGAGAGAGAGAGAGAGAGAGAGGAACTGAGGAAGGAAAGAAGCAAGGAAGGAAGGTGGGGACGGAGTGCTGTCAAAATGACAACGCAGGAACAGATAAGAGACTCAGATTGCTCATTAGCAAGATGGTTACCATCATCGGATTCTCATGAAGGGTGTCTTCTCCTAATGTGAGAGAGAGAGAGAGAGAGAGAGCCAAGCTTCGTAGAAGTTGCAGGGGAAGGTGCGGGAGCCATGACAGGAGCAGAAGCTTCTTGTTTGCTTTCTTTCGTTCTTTCCTTCTTTTTGTAGATGCTTGGGTTGGACGGCAATTCCAGATAACGCCATTTCAGTTAAGTAGGAACAGAATATAAAGAGATGGACCTGGTCAATATCTTAGCGACGCATCTTTGCTTACGTCATACCCGGGTCTCTATGACCCAAACATGTTGGTAAGGATTACCCGAGACGTGTTTTGGCATCCCATGTCGCTCTTGGTGACGTCTTCCAAACCGAATAAATTCATGTAAGTTCTGAATGAAAATGCTCGATGCGGTTTGCAAATTGTTTTCCTGAAAAATAATTATCTATAGTGCTTGAAGTAATTAGATAATAAAAAATATTTTCATTATTGAACAATAATTTATGTCTAAACAAATTCATGGAGGGAAACTTATCAAAGCAATGCTAATTTTATTGCATTTATATCAATTTAGTCTTAAACCTTTTGCGTTTGTATTAATTCAGTCCATCTAACCAATTTAGTACAGCCAATGATGACATGGACGTTAGCGATTTGACCAATGCTCAATTAAAAATAAATAAAAAGAAAATAAAAAAATACTTTAAAATTGTCCATGTTAGCATTAGGCGAACGATCGGCCAAAATTAGTCGGATAAACTAAATTAGCACTATGCAAAATGTTTAGGACTGAATTGACAAAAAAAAAAGGTTTATGATTGAATTAACACAATTGTAATAGATTTAGGATTGTTTTGATAATTTTGTCAATTCATTTAAAATATTTTTTGTTTATTCATTTTTATAAGAGAATCATTTTTAAGAAAATATTTTTCAAATCATTCTTTTTTTTACAAAATAAATGTATCCTTAAATCATGGTAAGAAAAACATGAAGAAGATAAATACTTTTCTAACAAAAGAAAACAAAAGGAAAGGATTTCGTCCATGTTGCGCCACAGCCATGAATGTACCTTGGCAGCTCCGCTAGCAACCACCCCACGGTGGCCGCCTGATATTATTAATGCCCCGGCAGAGGTTGCACCATTGACCATAAGCCCCTAGCAAAGACCATTGCGGTGGCCACGTCAAAGATGGTCGGTTGGAAAAGGTGGTTTCTAAATTTAGAATTTCTCTCTCTTTTCTTTTGAGATTATCTTTTGAAATGTACATATATTTTAAATCTTAAACTTGCCAACGTAAACACTCTGAATATGACCATACCTCTCACTATACACGATATTTTCGTGACCCACATGGCGTTTTATTCCGGTGACCAATTGCAGCCTTATTATTTTCCTATTCCATGTCACAAAACTCAAAACCCAAACTTTTTGGGTACAACCTAATGATATTAGGTTCCGACAGGCCTAATTGACTCGGAGGATGACTCTATGTATCTTTGAAACTTCTGGAATTTATTTAATTTGAGGACGGTTTTTCTAAGCGAATGTGAACACTTCTTTTATGACTAGGGTCTCCTCTATCTTTCTCCCCAACTTATTGGATCACCTTTTTGACCATGTCCAAATTCCAACCGGTTGTTTCCGCCAGCCACGTGGATATGCCGCTAGGGAACGTCAGCAAAATGACAATTAAAACCAGAAAGTCCATGACACAACTTCCCTCCCTTTTCGACTATCAGGAAAATTGCGATCAGTTCTACACCTATTGCATAGAAATTGCTGATGTGCCGTCCACGTAACAATTTCTAACAAAAATTGACCAAAAGGACTATATTGAAGTTTCTTTAGGACTAAATTGCAAATTTTTTAAAATAAATTCACAGTTGAATTGGGATCTTAAGAATAGTTTTAGGATTGATTGGACAATCTCCTCTATCCGACAAGTGACTGGAGCGCGCTAACTCATGAATGTACTAATCCTCAGGGAGGCTGATTCTGACAAAAATTAGCTAGAAAATTATGTCGGAATTTCTTTAGGACTAAATTGACAAAATTTAAAAAGTTTAGGAATGAATTGGGATCCAAAGAATAGGTTTAGGACTGATTGGACAATCTCCTCCATCCACCAAGTGATCAGAGCATGCTAACACCATGAATGTTCAAATCCTCAGGAAAAGTGATTTCCAGTGAAAATTGACTAGAATGACCACATTGGAATTTCTTTAGGACCAAATTGATAAAATTTAAAAAGTTTATGATCGAATTGGGATATGTAGAATAGGTTTAGGACTAATTGGACAATATCCTTGATTCGTCAAGTGATTGGAGCATGCTAACGCCAAGAATGTGCTAATCCTTGGGTAGGGTGATTTGTAGAGACAAATGAATGTGGCTTTGTACAGGAGTGACTCAAATTTTCCCTTCTTGATTACATTTTTACGGCATTCTCCTTCACAGTTTTACTTCTCCATTTTTGTGAACTAGTCCTTATACAGAAAAGTCATTAAGGAACATGTGAAGTTTAGTTTCCCAAATAATGAGTTATGAACCGTCCTCTTTCTGTACTGCTGCTGCTGCTGAGCTTAAGGATTCTCTTGTGAACTCTTCATAATGCCAAGTAATGAGCAAATTACATAAGATTGGTCTGGTTGTCACGTCACGAGAATGAACAAAATGAAGAATGTATAGAGATATTCGTCCCAAATCTGTTTCTTTTTTTTCCAACTGTATCCAGAGAATGTTTCAACTTTTCATTGATGGACAAAGACTACTTATACCCAAGATTGAATGAAAGGGATGGATAAGGTATAGAGAGGATAAGGAGCTTTTCCCTCTTGATCAATCGGTGCCCATGACAGACATGCTGAAATTACATGTCCAGTTTTGCAGTAATCCCCTGCTTTAAAAATCTAAATTATTGTCGTGAAAGTGCAATTGAGTTTCAAAACTTTCAAAAAAATGCAATTAAGTCCTAATACTTATCATGAAATGTAATTGAATTCTAAAAATTTCAAAAAATGCAATTATGTTCTAAAATTAGTCAAAATGGTCCAATTAAGTCTTTCCGTTGGTTGCATTTTTTTTGAAAAATTTAGGACTTTATAACAAGTTTTAGGATTTGATTATATTTTTTTAAAATTTTAAGACTTGATTACACTTTCATGATAAGTTTTAAAACTTGATTATACTTTTTAAAAGTCTTAAAACTTAATTGCAATTTGGTGACAAATTTTAAGACTTATGGTGCACTAATCCTAAACTTAAAAGACTATCAAAAGCCTCGGGACAAGGACTCTAGGAATTCATGAATGAAATAGTGGTCATTCCCAAGGATCGACATTGAAATCTCATTACACTCCTCGGTTGCTGCGTTGAAGAGGATGGGAAAACGTTGATCTATCATTGATTGTTAGAAATTCTTATCAGTATATGAAATGCATGTGCATTGCACGGGTCCAAAGAGCGTTCTGTCTTTTAACAAATAATTCATTTGATTCACAAATTAAGTGAAGGCGTTATAAATATTATTTGAAATTAGCCAAGTTTTATTGGCATTCTGCTTTTTTAAATGGGGCAGTCCAGAAGTGTGATATAATTTGAAGCTTGAATTCTAATTTAAAAGCATCCGTTCTTCTCAATTATCAATGAATTGAAAAGTACAAATAGTATATTAAAATGAAATAATAGTCAAATTTTCTTTACATTCTCTTTAAAAAAGGAGCATAAAAGAAACTACTGTAGCAAAAAGAAAAGGAAAAAAGGCTTGAGAGCATAAAAAGGGGAAGCCTGGAAGTGCGTTATTAAAACTTAGACATATTGTGTAATGTGACTTACAAGCTACGAGCATCTCTTCTCCCAAAAGAGAAATGTAATTGCTTAGGACATAAAATATCCTTCATCAACCGGTGTATCATCGCTTCAAATCTCATGTTTTCATGGAAACTTTGTCACAGACAACTTCAATATCTTTGTCTTCATCGGACACAAACTATTTATTTAACAATTTGTGACATCATCTTTTTCAAGAGATGATTATTAATTTCTTTAAACTATTTGAACAATTACGAGAGTAAACGTAATAAATTCACTCTGCAACCTAATCATCTTGCATTGGAAATACGCTTTCCTTTTTCTAATATTCTCACTGCTACTCTCTGACTGATCAGCCTGGTCCATGTTATCGTACTTGTGGAAGCTATGTCAGATTAAGTGGACGCATGCACTTTACTGGCATTTTCAGAGAAACCATCTTTGAAAGACAATAGACAAGAACTGAAAAGTATATTTTCAGAGACTTCTTTTTATTTTTGAATTAAGCTCAGTATCGATTGTTCTTTTGCTATGATTTTCACCTTTCCTTTCTTTGAAAATTCAGCTCATGTTTTATTCCTATTCGAGTTCTCCATCAGTGGCGAGTTCCCCATACAGATAGAGGCGCCTATCAAAATGATACCCCATGGGCTTCGATCCCTAGGTATCGTAGCCCAAAGAAGACCCTGGCCGTACGAGAACCATGAAAAGTAAATGAATAATAACTAAATTTATGAATGTTTAACGTGCCGTGCAATCTTCTACTCAACTTCAACATAAATCCTAGAAAATAATAGTATGTTGATATATTTCTAGTAATTGAGAACTTGAAATTAATAGATGAACTGATATCTTCTATGACTAAGCAAAGAACTTATCATTGAGTAGTTAAAAGCTTTGACATAGTTACCACAACAAAAGCTTGTTTCTGTCACTGATTATTCGCTTACAACTGCAAAAAAAAGGTAGAACCAACCACTCTTTCTTTGAATTCTCTTAATAGTTGCCTAAAAATAAAAATTTTACAGAGTACTCCATAAACCGTAAACCCTAAAAGATGATGGTTGGTTCTATCAACTCTTCTCGGAACCAAGCTTGGGTGAGAGTTTTATCAACCATGTTACTCTTACCACTTTTGTAGGCTGATGAAGAGTGTTCTCGAGATGGACATTCTCGAAAACTTAGCTCAAAGCTCAACGTTTTATCATATTTTGCAATCTGTTGTTATTTTTATTCAAATATACAATGTTTACTGTTCATTGGCTCTAATGTTTTTCAAACAGTCTTTCTGCCTAAGGTATTAAAGTCAAAACCAGGAGAATTGAACAGGCCAACTTTTGTAAGGTTGTGATGGTTTGATGCTTATTAAGCATGTTAAGCATGAAGTGCTTGTTGGAGAAGTGCTCTCGCAGATTAAGGTACGCTGAGCTAGATTCAGTCAATATGAACAGCATTCAGAATGCGGCAGTAAAAGTCACTCAAGTCACATCAAGACCACCAACCACTTGCAAGTTGCAGCAGGCATCACAATAAGATCCACTCGATAAAGACCTCTGTTGCAAAGGTGGAGTAGGTCCCGGCTGCCATGGAAAGTTGATAGCCACAACTTAATCATCAAATTCACGAGCACCCACCCGACATTAGAAATTGGTTGCGTCCAAAGTGGCGGTGGTGAGGGTAATGATGTCAGCGTGGCGAAGATATGAGGTTTTTGTGAATGTATTTAGCAATGTCAAGGTGCAACAGCGACATTGCCATGAAAATTTAGTCATCAATTTGATTGTAGGTGAAATATAAAATATCTGCATATGCAAAAACACTTAGTTTTGGTGAAAACAGTTAGCCGACTTTCTCTTTCTCGTTGGCATGCGCAGGTCACTTGCCCATTTGAATCACCCCAAATTAGAAACATTAGGGTAAAGAATAAAGTTGTAAGCTTATTCTTCTTCATTGAATTGGACAGTACACTGAATTTCCATTTCTAATAAATTTTTAGGGCCACAAAAAAATGAGGGTAAATGAAGTGTTAGGTTACGATGGCAAGTGAAAATAAAAATGAGTTTGTGATTTTCCTGATGTGAAAATTGGAGGAAAATGACCACGTGAGCTGACTATTCTGCCCTTACTAGGTGATGGAAAGTGCACCTGGCTGCACCCATCAAATCTAAGACAATCAGAAGCCCATGATGGAGTTTGGGTCTAATTAAGGCCAAAAAGAACAAAGTTTACAGTGTTTAACATAGACAAAATAAGGGTGTGTTTGATAATATTTGTAGTTTTGAGAATATTTTTTTTAAAAAAAATTTGTTCTTTTCTATTTTTACTTCCCGAAACAATTTTTAAGTAAAACAATACATTTTGTAACTGTACAAATTTTTTACTCTTGGAATAGAAAAAGAATATGAATATGTTTGGTACCAACAAAAAAATTTTATTCCATTTTTTTCGATGGTTGCAATGAGCGATGGATGGGCAACAAAGCCATTGGTGGACAAGCGACCCAACAATTGGTCACTAACCCCCGATTGCCTAATGTTGGTTGTTGGGTGGAGGGCGGCGGGTCATCGGTCGCCACCGAACATTGGTAGTTGGTCACTAGTGGTAGATAGGTGGCGGTGGTGGCGGCTAATGGTAGGCGGCAACAGGTGGTGGGCGACAGTTAGTGATAGTCATGAGCAACGGTGACCTAAGAAATAACTTTCTAGAAATTGTTCCCAAAAGCAAAAAATTACTTTTTTCTACTTCTTATTTCTATTCCAATCTTATCCCTAAAACAACTTTCTATTCCAGGGAATAGAAATACTAATGGACGTTATCAAACGAATTTCTGTACTTTTTTTATTCTAGGAAACAAAAGAATAGAAAAACAAAAAAATTGGCATGTAACCAAATGGGGCCTAAGTTATCAAGGTTGAGTGACTTAATCTTGAAAGTGTATTCGGAAAATTTGAATTAACCCAACTTATTCTACAAGTTATAAATTAATTTTCCACTGGTTTGTAATTGCTAAAGAGATGTGAAAATAATCTCTCTTTTGAAAAGTAATTGAACTTAATATAAGACTTACTTAGTGTGACTACTAATATATTGAAATTTATTTTCCATTTAAAAAGTCACTAACCATGCGTTAAAATTGCTAATTTTGTTAGGCTGCAAGTAATTTTCCCATAAAAAATTATCAAACACTCCATAAAGTTACTAGTTAATCAAAACATACACAATTACATGAAAGGTTTCTCAACCTACAACATTAGTCCAAAAACCAAATGAAACCAATACTTATTTTTGCATAAAAGTTATTAATCTTCCACAAAAATTGTTGCTTACCTATAAATTGTTACGAAAACTACCTAGTTATGTCAAAAACAAATTTTACTAAATTGTTACTTCTCATGTGTTGGAGAATGTATCGTGAGGGAAATTCAGTAGTTACACCAAAAAAAAAAAATCATTAATAACTATAGACAGATGCCTAGATACTTACTTTCCTAATGTGAAAATATTTATTTATATGTCATTGAGCCTGAATAAGCAATTTCATTCTTAAATACGATTCGCTCACTTGGCTTAAGCAAGCTCATTTAGAACCAATCAATTTAATGACCAAAATATAAAATACAAGAACCTCTTTGTTAGTAGAGATCTTGGATGAGAATTTTTAGATACTAAAATAGAAATGATTGGCTTATTCATCAGGTCTATACAAAAATGACTGGCGAATCTGGGTCGCCCTTATCGAGAGGAGCGGCTGGACCACAAACCGTGCCTGACTTGAGGGACAGCCTCTGAAGTCTCGAAGCCTTTTCCAACGGCTTGATTCGCACGTTGTTTCTCTTCTTGCACGCCGAGACAACGGCGATAAGTCGATGACTCAATTTAAAAGGCGTCCAAAAAGGCAAAGCCCCCGCCGACATGTCCTTTCGTTCCTCCCCACCATCCCCACCGTAGCCGCCTCGGGCGAGTGGATCGAGAGAGTTGGGACTGTAGCCATGTGATCTCAGTGGAGCAGTCTTCATCCCTCTGTCCCATCTCGCACAAGCCACATGCTGTAACGAGTCACTGAACACTGGGTGCTGGTCGTCCTCCTCATCCTCCTTTCGCGCACGGGATTGACGGGTGCAGTGGTGGCCGGAAGTTGGCGTGGGATTGACCTTGTGTGACTCAAGTCGTCCGCAGCCTCCGAGACGAGGAAGAGGTGGAGAAAGATTAGGGTTTCAGTATTTGCCGTTTTAGCTTTAGGGGGAAGTTAGAGATCCTTTTTGTGGCTCATGAAGAAGAAAGAGAAATTTAAGCTAATTTAGTTCAGCCAGCAGAGATTCAGAGGGCAAAAGTGATTTCTTTTGCCTTAATTAACGATGCTTAATAGAAATAAACAGCCTATGACATGGTTCAGAGAAATCACGACTGACTAAGAATGTTAACTTTGATACGGAGTATTAAATTTGGTTGCTCAAGATCTTAATGAATTAAATTGCAATGCTACACCTATTGGTAGGCTCATCTTAAAAGTTTCGAATGTTTTGAATTATAAAAATATACCAAAAAACATCGAGGGTGAATTCTTGAAGGCCCAATTTTATTGAGTCACGAGTTAATGAGGAATTCTTTAAATGGTTAATTGAAATGACTTTTTCCCTCTTGAATGGTTTTTTTTTTTTCATAATTTGTGAAAAATCATATGATTTTTTTTGAGTTCGAAAAATAATATCCATATAGTATATGAAATTCGAGATGCTCAATACTTCAAATGAAATTTAAGACGCTAAGCAGAAAACGAAAGTCGACCGAACGGATCCTCAGAATCTCATGACCAAGAACAAGAAAATTGTTGATATGAAGAACAAGTGGTTTAAGCGAAGATGATAGAGATCCAATATGGAACGCTTATGCTGAACAGTAGAGACCACAATCTTCAACTCGGCAAAAAGCTGTGGGGCCATTAGCTAGAAAAATCGGATTCCGCAAATACCGCTTTCTTCACGGAGCTCCTCAAGCCCATTGGCTAGGGACTGTGCAAATGATAATCAGGCCATGTGGGTCTCTCTTGTCCTGGGAAGCCGCCATCACCTTCAACCACTAGGCCTTCATCTCCAGAATTCTGATTTTCATCTTCTGTCCTCAAACTCACTTATGTTTCGTGGTGATCTTGGTCCTTTCTTTCTCTCCCAACGCCACTAGTGCTGCAGCAGTGTCCATGTTATAGGTGGTTGTTGAGGAGGAAAGATTTAAGTTGTCATCATGATATTTCTGGGAAAAGCAAGATTGTTCTCTTTCCTTCTAATGTCTCATTATGTTGTAAAATTTTGCATCGGAGGAGATGTCATCACATCAACTGAGTATATCCAAGACCCTGGAAGTATAACATCGAGTGGAGGTCTCTACAGAATGGGATTCTTTAGCCCTAATGGTTCGGCAAATCGCTACGTGGGGATTTGGTACAATAATGTTCCTACGTATAATGTTCTCTGGGTAGCGAACAGGAATAATCCGATTTTAGACTCTTCTGGTGTTTTGACGATATCGGATGATGGTAATCTTGTGATCATGAATGGAAAGAGGGAAATACTTTGGTCATCGAACGTTTCCAACTCTGTAACCGATGCACAAGCTCAGTTGTCAGATTCTGGGAACCTTTCCTTGCTCAAACAGAGTTCTAACTCCAGTGCAAATAATCCAGAGACTCTCTGGGAAAGTTTCCAGGACATGACCGATTCATTCTTACAGAAAATGAAGCTCAGCACTAACTCAGGAACAAATGAGAAGCAGGCACTAACATCTTGGAAAAGCCCTTCTGATCCATCAATTGGAAGCTTCTCCGCGAGTCTTGATCTGCGAAACATTCCTGAACTTTTCATTAGGAATGGCAGTTCTCTGTATTGGCGAAGTGGTCCATGGAATGGTAATATATTCATTGGAGTACCTAAGATGCAATCAGTCTATATTAATGGGTTTAACCTGGTGGACGATCACGAAGGAAAAGTTTATCTGACTTACAGTTTTGCCGAGGCGTCTTACTTGTCATATTTGTTATTGAAATCAAATGGGGATTTGGTGCAACCATATTTGGATCAGAATAGCAGTTCCTGGGGGATTGTTTGGTCATCTCGGGAAAGCCATTGTGATGTCTATGGCCAGTGTGGACCATTTGGAATCTGCAATGCCAATAAATCACCAATTTGTAGCTGCTTGAGGGGCTTTGAGCCTAAAAACTCTGAGGAATTGAGCAGAGGAAATTGGTCCAGTGGATGCATTCGGAAGTCATTGCTGCAGTGCAATGGAACTACAAATGGTAGCAGTACAGCCAGCAAAAAGGATGGATTTTTAAAGCTGGAAATGATGAAAGTGCCTAATTCTGGAATTTTTTATTCTACCCTCAAAGATGATTGCCCAGGAAATTGCTCAATTAATTGTTCATGTGTAGCATATGCATACGACCCTGGCGTTGGCTGCATGTTCTGGATAGGAGACCTAATTGACCTACAGAAGTTCTCCGCTGGAGGAACAAATCTCTACGTTCGGCTGGCCCACTCAGAGCTCGGTAAATTAACTTTAATCTTAGATGATGGCTCTAATCAGTTTGGTAGTGCAGCTTATCTCTAGATAAATCAATACACTTGGCTCAACTCATTCATCAAGACTGGCAGTTTTCATTAACAAACCAGCATTACATGCACGCTCAAATATAGGCTCGAGCAGGGTCTAAAATGGAGCCCTGTTAAAGGAGCAGATTTTGCACATCTTCTTGACTATGAAAAAGTCTCATTCTTAGCTATAAAACAAGTGTTCCAAAATGATTCGTTTAGTAGTTGCTTATAAGAAGCATCAACATAGTCTGAGGCCTCAGGTTATGTCTCCATTCTGATCTGCAGATGAAAAGGGGCATCTCAGAGAAATCATAGCACCTACAGTTGTCATAGGAACACTCACTGTCACCATCGCAACATGGTTTGCCAGAAGGAAGGCAAAAAAACGAGGTAAACCGTAGTGCAGCTGTTGAATCTTGGGATTGCCAATAATTTCAGAGTTTGCATGCAATAAACAACAGGCATTGTTTTCTGGATCAGCATTAAAGAAAAGCATGGAAAAACATTTATCCAGTGGAGAAGCTCCTTCAGCAATGCTTGGACAGAACATGAGCAGAGTTGAATTCCCGGAGTTTGTGAGATACAAGATTGAAGAATTGGCTGCAGCAACAGGAAACTTTGGTGAGGCCAACAAGCTTGGACGGGGTGGTTTCGGGCCAGTATATAAGGTATGATTATTCACGTAGAGTTAAGTATTATATATGTAGTTGTGTGTGTGCGTGTTAATCTTAGCAGCTCATTTAGTCCCTGTGTACAGGGGAGACTACCAAATGGTCAGGAAATAGCAATCAAGAGGCTATCGAGAGCCTCAGGACAAGGGCACCAGGAATTTATGAACGAAATGGTGGTCATTTGTAAGGTCCAACATCGAAATCTCGTTAGACTTCTCGGATGCTGTGTTGAAGGAGATGAGAAAATGTTGATCTATGAATTCATGCCAAACAAGAGTCTGGACACATTTCTTTTTGGTAATATTTCACTTATTTCGACGTAGCCTCAAACTATCATTCATACCATATATCTGAAAGCCTCATGTCATACTTAGCCATTTAAATAGGATTGGACTGTTCTTGCTGCAGATGCTATAATTTTTCTGTTTGGCTTTGAACTTGTGTGCATTCACTCTTTTCCAATTGCAAAATTGAAATTTTTTGTATTAAACTTCTGTTTTCAGATCCACTTAAACGAGTACATTTGGATTGGAGAACACGATTCAACATTGTTGATGGAATTTGCCGAGGTTTGCTTTATCTTCATAGGGACTCAAGACTCAAGATTATTCATAGAGATCTAAAGGCAAGCAATATCCTACTAGATGAAGAGCTCAATCCAAAAATTTCGGACTTTGGAATGGCTAGGATATTTGGGGGAAATGAAAATCAAGCTAATACACGAAGAATTGTGGGGACCTAGTTAGTACCTCTTCACTTTTGACGTTCCTAGTGATTTTATTCTCTACTTAAAATAAGGAATCTAAACCTATTTGATGGATAATGCAGTGGTTACATGGCTCCTGAATATGCAATGGAAGGGCGATTTTCGGAAAAATCAGATGTCTTTAGCTTTGGCACATTATTATTGGAGATCATAAGTGGAAGACAAAACACTAGTTTTCATGAGGAAGATCAATGCTTGAGCCTTCTAGGACTGGTAAGCTCTCATTTGACTTGTCAAATAAATGGGTCGAGTAAAAAATTGTTAACCCGGATTGACCCATTTGCTTGCAATACAAATTTAGCAATACATATCCAATATAATCCTTACCTAACCCGACTTGTATTGCTAATACAATTCTATATTTAACCCAATTTAGGAAAATGCATACCCAAACTAAGGTGAGAGTATGGAATGAGTTAACACGAGATCGAGTGAGGGAAAAAGAGAATGAAAAGTCCATAAAGGTGGGTTAAGTTTAAATAAGTTGTGAACCTATTTAACCCCTATATTATTATGGGTCATACTATTTGAAACCCATCTACTGAATATGACAAATTTATTTAATAACCTAACTCATCAAATATGAGTTAAGAAATGAATCAATGACCTATTTTGACAACATTAGCTCTCATTGATATAAAAGTTCGAACATCATTCTATTCTCATAAGCTAGAACTCCAATAGTAAATTGATTTGATCAATTCGCAGGCATGGAAGTTATGGAATGAAGACAATGGTTTAGCACTAGTGGACCCAAACATACCTGTTACATGCTTTGGGATGGAGCTTTTGAGGTGCATAAATGTGGGGCTTCTCTGTACACAAGAAAGGGCAAAGGACAGGCCTTCCATATCAATAGTCATATCAATGATCAACAGTGAAATTGTGGATCTTCCTCGTCCAAAGCAGCCCGCATTCACCGTGAGGAGAACAACCCAAGACACAGATTCCTCCGGACAAAGCCAAAAGACATGCTCTGCCAACGATGTTACTCTTACCGTTCTTCATGGCAGATGACACGATCTGACTTTTTGCACGATTCTCGCTGCGTGTCCTGTTCCTACTGTTTCGAGTTTAATTAGTTTTGTTTTTAAGCAATCTTGCGTGGAAATGTATAGAAACGCAAAACATGATCTATTTTTTCCACATTGCAGTTCTTTACTGCACATATTTGTGTCGTCAGTTGGGGTTCAAATATTTGGTACCTTCTGTTGGGAATAATGCTTCTACTTCTCATCTCGGGAGGCAGTGGTTTAGATAAAGTTCTGGAAAAATTGTAAGCAGCCTCGCTCCTCTATGGGATGAATTGCAATTAGCCCCTCCTCCAAATGTTCGTAACTACCCCCTGACGTTTCTATTTGTTCCAAATTACAATCCAAATCTTAGCAACGCTAGAAATACCCTCAAATGTTCACCAATGTTCATCTTGCATGACAAATTCTATGACATCACTAGCTCAAAAATTTAGGGAGTGGTTCATGCCCCCATTGACAAGAAGCCACAGGGGTCTCGCTCCTATTTATTGGTAGTTTGGGATTTTGGCTATTAATAACTACTAAGTGGCCTAGGGCTTTTTCGGTGTTTAGGGTTTTTTGTGCCACTTAAATATAATATTTTTCCCTTACAATTTAGAGTTGTAACAAAAAGGTGGGACGCGCTAATTATAGTAAAATCATCTGCTAGATGTAACTCAAGTTTAAGGGCATAATTGAGAGTTATAACTAAGAGGTGGGAGGTTTAATCTCTTTTCCAGACCATTTCTTGGGAGCGTGCAGTAACCAATCTGAATAAAAGCAACAATCTAAAATTTCCATGGCATGCTCTCTCTGACTAGCAATCCTCCAAGACTCAAATGCTTTTTCTAAAGTCGCCCTTGTTAATGGAGCAAAAATCCTGATGTAGAAACTCAAGCACCAAATTAGTGCTCTCACGTTGGCGCGGTAGGTCAACATCCTATATCCTCGACTCATAGGTCAAGGTGCAGTGACACTACGAGGACAAATAACAATGTCGGCAGGAGCCAAAGACGAAAGTGGTCTGATTGGAGATCTGATGTCCAGCGCGGACTCAACAGTAAAGACCAGCATGTGGAAAACTTTTTGAAAGGGCAGAATAAGCCACTGGCCAGAAAAAGTCAGGACTTTGATAGCCATAGTTGACGAAGAAAATCTTCCCATTAGAGCAATATAAATTTCTTCATGGAGATGCTTAACCCATCTTTTGCAGTTGAAAAAATTACCTTATGTTCAACCACAGGGTTTTCTCTCTATAATTTTGGTTTCCACCTTCTGTCCTATACTACAGGTTGTGTCTTCTGATGTTCTAAGTCAGTCATTACTGAGAAGGAAGATTCAAGTAGTCATGATACATCAAGGAAAAGTAAGAATATTCTCTCTCTTAATTTTGTCTCGTTATGCTATGAAATTTTGCATTGGAGGAGATGTCATTACAGCATCTGAGTACATCCGAGACCCTGGAAGTATCATATCAAGCGGAGGTCTCTACAAACTGGGATTCTTCAGCCCCAATGGTACTACCAATCGGTATGTTGGAATTTGGCATAACAAGATTCCTGCATATAACGTCTTTTGGGTTGCAAACAGAGAGAAGCCTGTTTTAGATTCTTCTGGTGTCATGACCATATCCGATGATGGTAATCTTGTGATAATGAATGGAAAGAAGGACGTCCTTTGGTCATCAAACGTTTATACCTCTGGAGCTAACACAAAAGCCCAATTATCAGATACTGGAAATCTTATCTTGTTCAAACAAAGTTCTAATACAAGGACAGATGATAAAGAGATGGTATGGGAAAGTTTCCAGAACATGTCTGATACATTCATGGCAAAAATGAAGCTCAGCACCAATGTGAGAACAAATGAGAAGCAGGTACTCACATCTTGGAAAAGCCCTTCTGATCCATCGATTGGAAGTTTCTTAATTACACTTGAACCGCTAAATATTCCTGAAATTTTCCTTTGGAACGGCACTACTCTATATTGGCGGAGTGGTCCTTGGAATGGTAAAGTTTTCATTGGAGTTCCCCAGATGGAATCAGTCTATCTTGATGGATTTAGCTTAGTAGATGATAAAGAAGGATATGTCTATGTGACTTACAATTTTGCAGAGGTGTCTTATTTGTCATACTTTTTTGTGAGGTCAAATGGGGAGTTGTTGCAGCCATTCTGGGATGAAAAATATAAGGACTGGCGGATCGATTGGTCAACAAAGGAGTCCGCTTGTGATGTTTATGGCAAGTGTGGGCCATTTGGATTTTGTGATGACAAGAAATCACCAATTTGCAGCTGTTTGAGAGGCTTTGAGCCTAAAAAAGTTGAAGAATGGAGAAGAGGGAATTGGTCTAGCGGATGCACCCAGAGGTCATTGCTGCAATGTGACAGGATAAAAAATGATAGTACTAAAGCGGGAAAAATGGATGGATTTGTAAAGCTGGAGAATGTGAAAGTGCCGAATTATGCAATCTGGTCATCTCCTTTGGAAGACAAGTGCCGAGAGCAGTGTCTCAGTAATTGTTCGTGTGCAGCATATGCTTATGATGCAGGCGTTGGTTGCATGTACTGGAGGGGAGACCTAACCGATGTACGGAAGTTCTCCTATGGAGGAACAACTCTTTATGTTAGAGTGGCTCACACAGAACTTGGTAAGTTCATTCCTAAATTAATTTTCTGATCAAGCTGGTAATTTAACTTACTGCTAGATGGTTAGGCAATTTCAAATTATGTGATATGCCAGATGGAGTTGTGATCTAGGAAAGGTAGCTAGACAGTTCATTTTTTTCTTTTGAATATTTGCTTCAATCTTAGACATAGTTGTATGTCCGTATTTTGATCTGCAGGAGGAAAAAGAGATCTGAGAGTGATTATAGCGACTGCAGTTGTTGTGGCAACAGTTATTTTCAGTATCGGTACTTTCTTTGCCTGGAAGAATTATAAAAAACAAGGAGGTAAAGACAGAGAACAATTTTCAGAGGTTTCTGTGAGAACGTGCTTGGAGAGAACTTGAGCAAAGTTAATCTCCAGGACCTTGTGCTATATAAATTGGAAGAGCTGGCTGCAGCAACAAGCAATTTTAGTGATACAAACAAGCTTGGAGAGGGTGGTTTTGGGGCAGTATATAGGGTAATACTTTGTCGTGTGGAGGACAGCAGCTCCATTTCTTCTTTTTCTTTTTAATTTTAGCAGCTCATTTAAGTGCTTTTGTACAGGGGAGATTGCTAAATGGAAAAGAAATAGCAGTCAAAAGACTATCAAGGGCCTCAGGACAAGGATTGCAGGAATTTATCAATGAAATGGTTGTGATTTCCAAGGTCCAACATCGAAATCTGGTTCGACTCTTTGGATGCTGTGTCGAGCAAGATGAAAAAATCTTAGTCTATGAGTTCATGCCAAACAAGGGTCTAGATGCATTTCTTTTTGGTAATATTCCGTTTCTTGCAGCATTCCCTCAATCTATCATCGAATACCAGTTTATAGGGAAGTCTAATTTTTAATTTTAGCTGTTTAAACAGCATCTGCTGGACCTATTGCACATACTTCACAGTATGCATGGGAACCTCTTTCCGTGCATTTCTCTTCTCCAGTCACAAAACTAGCACATTATGAATTTCACTTCTCGTGTATTTCAGATTCGCTCAAACGACAACAACTGGATTGGAGAAGACGGTTCAACATTATTGATGGAATTTGTCGAGGCCTACTGTACCTTCACCGTGACTCCAGACTGCGGATAATTCATAGAGATCTTAAGACAAGTAATATCCTGTTGGATGAAGAGCTCAATCCAAGAATTTCAGACTTTGGAACAGCTAGGATATTTGGGGGAAAAGAAGATCAAGCAAATACAATAAGAGTTGTGGGAACCTAGTGAGTCTTTCTTATATTATGAGTCTCTTACTGATTTTATCTTTCTACTTAGCATAAGGAGTATAAAAAGTGTTTTGTGGAATGCAGTGGTTACATGGCTCCAGAATATGCAATGGAAGGGCGGTTTTCAGAAAAATCAGATGTCTTTAGCTTCGGGGTATTATTGCTGGAGATTGTGAGTGGAAGACAGAACAATAGCTTCATTGAGGAAGATCAATCCTTGAGCCTGTTAGGATTGGTAAGCTGTTACAAACAGAGAGATCACTCTATTTCCATCAACTCAATTCCAAAAGTAACTGGCCTGGAATTCTTTTTTTTTTTTTTTTTTTTTTTTTTTTTTTTTTTGGCAGGCATGGAAATATTGGGAGGAAGACAATGTACTAGCACTTGTGGACCCTCAAATTTCTGTTAGATCCTTTGAGGTTGAGATCGTAAGGTGCATAAATGTGGGGCTGCTTTGTACGCAAGAACTTGCACAAGACAGGCCTACCATCTCAACCGTTATTTCAATGATTAACAATGAAATTGTTTGTCTTCCTAGTCCGACCAAACCTGCATTCTCCGAGAGGCAAACAACCACAGACACAGGTTCCTCCAGACAAAGCCAGAAGAAATATTCTGCCAACAATGTCACTCTTACTGCTCTTGAAGGAAGATAAAACGAGCATGCTCGATGCAATACATTCCAAATGATAGCTCCGAGATGCAGACTACAGCTAGCTCGCATCAAGGACATGGAGTGAATAATGAGTACTAGCATGGTCCTATTTACGTGTCCTGTTTTTAAAGCACTCTTTAGTTTTCTTTTCGATTTTTCCTTAATCAAATTCAATCTTGCTTGGAAATGTATGAAGATAAAATTATGAACTAGCAAATTACTGTACGTTGGGTGGCAGTTAGGCCTTGCTTGTTTGTGTCATTCTAAAGTTGGGGGGCAAATATTTGGCAACGTCTGTGTTGGTTCAGCAATTTCTCTTTAGCAAGAAGCTCTGATCAATCAAGTAGGCTAGTTTGAAACAAGAAAGGGAATGCTTTTAAGCGAGGCCTTTTATGCTAATGTCAATCATATGGTATGAAACTAGAACTCCGGTGAAAACTTTCTTCCATGTTTGTGCGTGTGATCTTGTTGAATTTAGCCTCTTTTGTTCCGGATTTCCAATTGTATGAGATCATATTAGTAACTAAAGCACCAGCCACTGTAAAAGTATCAGACAAAACACCTTTCTCATTTTTGGTTCTTAAGACAATGAAGAATCTGCTTACTTCAACTTACTACAGAAAGCGTTTTCAACGAGAATGTCTCTTGGCATTGTAAACATGCCAATCAAAGTTTCAAAGTACCAACACCAAAAAATATTTTTTAGAGTGTTTTGGAGGATTAGCTGATAGATACTTGGTTGAAATAAGCTGAAAACAAAGTTAATTCAGCCTATAGGGCCTTGCTGTGAAAGAGAAGAGGAGAGTGGACACCAAGTCATTAAAACAGAAAAGGAAAAACGGCCATGAATGTCTCTGGAGATGAGTCAAGGCTAGACACTCTTTATCTTATGATACTTGTTTTTATTGATGAAGAGTCTTATGATGACTTCTTTTTCTATCACAACATGAAAATTTTCTTGAAACTTTGTGCATTCTTGTGTTATGATACTGTTAGAACATACATTTTTGTGTAATGATATTGCTACAAGAACAG
Source organism: Angophora floribunda (assembly GCA_014182895.1). Taxonomy (NCBI): domain Eukaryota; kingdom Viridiplantae; phylum Streptophyta; class Magnoliopsida; order Myrtales; family Myrtaceae; genus Angophora; species Angophora floribunda. The sequence goes on along the minus strand of CM024708.1, from coordinate 7,551,585 downwards.
GGGATCTTCCTATTCTGACCGAGTGAAAAATCAGCAACCAGAGATTCATATGACTCCAAAGACACCCCCGCACACTAAGGTTTGGAACTACATCATTTGATGATTTTTTAGCAATGACCTGAAAAGGAAATCTTGAACTACATAAAACGATCCAAGAAGACGAAATGATGAAAAACAGCTCAACAATGCCCTCATGTTATTCCTAAATTCCTAATACCACAATATCTTTTAGGCTATGTTTGGTCTTCTAGATTTCTAACCTAAATAGGACCAGTGAAATCTAAGAATTTTGTTTTATCCTATCTATTGTTTAGTACATCGCAATAATAAAGTTGGATATATTCATATCATATCATATATATTTTTTGATATAAACGGTATATCAATGTAAATGAACCTAAAAATTTATAAAAGGAATGGTAAAAATCTCTCGCGACACTCTTGTCTACTTTATTTTCATTTAATTTTTAATTTTTAATTTTCCTCTCTTTTTTAATTATTTTCTTTTTTATTTCTTCTTTCCCCTTCCATCATTCTTTAATAAAATGTTATTAAATAATAAATTGTACAAATATACCTAATGTACTAAAGTATCTAAAGTACGAAATAAATATAAATAAATATTTATAAATTGCATTTATATCATAAGATAGAATTAAAATCGAATATATAAATAAAAATAAGATTAAATTAAAAAAATTAAATTGTTATTTTTTATTATATTGAATTTCTTATATCACAATTCAAATATTATTTATATTGAAATATAATTTCAACTTTCTTAATTTAAGAATCTTCTTATTCTAGAAAAATAACTTTCCTATTATGTTATTTTATAATTTTTATTGAACCTATATCCCTCTTATATCTATCTTTATCCTATCTTGAGTAGGTATTGAATGCAAGATAGGATAACTTTTATTTTATTCAGAATTTTATCCTAACTGCCAAACACAGCTAAGGGACAATAGCAAATGGCTAGGAATATGTCTGATTCACTGTGTAAATAGCCAATGGAAAGATTATGCTATAGCCTAGAGGAATTGTTACTGCTATTTGTAATATATGTATATAATTGAAGGTTTGACTTCCTATTCTATAAATGCATTAAAGATGCAAATATGACAAGAACGTGGGATATTAGTACTTTCCGCCATTGGTAGGTGGGATAAAAGTATAGAAAGTAATGACATTGTTTTAATCTCTATGGAGTGAATTGAAAAAGAGTGAATCTGTAATGGAAATAGAGAGGTAAGCGGCTTGGAATACTTGATGATAATGTTTAATTTAGCTAATCATCATTTGCAATCTCATGAAACTTATAAAAAGTCAAAAGTAGGAGTTACTTCGCCTCCACTTGAGAACCACCCAAGCCTCAAACGAAGGTCACTCGATGTGATTTTTTGTGGGTTAACTCACACAAAATATTGTCCACTTTGGCTTGTCCCATATTAAATTTAACGATTTTTCTTTTGGCGTATAGACACGCACTTTCCTAGGAAGTCTTAGTAATGCTCTAGCCTGGGCTTGCTTAACTTTTTAGTTTCAAAACAAAACTTGCCTTTATGTCAAAAAACACCTCTTGAATTACTCTAGTTTTCACACACACACATATTCCATAATCGCTTTCTCTCTGTTCAGTGCATGGTTTGGTTCATTTGTTCTCTTTTTACCATTCTAGAAGCCTATCAAAGCCGCTCCTTGACTAGGTCCTTTAGCCCCGGTGACCACTCCTCATCCTCATCAGACCAAGTCGTTAATGCAAGACGTCACAACCACATAGACCATGAAAGACTTCAAGTCTTTTTACAAAACTTGGTATGGAACCTCTGTTTTTGGATTTCCAACAATATCTTGTGGGAATCTTGTAAAGCTCCTTACAATGATAGGCGAATCTCTAATTTTTTTGTTCATGCCATATATAATTTTTCCCTTGATTTTCACATCTTCGTCTATCTAGTACTTGTTTCAATTTGACAAGAAATAGGTAGGTCGTCAAGATAGCTAAGCTATCATTCATGGGGGCATGACTTCTTTGACTTTCTAGCAACCGTTGCTAGGCCTATCCAGAAACTATCTATAGAGAGAGTGAACTAATATGAATGGAGCGCCATTCATACTTTAATCTGCAATGTAACAAGAAGTTCAGGAAATGGATGACTATTAGACTTTGGTAACTTTATCTTGCTCAAACAAAGTATGAGTTCCAGTGCGAATAACTCACAAATACTTTGGCAAAGTTTTGACCCAATGACTGACACTTTCATGGCAACGATGAAGCGCAATTCAAATGTAAGAACAAATGTGAAGCAGGTGATCACATATTGGAAAAACCCTATTGATCCATCAATTGGAAGCTTCTTGGTTAGTCTATGTTGAAGTATTAGCCCACATCAATTGACAATAGATTTTAAATGCTTTTTATATTCATGCAAGCTTCCTTGACATACCATCTTAAGCTTTTGGATTGTACTTTTTAACATAGTATGAGTGCCAATGTTATCCCTTTCGTGAATGTGCATGGTCAAAATTTCATGTAAATGTGCGTAGTGGAAATTTCATTTGTTTCTCATAATTCAATTTGCACATATCTCTTGACAAAGGATCCTAAATGTTTTTTATATTCATATGGTCTCTCTCCACCTATCAATTTAAGCTTGGACCTTCTAATGGTCTAGATTCAGTGAACATTCCTCAAGTTTTCACTTGGAATGGCACCAAACCATTTTGGTGAAGTAGTCCGTGGAATGGTAAGATTTTTATTGCAGTGCAGGGCATGAAATCGGTCTATCTCAATGGATTTAGCCTTGTTGATTATAAGGAAGGAACTCTCTATCTTCACCTACAATTTTGAATCTGAGGCTTCTCCTGTCTTTGAAATCAAGTGGTGATATAGTACAGCCTTATTGGAATGGTAATGGGTGTATCTGGGAGATTATTTGGTCATCTTGGGTGGACATATGTTTATGGCAAGTGCAGGCCTTTCGGACTCTGCAATCCCAAGAAATCACCAATTTGCAGCTGCTTGAGAGGCTTTGAGCCTAAGCATAATGAGGAATGGAGCAGAGGGAATTGGTCCAGCGGATGCGTCCAGAAAACATTATTGCATTGCACCGGTAGTACAAATAATAGCAGTAAAGCAGGCAAAGAGGATGGATATTTTAAGATGAAGAAAGTAAAAGTGCCAGACTTTGCAGTTTGGACTTCTCCTAATGAAGCTGCCTGCCCAGCACTGTCCTTAACTATTTTTTCATGTGTGGCATATGCCTTCTAGCATTGGTTGCATGCACTGGCGTGGAGACCTACTTGACCTCCAGAAGTTCTCCATCGAAGGAATAGATGTTTACCAAGTCAATGCAGGTTTTTAATATACATTCTGAAGAGCAGACAGTCAATCAAAGCTTTTGCATGGACAGGTTTACTCAATATGTCTTTTGGATCAGCAGCGAGGATAAGCAATGGAATGCGCATAGCTGATGGAAAGACATCATTAATGGCTAGTGCTGAAAAACATGCTTGAGAGGACTTGAAAAGAGTTCATTTCCAGAAGCTAGTGCTCTACATATAAAAATTTGGCCACAGCAACAAGCAACTTCACTACAGCCATGCTTGGACAGGGCGGTTTTAGGCCGGTATACGGGGTAATAACAATGGAGCACGACAAGACATATATTGTCATTTTCAGTCCTCTTGTGCTGGGAAAGCTGTTAAATGGGAAAGAAATAGTCAAAATTCAGATATGGAAAGCCTCAGGAGAAAGACTTAGGAATTCATGAAAGAAATGGTGGTCATTCCCAATGTCCTACATTGAAATCTCGTTACACTTCTCGGTTGCTGTGTTGACGAGGACGAGAAAGCGTTAATCTACGGGTTCGTGCCAAACAAGAGTCTACATGCATTTCTTTCCGGTAATAGTTTATGTTCCCCATATAGCCTCGATCTATCATCCATCGTTAGAAATACTTATCAGTAGCCAATGAAACGAATGTGCGTTGCACGGGTCCAAAGAGCGTTCTTTGTTTGTCTTTCAACAAATAATTCATTTAATTCATAAAATAAGCCAAGAAGTTCAAACATTATTTGAAATTAGTCAAGTTTTATTGGCATCTTGCTTTTTAAAAGGGGCAGTCCAAAAGTGTAACGTAGTAAATATCTAATATACTTTAAATCTTGACTTCTATTGTATCCATTCGCCTCAACTATCAACAGATTGAAAAGTACGAATAATACATACAAACGAAATATTAGTCAAATTTTTGTGCAGTCTATTAAAAAAGTAGCATTAAAGAAGAAAATTTTGATCCAGAGAATAAAAGGGGAAGCCTCAAAGTGTGATGATAAAACTAAAAACATAGTGTGAAATTTGGCTTGTAACCTAAGAGCATCTATTCTCCTAAAAGAGAAATATAATTGCACAAGACATAAAATAATCTTCATCAACCGATGCATCATGGCCTCCAATCTCACGTGTCCACAGAAACTTTATTGCTGATGACTTTTGTCTCAGCCACAACTCTACAAGTACAAGGGTAAGGACACGACTGTTGTTACACCCAAACCCATAACCTCAAATATAATTATCATCAACCTCTTATTGAAAATAATATATATATATATATATCCATATATTTGATAAAAGATTCATTTGGTTACAAGATCATAATTTCTATAATCCATCAAAACAATTCGTAGATCTCCAACTAACAATTAAACTTAGAAGTTTATTTCAAACATAAACAACTCATACCCAAAAATCTCACTATCAAAATGTTCTATTGATAACGTAAATGCTCTTGTCCTACTTGCAATTAACTAAAGAACTTGAAAAGCAAGGAGGACAAATAGAATGAGCAACCACAGCTCCGTGAGTAGTATATCTATTGAAAGCAAATCAAAAACATCAATTGTGCATCTTGATAAACCAATATAAAACCTTTTAATCCCAAATCCAATATATGATTTATGTAAAATATAAAAAGTGAAATATATCTTTTCAACAATACTTTTTACATATCAATCATGAAAAAATGTTAAATAACTAATAACAATTCAATCATCAATGATCCATTCCATTGACTAATATAATGTTCAACATCTAATTATGGTCATGCTTAACGTCTATGACAAAGGTGACCAAGTTTGCCCTTTAGTTAAGTCTCCATTTAGATTGACTAGTGGTTCAACCCAAGAAGACATCCTAATGCCTATATGCATACTTATCCCTCGATGTGTTCCAATCATAGCAACATAAGCATAATGCACTGATATCATTCTCCAATAACTCATAAATCCAAATCTATAATCAAAACACATAGGTCAAGTTTACAACCCAAATCAATTAACCTTTCATGGTTTAGTTTATCAAGTAGAATACATTTCACAAAACATTTTTGAATTCAAAATGAATAAATTTTTGGCAATTCCTTTCATGAACATTACTTGAACCATAATAAATAATAAATAAGATAGCAAATGCCCAATCAAAAGTCATAAATCAAATATGTTAATTCATAACTCATAACATATCTAATCCATATTGCTAATATAAGTTTACAAAGCCAAAGAAGAGATAACATCATTCATTTAGAAAAGTTGAAAATCAATGTATGAATGTCTCAAACCAACGAACTTGTATTATTATCAATTAACCAAAAAACGATATCAAGATCCTAGTAATATACTACTCCAATGAATGACTCAACTAACCTACACTTGTTAGTCGATGAATTGATTTCTATGGGCTAATGAAAAATCTTGTTCATAGGGAACATTCATCCGTGTAGTGTCCGTTGCACATAACTCACACATGGAACTTTAAAAAATCTGTTTCAATCACACCATAATTTCAGAATCCATTTTCATCGAATCCCAAGAGTCCACCTCTTTAAACTACCGTCTTCCCATAATTCAAAGCTTGACAATTCCAAAATTCAGACAAAAAAGAAAACAATTCCTAAATGGAATCCTAGTTCAGAATTAACATGACTCTGAATTTTTGTCCTAATATTAAAATTAGTCTGATTAGTCTGTGGAACTGAGTTAATCCAGCTTATTGAGATCTTCGAGGAGCGTAGGCGCAAAACTTTTCTCTCTCATCTTCGATTTTCCTCTTCCTCTATTTCAACAAACAGACTCTTCTATATGCTCTCTTTCTTATCATTTTAGTTTTGTCCATCTACTTTTCTTTTTTATTTTTATTTTATTTGCTCTGGTCATAGTCGATTGAAGTTATAGGTCAACGATGGGCTTTGGGCTTGGACCAATTTATTACTACTTTAGTAACTTTTCTCTTCAAGAAACATCTTCATTATCTTAGTCTTCATTTCATTGGAAACAAACCAATTTCTGTAACAATCAGTACATCATCTTTTTCAAGAGATAATTTATTTAAAAAAATTAACAATTATTTAAATAAATATAATAATTTTACACTCTAACTTCATTCTTTTTTCCTTGCATTGGAAGCATGCTTTCCTTTTTCTAATATTCTCACTGCTACTTCATGATTGTTCAGCCTTGCCCATGCTATCATGCTTTTTGGAGCTATGTCAGATTGAGTCGAACGCACCTTACTGACATTTTCAGAAAAACCAACCTTGAAAGACAACAGACAAAAATGGAAATGTAATATTTCGTAGACTTCTCTTTGTTTTTGAATTATGCTAACAGTAATTGTTTTTTTTTTGCTATGATTTTCACCTTTCCTTCCTTTGATGATTTAGCTCATGTTTTATTCATATTCAAATTCTCCATCAGCAGCGAGCTCCCCATACAGATTAAGACGCCTATCAAAACGATACTCTGGAGGCTTAAGGATCGAGGTATTGTAGGCTGAAGAAGGCCCTGGCCAAATAAGAAACATGAAAAGTAAATGGAGAATAACTAGGAGACATATGATTAATTAAGAAAGACACTGTACAGTGTTCGCTTTCTGATAGTAGGCACTGTTCAATTCACTTGCTGACTTTCCTATTTTCTTGCAGCTTCTTCATAAAAATTTATGAAGAGTCCACGTACCGTACAATCTTGAATCTTCTATCTCAAGTTCAACATAAAACCTAGAAAATACAAAATAGCAATATGTGCATACATTTCTCGTGATTGAAAACTGGAGGTAAGTAAACAAACTCCTATTGTCAGTGACTATGCAGAAAACTTATCATTGGGTAGTTAAGAGCTTAGACGTAGTTACCACAATAATGATTTCTGTCACCGTGATCATTCGCTTACAATTGCAAGAAATGTAGAACCAACCACTCTTTTTTTGAATTCTCTTGATAGTTGTCTAAAATTAAAAAATTTACAAAGTACTCCATAAACCATAGACCCTAAAAAAGAATGGTTGTGCTATCAACCATTCTTGGAACCAAGCCCGGATGAGTTTCTATCAACCTTGTTAATCTTACCACCATTGTAGGCCGGTGAAGAGTGTTCCCGAGATGGACATCCTTGAAAACTTAGCTCAAAACTTTATCACATTTTTCAATCTGCTGTTATTATTATTCAAAGTACAATGTTTATTGTTCATTAGTTCTTATGTTTTTCAAGTAGTCTTTTTGCCAGTTGAGAAATAATAATGTGAAAATGAGAATTGGAGCAATTTTGGTATATTTCAATATATTGATAAATAGTTCATGAGCCTATTTACAGGCCTTATTGAGTAACTATTTAAGGTAATAAGATAAATATAATACCAAATATAATTAATCAAGGATTTGCACTATTAAAGGAGATACGTGCATAATCCTAAGAAATATGCAAAATCAAGTAGATATTTTAATATCGCTAACAACCTCAAGTGCTTGGACATGAACAATGAATAATAAGACCATGTGGGGAAAGTCTAAGAAATTTTGTGTCTCGATATTCCAGGGCATTATTAGTACAAAAAATCTTGATATCTTTAGAGAATTGTGTTTTTTATTGTAATAACAAAATCACGGGAGATATGACTAAGCTCATATCAATTTTCAATAAGATAAAGCCACGTCCAAGGGAGTAATCATCAACAAAAATGACAAAATAGCAAAAGCCTCCCATGAAGGTCCCCAAATGTCAAAGTAAATTAGATTAAAAAGAGCATGAGAGATAGATTCACTAAGATCAAATGGTAAGGCATGATGTTTTCCTAATTGGTAAGGCAAACAATCAAAATGTTTGTCATCAACAAAGCCTAAATGACCACTTGAAATCAAAGATTATAGTCTAAGATAAGATGGATGACTTAATTGAGAATGTCAACTTGTGGTAGCACAACCAGCAAAAGAGTTGGGTATATTTAAAGAAACAAGCTCAAATTGGTGTCCCACTCAATGACCAATAACATGTTAACATGAGCTGTCAATTAGGGCCACAATAGGAAAGTTTTTCTATTTAAAGTTTCTAAATATTTATTGCTAATATGAGCTGTCAATTAGGGCCTCAATAGGATAGTTTATTTATTTAAAATCTTTGTATATTTGTTTCTCCTGATTTGATGGAGATTCTATGGTGGCTAAGGGTGGTGTATATATATGTATTTATAATCTTGTAAAGAATCAAGTGAATACAAGAGAAAATTTTCGTCTACTTTTAACATGGTATCAGAGCAATGATCTAGGGGCTCTCTAATCAAGATCCGAATTCCTTGCTGTGGCGTAGCCGCGCGGTGGTTTCGCGCGGTTGCCGTGCCGATTGCACTCGCTATCAGGACTCATGGCGGATGACAATCCACCCACCGAGATAGTTCCTTCGACTCCAACGGAGGGCGCTACGAATTCTCTAGGCGTTGCAGTCCCACACCAAGCTCTGGGAGGGACTTCCACTGATGCACTCCTTGAAACCCTGACTTCCAAGTTGACACAAATCTTGACTCACCATCAGGCTTCACCTTCTCATGTTGAAAACTCCGCTCCACCAATTGCAGTCAAGTTGGATGGTCGTAATTATGGCCTTTGGTCCCAAGTTGTCGAGATGTATATCTCCAGGAAGGACAAATTGGGATATATCAATGGGGATCTTCCCCCACCACTTCCAACCGGCCCTAGTTTTCGGAAGTGGAAGATTGACGATAGTACAGTTAAAGGATGGCTCATCAATTCCATGGACCCGGCATTGATTGGAAATTTTATCCGTTTCCCAACAGGAAAGGCAGTATGGGATTCAGTGGCTACTACGTTCTTTGATGGCACCGATGTCTCCCAATTGTATGATTTGAAGCGACGTTTGTCCCGACTGAAACAGGTAGGCGGCCCGATTGAAAAGTATTATAATGAGCTCCAGGGTTTATGGCGGGAGGTTGATTTTCGACGGCCTAATCCCATGACTTGTCCTCGTGATATTGAGCGCTACAACGCTCTTGTTCAAGAAGACTGTGTATATCTCTTCCTTGATGGGCTCGATGACCGCCTTGACAAAGTTAGGGCTGATGTTTTACAAATGCATCCCTTCCCGACGGTGGAGCAAGCCTATGCCAGGGTGAGGCGGGAGGATATACGCCAAGCTGTTATGCTATCTTCAACCGAACCACTTAGCACCGCGGCAGCCCTGGTGTCGCGTGGTGGGAAGGTTACCTCACGCTTTCTCGAGGCCAACAATGAGCCCAAAGCCCTCTAGATGGTCCCTCCTAATATTGCGTCTGGTGGAGGGAGGACTAACAATGGTTCGAAGGCTAAACCACAACACCCAGGAGGTTGTACCCATTGTGGTAATTCTAAACACACTAAAGATACTTGTTTTAAATTGCACGGTTATCCAGATTGGTGGAAGGAGTTGCAAACCAAGAAAAAGACAAAAAGTGCTATCGAACGGGGGCAAGCATCGTTGGCTACCGGAACCTCACCCCTCACTTTGGTACCGCAAGTAGATGCTACCAATACTTCTGATGCGGCTCTTGAAGGTAACACTGGGTGTGCACTTGTTAGTAATTCTCAATGTGGTAGGGAGGGGTGGATTGTTGATTCTGGGGCAACAGATCACATGACACCTAATCGTGACGATATTATATGCTACACCGCTTCAAGGAGAGAAAGTATTTATAATGCGAATAGCACTAGTTATCCTGTCACTGGGGCTGGCAATGTTGATCTTACACCTTCTTTATCACTGTCTCACACTTTATTAGTGCCCTCTCTGTCTAATCGTTTACTCTCTGTTGGCCAACTCACTGATGCTTTGAAGTGTTGTGTTATTATGTATCCGTCTTTTTGCTTATTTCAGGATATCCTCACAAAGGAGATTATTGGTCGTGGTACTAAAAGGGGGGCTGTACTATGTTGATGACTTCCATGCAGGCCGAGCACATCACACAAGTAGTAGGTCTACTAATAAAGAGAAAGCAATTTGGTTATGACATCGTCGTTTAGGACACCCGTCTTTTAGGTATTTAAAGCATTTATTTCCAAACTTGTTTCATAATTTGTCAGATACTGAATTCCAGTATGAGACATGTATTTTGGCAAAAAGTCATCGTGTCTCTTTTCCTTTGAGTTTTAATAAGAGCACCAAGCCGTTTTCTTTTGTTCATTCAGACATGTGGGGTGCTTCACCACTTACTACTCTATATGGCATTCGTTGGTTTGTAACATTTGTGGATGATTGTACCCAAATGTCTTGGGTTTATTTAATGAAGCATAAAGATGAAGTGGCAGCAATATTTCGTATGTTTCATCGGATGATTGCAATGCAGTTTAGGACTCAAATTCAAGTCATTCGTAGCGGCAATGGTGGGGAATATATTAATCAGCATCTTGCAATTTACTTTCAAGACCATGGGCTTATACATGAAACATCTTGCACTAGGACACCTTAACATAATGGTATTGCTGAGAGGAAGAACGGCCATATCCTCAAGACGGCACGGACACTCCTTTTAGGTGGTCAAGTTCCATCTCGTTTTTGGGATGCTGTTGTGGTAACAGCGGTACATTTGATGAATAGAATGCCCTCTCGTGTGTTGAATTTTCAGAGTCCACTTCAAGCACTTGCATCCTATGTTTCTCTTCCTTCGATGATGACAATACCTCCCAAAGTGTTTGGGTGTGTGGCATATGTCCATCTCCATAAGAACCAACGGACAAAACTCGATCCGTGTGTGGTGAAGTGTGTTTTCATTGGTTATGGCACTCATCAAAAGGGATATTGCTGTTACAATCCAGCTACCAAGAAAACTCACGTCACAATGGATGTTGCCTTCGTCGAGTTTGAATTATTTTTTCCCACACCCAATTATACCTTTCAGGGGGAGACTTCTAGTGAAAGGACAAATTGGTGGGAAGGTGGTGTGATGGCAGGGGTTGTGGCTGATTTTGCTAAGGAGAAGGCTGATTTTGCTTTGAAAGAAAATGACCTTGTAGTGCTAGCACCTGGCGACACAAGGACTGGTGATGCACAAGTTAAGGTGCAAGGTGACAAGCAGGTTGACATTCTGCAGCAGGCAGCATTGACATGCAATGGTGTGGTTACGGATCATGGTGGGACACCGGAAAATGAGTAGCAGTGTACTAAGGAATCTGATCATCAGATTGATTTGGTACAAAAAACAAACGAACAATCTCAAGAACAGCTCCCTCCACTTCAAAATACCCCCTCTTTAGTACCTGACAATTCTCCTAAGGATACTCCTGAGGTAAGTTCCCTTACCACACAGAATTTGTTTGTTGATACTGATGTAACTATTGGTTATAAATTGCCTGACCGGCATAATCGTGGCAAGGCTCCTTGTCACGCCCCGACTCTCGAGCTCGCGGCAACCCCTTCTCCATGGTCAATTGAAAGCGACGTCCCAGGACCCATCGACGACCATTCATTTTAATCTTTGATTATGCGCAAGCGGAAGACGAACCATCCCCAGACAATCAATCAATCAACAGGGATAGAGGGATGAACAGCCAAGACAACAGCAACTACTCATTTATTCAAATTACTGGATTAACCAACGGATGATCGTTTCTGAATTACAAGCCCGACAAAAAGGGCCGATCCATCCTCTAAGCGAAACCAAAAGAACTAGGCTAATCCAATTAAACAAGAAGAACCCTTAGGTTCAGCACCACGGTCACTCGGACCCATCGAACTCAAGCTCCGTCGAGTCGATCACTGGAGAAGCGGGGGCAGGATTCTCCACTGCAGGTACGCCATTCTAAAGACCTGAAAATGTTTAACCACGACGGGTTGAGATAAAATCTCAGCGAGTTCTTCCCCTTAAGCCCCGGTTAGTACGCCAACTCAACCCAGGGTATCTCTCCAGAACCACCCCTCACTCAACCCACAACAAACAACCAAAACCAAACAACAGCCAACAACAAACAGGGCAACCCACAATCAATATTCGGTTCGCATGCAACCTTACCCGGTATGCCATACCCTGCACGTCAAATCTCATACAATGCAAACAAGGCACATGGCCGTTAGATGATACTGATTCATCACTCACATGCAAATCGCGTCACAAGCGATCTCACCCCGCCATTGCCACACCCCCGCACGACTGTCAACTCATGCATGCGTACCACAAATCATCACGACATAAAGAGCATGCGAATAATCAGAACATCTCACACAACTTTCTCATGTCTCACACTCACACATGCTCCGATTATTAACGCCCCCTCCTGGGCCAACGGCACAACCTTATGGTTGGCGGTTCCTGGCTAAACCAGCTTCGTCCTCTTTACCTCGAGGCACGGCGACGTCAGGGGTCATCCCTTCCCTCAGACGGCATTCCCGAAGGAGCACAGGACCCGCCCACTACCGCAGATCCCGCATCGCGGGAACATAGGACCCGCCCACTACCGCAGTCCCGTCACATGTCCCCCGTCGGGCATCCGACCGAAGTCGGCGACCAAACGGCCACGGCACAACCCATAAGGATTGGCGGTCTTCGGCGCGCCGGGTTCCCTCTCTTAATGTGATCATGCAACACATCATCAAACAATCCATTTATATCTTTGCTTCTGTCGTGAATGCAACATCACCCATGCTCATGCGATATGCCATTTCGATAACCCACGCACATGTCATGCGATCTCACTCGACAATTCCAAAATCCAAAATCCAACCAACACTCGATCACGCATTTCATCAATATTCACGAGCATAATTAACAATCAGCACTTCAATTAATCATAAACAATCAATAGCACATTAAATTCAGACAAAAATTAGCTTACGGATGAGCAGTCTGCATGAACGATCTTCGTGAACGATGTCGTGAACGTCTTCGTGAAACGATAATCGTGAGCATGATTATGAACATGATTTTTCCGAAATTCAATTAATTAAAACATTTAATCCAGAAATTAAACAAAACATTAATTAAAACAATTAATCAACCAATTTAAGCAAATCATGCTTAATTAATCACATAAATACAATTAATCCCAAATTAAGCACAATTAAGCTAAATAAGCAAAATTAAACTAATCTAATCTTAATCATCTATCTAACCACCTATCTTAGGGCTAATACAACTTAATTAAACCCCTTAAACCAAAATTAACACTAACTAACCAACCCTAAGCAAGTTTAGGCACTAAATAGGGATTAGGAGCTAAACTCACCCGTTAAGCGGGCCGGCGACACGGACGCGGCGGCGGCGACGAACCCGACACCTGGGGACCTCTACCACAGCGATCCAAGGCGGTCCCGGGGCTGAGAACAGCAGCAACAAACTCGAAATCCCTCTGCAACTCTGAAAACTGCACTGCACAGGAGGAAAGAAGCTGATCGGAGTTGAACGGGCTGCCCGGAGCTCCGGCGAGCGGCGGGCCAGCGACCAACGGCACCTGGGGGTCGAGGGGGAACCACTTATGGCTGGGATGGGTGGTGGTTTGGCCGGAAATGGAGAGAAACGGAAGAAAAGGCGGAGCTGTGCAGAGGGCGACGCTACAGTGACGGACGGAGGACCGCCGACTTCATGCGGCCGTACGGACCGGTCGGAGGCTTCGTTCGGAAAACGGCCGACGCCATCTGAACGGATTTTCTGTTATGAACAGATTGATAGGTGGCACGGCCCGAGATTCCACCGGGAAGGCCATGAACAACTCGATTTTCGGTGGAAGGTCAGAACTGAAAAACAGAAGGAAGGAAGGAAAACCATGGGAGAGAGGTGCTGCGATTTTGGAGAAGATGAAGAGGAGAGAGAGAGTGAAGTGAAGGCTGAAGGATAAGCCTTATCCAAGCCATCAAGGCTTGCCCCACTTGCCAAACAATGACCTCATCTTATCTCTCTTCCTTTTTGACTTTTCTTCAAAATATCCAAGGCATTTTGGTCATTTCCACCTTGCACATTTCCCAATCTGTCCTTGGGCTGAAAATGGAAGAGCGGGCCTAGGAAATGGGCTTGAAAATGAATAGGAACGGGCTCGGGAATTTATTGGGCTTGAATCGGCTCGGTTTTAGACAATGGGCTCGGAAGGGTAAAGGGTCGGTTTGGTCCAACGGGCTCACTTGCTTGCCTCGGGCCTTCCATGGTGGCTGTCCCCCTTGGGCGTGAGGCCCACGCTGTTCTTGCCCGGCCCACGTCCTCGTAGGCTCGTTTTCTCGGTCTGAAAGTCCCTTTTCCAATTACTCGGCTCAACCGGCAGTGTCGATTGTCTAAGAAGCATCGTCCAAAAGTCCTTCTCGAACATTCCCGAAAATTCGAAGTCCAATATTGGATTATCATGCCATGTTAATTTTGCCCGAATGCCATTTTGGTACTACTCAGACTGACAGGGCGGCTTTGAGGATTCACGCGTAACCGACTCGTGCCAATTCACATTCAAGACTCCTCGACACATGGACGTCCTTGACTACATGAAATTGCGAAGGATCGATTCTTATTTCAAAGTACACGATTATCAAGGATCGACATAGGGCCGTTCGCGGGTTCGATAATAGTAGACGGAATCACCCATCGTCCCATTATTTCTGTCCGCGAATCGACTTCTATTCGTCCTTGGAATCGGCCTGCATATCTACAGGATCGTCCTTACGCAATTCTCTCATGGTCTAGTCGTTTTCCCAGTCGGTTCTTTAGTCGCACGAGTTACTGTCCTCATTAGCCTTTCCCCTCAAGGTCAGTATCTCAGGAGTGATCAGTTCCGAGTGAGATCAACCGACAATGCATTGACGAAATTAACGCTCGTTCCTCCCTAAAAGGACTCGAATTTCAGGATGTTACACTCCTAATAGGTACTCACCAGATATAGAAAAACAAAGGTCGAAGTATCCGATCACCAATTATGTTTCGACGAAGCAATTGTCAGGACCTTTAAAGGCATTTGTCTCGAATGTCTCTACTAGTAGAATTCCTAGTGGAGTTCAAGAGGCATTGAAAGATCCCAAGTCGGTTCAAGCAATGCAAGAAGAGATGGAGGCTTTACAAAAAAAATGAGACTTGGAGACTTGTAGAGTTACCAAAGGGAAAGAAGGCAGTAGGATGTAAATGGGTTTTCGCCATCAAATATAAAACAGATGGTTCAATTGAGAGGTACAAGGCACGCCTGGTGGCAAAGGGATATACCCAAACCTATGGCGTGGACTACCAGGAAACATTCTCTCCTGTTGCAAAACTAAATACTGTGTGGGTATTGTTATCACTTGCAGCAAATTTGGACTGGCCCTTACATCAATTTGATGTAAAGAACGTGTTCTTACATGGAGATCTAGAAGAAGAGATCTACATGGAAATCCCACCAGGATATGCGTGTGCTGATAAATCGAAAGTGGTATGTAAACTTGAGCGGTCGTTGTATGGGTTAAAGTAATCACCATGGGCTTGGTTTGGTCGCTTTAGCTCTGCAATGAAAAGGTATGGGTACACTCAAAGTAATTCAGACCATACATTGTTCCTGAAACGACAGCATGACAAAGTGACAGCATTGATTATATATGTAGATGATATGATCATCACAGGAGATGACCTTGAGGAGATCACAGAACTTCAAAGGAATCTGGCAAATGAGTTTGAGATGAAGAACTTGGGGGGCTTAAAATATTTTTTGGGTATTGAAGTGGCCAGATCAAAGGAGGGTATATTCTTATCTCAACGGAAGTATGTGTTGGACTTGTTGGCTGAGGTGAGGATGTTGGATTGCAAACCTGCTGATACCCCTATAGTACAGAATCATAAACTTGGAGATTTTCCTAATCAGGTATCGACCAATAAAGACCGATATCAAAGGTTAGTAGGGAGACTGATTTATCTATCGCACACTCGGCCTGACATTGCATATGCTGTAGGAGTTGTAAGTCAATTTATGCACGCTCCTAGTGAAGAGCATATGAATGCTGTGGTCCGGATTTTACATTACTTGAAGTCAGCACCAGGGAAAGGACTATTCTTTGCAAAGAATAATCACCATGAGGTAGAAGGATTTACAGATGCCGATTGGGCTAGCAATACCTCGGATAGGAGATCGACGTCAGGCTACTTTACATTTGTGGGAGGAAACTTGGTTACATGGAGGAGCAAGAAACAAAAAGTAGTAGCTTTGTCAAGTGCTGAAGTCGAGTTTCAAGGGGTGGCTAAAGGACTATGTGAGCTTTTGTGGCTAAAGAAGTTATTGATAGAACTTGGTTTTCCACCTAAGTTAGGAATGCGACTGTTTTGTGATAATAAGGCCGCGATTCAGATTTCCCACAACCCGGTTCAACACGACCGCACTAAACATGTTGAAGTTGATAGGCATTTTATCAAGCAAAATCTGGATGATAAGGTGGTGAGTTTTTCATTTATCAAATCTGAAGACCAGTTGGCGGACATACTTACAAAGACAGTATCGAGTCGAGCATTCCACAGCTCACTTGTCAAGCTGGGTATCAAAGATATCTTCTCACTAGCTTGAGGGGGAGTGTTAACATGAGCTGTCAATTAGGGCCTCAATATGATAGTTTATTTATTTAAAATCTTTGTATATTTGTTTCTTCTGATTTGATGGAGATTCTATGGTGGCTAAGGGTGGTGTATATATATGTATTTATAATCTTGTAAAGAATCAAGTGAATACAAGAGAAAATTTTCGTCTACTTTTAACATAACAATGGTTTGTCTCTTCCGTGGATCTCACACATGCCAACTATGAGGAGAATAGTGAACATCAAAACCAAGTTCACATAATTATCCAATTGAAATCAAATTTAGAGAGTAGGAACCATAAAAATGTTAGGTAAGGACTAGGTGGATATAGAAATGTATCATGAATGGTTGACTTCCATTAGAAAATTATCAGCTATGTGAATAGTAGATGCATGATACGTACGATGGTGAGCAATTCAGGGAATAGGGGATTTTAAGGGTTAAGTGTATGGGAATGGTGTGTACAGGGATGGTTATCCAAGGATGAAATGCAAATGCAAGATAGAATTCGATCATGACCAAGGTTAAAGGAAGTGCCATCAATAGAGGAAGAAGATTGAGATAGATGAAGTTCACCATCAAAGCTTAAAGGACAAGCTATTTGCCAACGATAGAGGACTTTGGGATAGACAAGCTCACCACAGAGCCTAAAAGAAATCTACCAGCCGAGGATAAAGTGCTTCATGACTTACTATCAAGGAGTAATCCACCCTCCAAAGATAAAGAGATCGACAAAGGAGTTATCTACTCTTTGAAGATATTTGCTCACACGAAGAAAATCTCAAGTATTTTCATTCATCAAAATCATCCAGTCTTACAATTGAGAGGTTTCCTCTATTTATATGAGAGATGACATCTAGGAAATTATTGAATCATTAAAGAACTTGGGAACTAGAAGCATAATAGAGACCTAGGAACTTAGAGCTTTGACTCTTGAAAGTTACATAACATGAAAGACTCCTAGGAACTTGGAGATGCAATTAATAACATGGGAAGTTGAAATTAACAACATGATAACTTGTACTCTTGACTCTTCATGCTTGTGCCTTATCTTCAAAATTTGTCCACTAAACTTGACTAGAAAATAACCATCTCAATATATCATCAGATATTCAAGGAAGTTGTCTAGAATAGCCTTCCATTAAAATGTTGTGGATAAACTTTGAAATTAGCAACTAATAAAGTGAATCAAGAATTGGTAACTCTACAATCCTCGGTAACTCTTTAATCATCAGTGACTTTGTAATCCTCAGTAATTCCTTACTTGGTAACCCTATTTAGTCGTCTTCTCAGTAACTTTGTTAGGGAATGGATCAATACCTTTTTAATTGGAAACTTCATTCTCGATTCATTGTAGCATGTTTTGTCCAAATTCCATCTTAGCTTAAATGAGTATTTATAGTGGTGAGTTGGTTGATGGAGCTAAGTCAGATGCTCCCCTCATTAGTGCTTATGAAAGCAAGGATTTTGACCAAAACAAATTAGAATTTGATGTCAAATGATCGGAACAAGTGGAGTCAAAATACCATGAATCAAAGTTATGTGGAATAATAACATAGCAAGAGAGATAGAGGAGTTAAGAGCATCATATTCTTGAAGAATGGAATGCTAATCCTCTGGCGAAAAAGAGATAGGCATCCATTCGGAGAAATCTCTACAACATGGGTAGATGGATGTGCATGTGAACCATGTCAGCGACAATGCTTATAAAATTTATCTATTATATGCACCTTATCATGTTAAACATGGTAGGATGGACAATAAATGTGAGGAAAACAATACCTAGATAGCATGTATGGAGAAAATAAGGTGAAAAATGAACTCAGTGTGCTGAAATATAATAGGAAGCGTTCACAAATCACAAAATGCCAGTCAGAAAATGGTCGAACTAGTTAGAAATGCGACAAAACTCGTTCGGCCAGTCCAGTCTGAAATGGTCAACGGTCAGTAGTTAGCAGTGACATGGCGCTTACGTGTTGGATGACGTCAGCAGAGTAGAGGTGACATGATGGATGACGTTAACAGAGCAAAGGCGTGTGGCGCGTGCAGTCATGTGTTGTTGGGGAGGCAGGTGGATATCACGCATGGATCCCTCTTGCGGCATGTGGAGGCGCATCCAGAGGCGGTTGGTGACTAGACTTAATGAGCTGCCTCGATGGAGGACAGTGAGTCGTGAATTGGTGTTTGTTTTTCGGAAAATGCAGTTGAAGGTGTCCAAATCACCGTGGAACAGCGACGGGCTCTCCGGGTTCGAGATGCGATAGCGCGTGCGGAGGCGCATGGTGCATGTTGGCAATGAAATTTCTGGATTTTGCTCATTTGAGAGAAGCGAGTTCAATGATGATGACGGTTTTCTAAAATGAGCAACGCGAGTATGCTGAAGAACAACTAAAAGCTTCGGTCTTGGCAAAGAATTGATAGTGGCAACACGGCTGATGTAGTTAGTGTTGTGGCGACCACCATGTAACAGGTTCGATGGCTGCACCTTAGATAACAATGGCTCTGATACTTAGTTGAGAATTGTGATAATAAAAAGTCTATTTTATTCTATACAATATCAAGTGAAGAGTACACGAGCCTATTTTATAGGCCTTATTAACGACTATATAAAGTAACAAAAGATTCAATACATTCAAATAATCAATCATAACCAATCAAGAATCATAAAATATCCTAAATATATCTTTAACGTTGCCAATTATAGTAAAGCCAAAATCAGGAAGATTGAACAGTCCAACTTTTGTAAGTTGGTGACGGTTTGGCGCTTATTAAGCATGCTAAGCATTAATCGCTGGTTGCGGCGCTCTCGCAGATTAAGGTATGCTGAGCTAGATTCAGTTAATATGAATAACATCCAGAATATGTTAATAAAGTCACTGAAGTCTGGCAACAAAACCACCAAAATAGAACCGCTTGCAACATGATCCTCTTGGTAAAGATCTTAGTTGCAATGCGGGAGTAGGTCTCACTTGTGAGGGAAAATTGATAGTTGCAACAACTCCATCATCAGATTCATGGGCTCACGCTTGACATTAAATGATGGTAGTGGCCAAAGTGGTGGTGATGGGGTAATGTCGTCAAGTGATGGTAATATGACGTTTTGTGTATGTATTTAATAATGTCAATGGGCAGTATCATCTTTACCATAAAATTTTATGCAAAAATACTCAAGCAAAAATAGCTAGCCAACTCTGTCTTTTTTCTTTGGCGTGCACAAGTCACTTGTCCGTTTGAATTGCCCCCAAATTAGAAAGATCCGGGTAAACTAGAGAGTTGTAAACATATTCTTCTTCATTGAATGGGACAATACTATGAATTTTCCCTAGGGCCACAAAAATACGAGGGTAGGTGAAGTGATTGGTGACGTTGGCAGCGTGAAAATGAAACTGAGTGTGATTTTCTCGACGTGAAGTTGGAGGAAAGGAATGTGAGTTGACTACTGGTGGATGGAAAGTGCAACTGGAAGTGCCCGTCAAATCAAGTGCAATAAGAATCCCAGGATGGAGTTTTGGGTAATTGAGACCAAAAAAAAAAACAAAGTGTATGGTGTTTACATAGACAAAATAAGTTATCACAAAAAGAAAAAAAAAGATAGAAAAAATAAGTTATCTAGTTGAGTGACATAATCGTGAAAGTGTATTGGGAAAATCTGGATTAACCGAACTTTTATTCCACTAGTTTGTAATAGTAAAAGAGATGTAAAAAAAAAGGGTCCTTTTATGAAAAATCATTGAACTAAATGTAAGACTTACTTAGTATGTTCACTAATATATTGAAATTTATTTTAAATTTGAAAAGTCACTAACCATACGTTAAAATTACTAATTTTGTTAGGTTGAAAGTAATTTTCCTCAAAAATTAACAGTCACTCGAGCAAAGTTCATAGTTAATCAAAACATTTACAATTACATGACAAGATACTCAGCCTATAACAGTCCAAAACTTAATAAAACCCATATTTTTTTCACATAAGAGTTACTAATCATCTATAGAAATAGTTGGTTACCCATAAATTATTATGAAAACTTATTAGTCACGTTGTAAAATTTACTAAATTGTTACTTTTGATATGTTGAAGAATGTATTGCTATGGAAATTCACTAATTACATAAAAAGTCATTAGTAACTATAGATAGACACGTGGATATTTTCTTTCTTAATGTGAGAATATATAAATATATATTTATATAATGGATAGAGTTTGAATAAGCTATTCCATTCTTGAATACGATTTATTCACTTGGTCCGACTAAGCTTATTTAGATCTAACCATTTAACAAAAAAAAGAAGGTAAAATATAGTAAACTTTTCATTACGAGAGATCTTTGGTGAGAACTTTTAGAAACTTAAATAAAATTGATTTGCTCAGTAATGGGCTCTATCACAACATTAATCGGGGAATCCAAGATGGCTTATCAGGAGAACCAGCTGGAGCCTGGACCGTGCTCGACGGCAGAGGCAACCTCTGAAGTCTAAGGGTCCTTCTCACACAACTTGGTCCACCCGTTGTCCCTCTTATTGCGCGCCGAAAAGACCGGCGATGATTCAATTCGGAAACCGTCCAAAAAAGCAGAGAGTCCCCTCCGACACGTCCTTTCGTTCCTTCCTCTTCGTCCCCTCCCTTCGTCGTCTGGTACGAGAAGATTGAGAGAGCTGGGACCGTGGCGATGTGATCTCGGTGGAGACGACTAGACCCACCACTTAGTCTTCGACCCTCGGTCTCATCTCCCACAACCCAAATGCTGTAACGAGTCGCTGAAGATGTGATGCCCGATCCTCATCATCGTTGTCCTCCTCAACTTGGCGTGGATTGACCGGTTAAGCGCTGACTGGAAGCAGGTATGGGATTGACTTTCTTGGCTCGAGCCGTCGGCAGCCCCTGAGACGATGAATCCATGGAGGAAAGATTATGGTTTCGGTATTTGCAGTTTTCTTTGATCGGAAGATCAGAGGTTCTTGTGTTTCTCGAAGATAGAGTAATTTATTTTAAAATATATCTTTGAGCTTGTGAGTGAAAGTGGATCTAAAATATTTTTTTTTTTGGAAGCCCAAATAAATGTCATGGAAATCCAGATTCTTTGTTTCGTTCTTAAAGAATCCACGTCGGACAAGTATTCCAAGCAAATTGCGTATCTAAAGGCTGTGGGATTTCTTTCTTGATTGATATTTTTGATAGACTTCACGGCCATTGAGTTGCAGATAAGGCCAGCGTTGGAGATAAAGAAAAATTGGAAAGTCCAATCTTGGACTTCGTTCACCGAATCCTAGACTGATTCGGTTTCCTTCTCCGGTACGTGTGGCTATATATATATCAAAGCACCGTACGATGGAGCGCTTTGAGTGGAATTTTTTTTTTTCTCAACGGAATTACATCCATAAATTTAGTGTTGAAGTCGATTAAACTTTGTAGTGAGGTTTGAATGTATAATTTCTTTTTTTGATTGAGATTGAAAGATTATTTCGTGAGAATTTACGGAACTAAACACTGTACAAGTTATTGGATGTAATTAAAACTTGAAAAATACCGATAATATTTGAATGACTTGAGTGTGGTTGTAATTTTTGTATATCACTTAATTTATAATTGAATTTGTTTATGTTCTTCTTAAGAACGTAGGTCTTTTCAGCCAAATGACGTCTGGTGTCCGATTTATTTATTTTATTCAATCTATTTTATTGTTTGATCGTCGGCTTTCTCCAACAATTTGGTCTAATGCAGTTTGGCCATTAAGATGGCAGTGCTAGTACTTTTAGAAGGTTACTTGGGTGAAATGCAAGCGAGATAATTTTTCTTAAATTTTTTTATTCATTTAATCTTATACATGCTAAATAATTTTTTTGCCTTTTTGATTGACATTAAATTTTGACAAAAAAATTTTACATTAATTAATAATGCTTAATACAAACAATCACCCTATTATGGCGTTCACCGAGATTACCGATGACTGACTAAGTCAACATTGATATAGAGTACTAAATTTGGGTGTTCGAGATCTTCATGCGTTAAATGTGATACTTCATGAATTGGCGCATTGTGAAAGATTTAAATGTTTTGAATTTAAAAAATAATTAAAAAATAATTGGGGAAAATCATATGATTCTACATGAGTTCAAATGCTAATATATCCATTTGCCATTTGAAATTTGAAGACGCTAAGCAGAAAATGAAAATCGACTGACCTTACTCTAAGAATCTCATGACCAAGAGCAAGAAAATTGTTGATATGAAGAACAAGTGGTTTAAGGGAAGATGATGAGAGATCCAATATGCAACGCCTATGCTGAATAGTAGAGACCACAGTCTTGAGCTCTACGAGAAACTGTGGGGCCATTAGCTAGAAAAATCAGACTCTGCACTATCGCTTTCCTCATGGAACTCCTCAACTCCACAAGCCGGGGCCATGTGGGTATCTCTTGCAGTGGGAAACCGTCATCACCTTCAACCACCAGGCCTTCCACTGCAGAATTCTGATTTTCATCTTCTGTCCTCAAATTCACTCGCGCCTCGTGGTGTTTTTGTCCTCAACCATAGGCAGTGGTGTTAGTGTTTGTTGTTGAGGAGGAAAGATTGTTGTCGTCATGATAGTTCTGGGAAAAGCAAGACTGTTCTTTTTCTCTCTAATGTATCATTGTGTTGTTAAATTTTGCATTGGAGGAGATGTCATCACATCAACTGAGTATATCCGAGATCCTGCAAGTATAACATCAAGTGGAGGTCACTACAGAATGGGATTCTTTAGCCCTAATGGTTCTGCGAATCGCTACGTGGGGATTTGGTACAATAATGTTCCTACAAATAATGTTCTGTGGGTAGCGAACAGGGAGAATCCGATTTTAGACTCTTCAGGTGTTGTGACGATATCTGGTACTGGTAATCTTGTGGTCATGAATGGAAAGATGGAATTAGTTTGGTCATCAAATGTTTCCAACTCTGTAACCGATGCAGAAGCTCAGTTGTCAGATTCTGGGAACCTTCTCTTGCTGAAAAAGAGCTCAAACTCTAGTGCGAATGATGCAGATCCTCTCTGGGACAGCTTCCAGCACATGACAGATTCGTTCTTAGAGAAAATGAAGCTGATCACTGACTCAAGAACAAATGAGAAGCAGGCACTAACATCTTGGAAAAGCCCTTCTGATCCATCAATTGGAAGCTTCTCCGCGAGTCTTGATCTG